>CM033358.1:15138925-15738925 GCA_019395295.1 Osmanthus fragrans | reverse complement strand
ATGGTGATGATAATGCCTCGTCATATATATGATGTGATAGTGAGTGTTAGTTTAGTCAATAAATGGAGCCTGTTTGATGCACATTATTTTGAAGAAAATGCATTTTTTTTATGTAATGATGGTGAATATGTGGTTGAAAAGTTATTGATGTAATGGAAAATATTATTTTATTGAAGAATGTGTGGTTGAAAATGAGTAGAAGAATGAGAATGAGAATCAAACAGGGTCGCAATGTCTTGCCAAATTGCATCTTCTAGTGTCTCCGCTTATATCCATTTGGTGCATCAAATTTTAATTTGTAGCGGGTTGGCATGAAGTGAAGCAATCTTTTTAATTTAATTAGATGTTGGTCGGACTAATCAATCTAATAAAGTTGTATTTTTGTTATTTTGAGTCAATAAATATTAAACTATATTCAATATGTATCAAGTATGCATCTAGTGTTTACTTGTCATCCTAGTAGGTGTGGACTGAGTCGTGCACTAAGAATATAGCATGACTAAATGAGAGACTCAAAGATAGGTATAATAGATCATTTCAACGCCAAATTTAAGGCGAATTCAATAATGCATAAGTTATATAAAGAATGATCAAGAGCACCAAGTAACAAAGTAGGAGACACCTCTCATGTAAAGGCGAGCCCATCCCCCAACATTGTATCGATACTCAAGTTTATTTAAATTAATTCACTAGTAAAAAACAATTTTAACAATATTTGTCACGGAGGAAATTCCCACCACTTAACCCTTCATACACAACACGAGTAGTTGTCTAATGGTCCACTTAGATTGGAATTTTGTTATATATTGCAGCAAACATTGACCTTAGAGATCAATTATTGTTTATGACAATGACTGAAACATGATGAATTCCCATGTCACACGATTAAAATTGATTAAGGTTAACAATAGATTGAAACATTTCACGCTGATTGATGACATACAATATTACTTTAATATTTTTTTTAGTAACACGATTAATATTTAATGTCTAAGCCATCTACAAACTTTGCAAATGTTCTTTCATAAAGAATTCGATAAAGTCCTAAAAACTCATTTTAACTTCTTAAAACGCAAGCCAAACAGCAATTTAGAAAACCATGAGAATCTTTTTTTATTATAGAGAACTGTACATGGAAAAAGAAAAGTGGAAATTACACAAAACCCTAGTTTAAAAATTGACTATTCTAAAATCACATTCAAAGTTTAACTATTCAAAAATCAGATATCTCGTTAATTAATTAATAAATATATAAAAACAATTAATCTACCTAAACCCTAAAATTTCTATCTATCCTCCATCCCTCTCTCCCCCATCCCTCTCTCTACCGTTCCTTGACAACCACTGTCGCCGCTGGAGCTAGGAGTCAGGCCAGAAGTCACGGCGGTTACCCCCCACTTTATTCACCACCGAAAGCGCCGCCTGTAGTGGTATTTGCGCGATATGTAGAGTGTGTGCGCGATCTGTGGCGGATTTTCTATTTCTGGTTTGGTGGCGACTTTGTAGGTAGGTTTGGTGGTGGCTTTCTTGGTGGATCTGGTGGCGAAAGAGATGGTGCGGCGTTAGAGATGGTGCACGACTGTGGTTGTGCGCGACTGTGGTAGGTGGATTTGGTGGCAGATTTGTGTGTGCGATGTTGCAGTCATGGAGCGAAGTTGGGCGATGTTGCAGGTAGTAGTGGTGGCGTTGAGCGATGTTGCAGGTGGTAGTGGTCGGCGTTGGGCGATGTTGCAGGTGGTGGTCAGCGATTTCAATAGGTCCAGTTCAATTGGTTCAAGCCCCGTCCTCTATCTCTCCACTCCTCTCCTTTCCTCCCCTCTGCTCCGTCGCGAGATTGTGGTGGTGGTGGTGCGGATTGGGTGGCTGTGGTGCCTGTGATATTGGTGCGGGTTGGTGGTGGTGTGGTGGTGTTGGAGAAGAGAAATGGTGTCTGTGGTGGTGTGGGTTGGTGGTGGTGGTGGTGGTGTGGTGGTGAGGTTTTGTTGGCGACGTTAGTGATAGTGGTTGTGGTGAGTGGCCGGCTGTGGTAGCAGCGGCGGAGTAGGTTTAGGGAATGTAAGATGGTCGGTGGTGGTTAAGTGGTGCTGTATAGTCTTTGTGACTAATGATGTGACCTGTGATCTATGCTGTGACCTGAGTCATGTGCAAAATATTATATGACCTATGCTGTGACTACCAACAAATAATATGTGACAAATGAAAAAAATTAACTGTGATAAAAAAATAACGTGTGATCTAAATTGTGAACTTATAATGTTCGTGATCTGTGATCGATAAAGAAATTGTGACTTATAAATTATCAAGGAAAAAATTGTGATCTTTAAAATTTTTAAATTGTGATCGTAAAAAAATTTGTGACATGATTTGTGACCGAAAAATAATATGTGACTAATTAAATTGTGAATCTGTGACCGATGAACAAATTTTGATCTATAAATTTTTTGAATTACGACGTAAAATAATTTTTGAAATTTAAAATTTTTGATTTGTGACCGAAAATAATATGTGACTAGTTAAATTGTGAATCTGTGATCAAATTATATAGATCTGTGACCTTAATATATTTAATTAATTAAATTATAAATAAAAATTAACAAAAATCTGATTTTTGAAAGTTGAAACTTATTCTTTTATTATTGAATTGAATCAAAATTATAATCATGGGACCCTAGAGGGCTAAAGCCTAAGCAGTAAAACTAGCTTGTGCCTTTGTTACAAAGCCCAAACCTAAGCCCAACCCAATTCATAATATGTCCAATTCGGGCAATTTCAGATTGAAAATAAAAAGAAATTAAAATTTACTTAAGGTTGTTTGATTGACCGTAATTTTCCGTGAAAGGTGGAAAATATTTTCCTACCTTTTACTATTCACCTGTTTGATTGCACAAATTTTTCAGGAAAAACGTTGATACAAGCGGTTGATGCACAAAAGCTATAAAATATTTTTTCACCACAGTGGTAGGAAAATATTTTTCAATTTTTTGACAATTTTTTTTTTTAAGTAATTGAAACACATTTCAAAGTCAATGATAAAAAATTTATCCATTTAATTGATAATTTATATAAAAAAAAATAAAGTCAAACGAAAAATTTACCAGATAAAAAATTATATCAATCAAACACTATTAATTATAATTTTCTATATAACATTTTTTAAGACAATTTAATTTTCTGCCATTCATTTTTTTTCCATCAATTTTTCAACCTCAATTTTTCAACCTCGCAATGAAACAAGGCCCTTAGGGTTTATGCTTGCCCCCAAACCCTTCATGCAAGCAAATTCAATCCAACTATTTGAGAACCTTTCAGTAATTGATCATATTCTCCTCAATAAAGATGGATTCTTTAATATCAGATATGTTGATAAGCAAATCTGAAGGAATTTCTTGTAAAGATCAAAACCGTAGAATCACCTGGGAGGGCTGCAGTGTCTTGCTTGACATCAATGACGGCGATCGAGTGCTTTTTGCTCGTCTCACTGCTGGCTCGTAAGCCATTATTCTCATTCACAAGCAGGACATACTCATATACGTGATACATTTTTGAAAAAAAAATATTTGTTTTGGGAATTTGCAGGAAAATAAAAATTGGAAACAAGAATTGCTCACTGTAGCCTTTGATTGGGTGTCCTTTTGGGTCTTCCTTTCAAGTGGAGGATGGTAAAAAGGGCCAGTTTTATCCCGTGTTTTGCAATCTACTGAAGGTTTACCTTTCTGCTCAGTTTTGCCGGAAATAACAATATTTTGCTAAGTTTTTTTTTTTACTGTCTAGTTGTTCTGCTGTATGTTGTTTCGTGATTTTACTGCTTCAATAAATTAATTTCGTTTCCATTGTACATCTTTTAAGTTATTTTAGTAATACGAGTTTGTGGTAATATGTATCTACATACAGTGATCAAGCATTAATCTGAAGACTATTTTGAACTAGCCAAATGTAGTAAATAATCCGGTCTCCAACTCGAGATGATCTAGTATTTAACTGATTTGTGTTATGAAGTCGTTAATCGCTAACTTCGCTGATGATAATTTAAGCCTCAATGAGCTGCTTGATTACTTGAGTAGAAGATTTCTTTATATTTCCTAGCAATCTGCGTGTTTGTTTAATGGTTTTTTTTATTAAATTTATTTATTGTTGATATTACTTTTCTTTGGACACTTTAAGCAGTAGTAAAATGTATGAGCTAAAATGTCAAGTTCTGAAAGTAAGGGAAGATTTTCTTCAATGACAATTACAAAGCATATGACAAAATGAAAAGCAGGGGAGAGCAATTAGACTGAAGTACATGTGAAACGCCAAAAGAAACTGAGCAGTTAATAGATTGTGGAAGAATGTTTCTTTTTTCCTTGTGGAACGAGTATATATACTCTAGTAGTGTTGTTTGACATTTTGTAGGTCCATTCTGAGACATTACTCATAGTTGTTCTCCTACTTCCTTGAAGCAAAAAATAAAAAAATAAAATAAAAAATCAATGCTGATATATTTGCTGAGTCATCGCTATTAGGTAATAATCTTCAAATCATGGTGGAGTCCAGAGATAACCGAATGTTGGTTGATAATAACAGTGCCCAGAGTCTCACTGGTGAAGATATAGATGAGATGCGAAGGTCAGATTTTCTTATATATATGTTAAGGTTCCCTTTTGTATAGCATCTGATTTCACATGACTTATTGGATAGAAGATCATTAAAATCAATTTTGTGACTCTTACATTGTTTTGACCCATAAATCATTTTTCTTTAGACAACCTGCAAATTTCTGTAGCACAACTATTATGCCTCCATTTGGGAAAAATTTATGAGCAGTTTAATTTATGAATAAATAAACATGAGGGATTGATAAGTAGATAGTATTTGTGGGTCTATTGGGATATGGTTGGAAATGAAGTTTAACCATTTGTATATAATTTATAAATTTTACCAAATGTTAGGTATGCATCCTCATGTGAGCATCAACATGTCGTGTTGTGGATACTGACTCTCCTTGGACACTCCGAGACATGATTAGCAAATATGTTACAAAACTACTCATCCGGTTCAAAAGATTTCACCAATAAAAAAGTCAGAACTAAAAAATATTTATTTTAATAAGACATTAAAGTATAACAATAATTATATACAATATACAAATTTACTATTCTCAAGAATTTGACATGTCCTGACATGTCAATGTCGTAGTTTTTTGAAAATCACGTTGTCATCGTATCCGTGACAGTGCTTCTTAGGTTATAATTTAACCTCTTCTTTTTTGAGGGAAGGTTTTAATTTGCAATTTTTTACTCTATTGCACTTGTCAATCAATATTCTTCCAAAGTATTGCTCGTACCAATCGTTTCTATCCTTATTGCATTTGATGCAGAAAAGGAGCATCTGGGGATGATATAGTTAAAGCCCTCATTGCAAATAGTGCAACATTTGAGAAGAAAACTGCCTTTTCTCAGGTGTTCATGGCTTTTATATATATAAACGATAAATTATTGTTGGAAAATGTATCTGATTATAAATCTTTCTGCAGGAAAAATATCTTCTTAAAAAGCAGAAGAAATATGCGCCAAGAGTACTTCTAAGACGTCCTTTTGCACGAAGGTCAGCTCTAAAATCCTTTGTCCTTGTGGCGAGTTCGGTTAGGCATTGTGTTAGTAATAACAGTAATGAAATTATAATATACAAGGAACTATTATATTATAATACTAATGATTTGAGCTTTTGGCAAATTTTTTCATGTTTTGTCTGTTAATGTGCATAAACATTTGTAGTCCATTTTTAATACCTAATATTGAAAGCCAGCCCGAGTTTCAATCTTTAGTCAGGATTTTCTCATTCATCCTTGTTAGTTTCTGCTCTTAATGTTATTGGCTGCTGACTTGGGACTCTGCTATAGATGTGTCTGCCTGGTAGGGCCAGAATACAAGATTAACGAGTTCTGTTACTGATCATTTTCTGCATCGTGCAATTTAAACAAGTATCTGTATGTAGTTGTACTCTGCTCTCAGGCTCACGTCAAAATCCTTTGTTAAGATTATCCGAAGTGGTAATTTTTTTTTAATGTTCTACTCTACTGAAGTGGTTACTTTCAGATTGTACACGTTTGGAGCTTGCATGCAGAGTTTATCACCTAGTCTACTTGGTCTAAAAGAATGTGATTAACCTGATAAGTAATTTAAAGAGTTTAATTTAAAATGTTGTTCTGAGGTTATTGACATGCTGTGCAACAAGAGGTTTTAGTAGTGGTGGAAAAATGGGCGGGCCGGGCCGGCCCGCTAACCTTTCGACTCGGACCTGCCGGTGGACGAAATAAGCCCGCATTATCCGGGCTTCCGGGCCGGTCGGCCCGGATCGTCAAAAAAACCAAGCAACCCGGCCCGGATCGCAAACCTTTTTTTTTTTTTTTAAATTTTTTTCAAAGATTATCACTTAAAAAATAAATTGTAAAAAAAAAAAAAAAAAAAATTTTTTAAATTATAGGCCCGCATTAACCGCGGGCCGGTTTACCCAAACCCGGCCCGGACCGGTGGAAAAAAAAATTTCGACCCGTGAACCGGCCCGCTCAGTTCACGGGCCGGTTCGCCTCCGATCGGGCCGGGCGGGCCTGAAGCGGCCCACCCATCTTGACACCACTAGGTTTTAGGATATTTGAGCTCTAAAATTCTTATCCTTCTTTCTTATCTTAACTAAAGCCTGATTTGGTTTGGATTGTGCAAAGTATTCCAATCTTCAAATGATCAAGCTGTGAAAGAAATCAATGAATCATATCTAGTTATATTTGTAAAGACAAAGTTTATTAATCATCTGAAAATAAAAAGTCATTTTTTTATGTACAGATGTGAACAGAAGACGTAGGACTCACCTCTCTGATGAAGCCTTTTTTTTTTGGCTAAATTTGGACGTTTTAAATCTTCTTTAGCAATAATTTTTTTTTTTTTTTTTGGCTATTAATCAGTTTTGCTAGTTGGTCAAACACTTCTCTTGGATCTATAAAGTGATTTAATCAGCTAAAATATTACATGTGACGATGAGGCAATTCTTTTTCTAGTTGTTTTTTATTTATCACTCTGAGTGAAGGTATATGTATGGTCAGCTCCTAGCTATTTTGGAAGTACTTTCATATCTAATGGTTTTTTTCATGATTCCCAATGGTAATATATTGCATCATTTTCCCTTCAGCATATGCGAGGCATACTTCAAAAAGCATGCTGAGAGACTTGGGTAACTATTTCATCACTTGTTAACTTCAACTGTTCCACAGACGAGTGTTGAGATAATTTTATTTTCTGTTTTCACCAATATATAAGTGGCAGCTTTTCGTTCTTTTTCCTTTTATTCCCAGGGGTGAAGGAGTGAGAAACTGGAAACTTGTAACCTAATCTGAAAATCTGTCATGTTATGTCTAAATTTTCATGCTAAAATCTAATACTCCGACTGAAGAGGCATTGCACCTTGTTCTTGCACCTTATGTGAGGCCTTTTTATTTTAAGTGGGCATTTTATTAAGATTATGACTAATTGGTTATTTCTTCTCTCTCTGTCCTAATTCAAATAAATTATAACTGAGTCATGCATTTTAATGTTGCATCACAAATACGACACTTGCATCACCATGAGAAGTATTAAAATTCTCCGCCATTCAAAAGGAAGAGTTATGTTGACAATTATTTATTCAAACATTACTTAGGATTCATCCAACTTTTCTTGAAAAAACCTTTATCATATTCCAGTAATCACTAATTATGCTGTGGAAAGGACGTGATTGGCCTTGTCAATTAAAAGGTCTAACTTTTAATTTACTTAATTGCCAGGTTTTTGCGGGTGGACACTGATAGGTCTCCAATTCTAGAAGAGCCCGGAAGAATTGAGAAGAATGTGCAACAACAGAATTCTGTTACAAAGGCAAGTGGGGGGAGGGAATTAGTTAGGAAATAGCTATAAATAAATGTAGAAGGGAGGGTAGAACGGAGTGAATATTTTAGAGAGTGTGGTTGAGAGGTTCTGTCCCGTTAACAGCCTTCTATAGGCTTTGTTTGCTATTTCTTTTCCTGTAATCGTTCTTTCTTTCAATTAAAGGCTATTTATTCTTATTAATCCTGTTTTATATAACTGGTACCTTAACAAATGGTATCAGAGCACGTCGATCTCATGGCGCAAAAGAAGATAGAAATCAGAGTGGAAGTATTGGAGAAGAAGATGAAGGAATTGAAATATGAGTTGAAGCGCTTACCAGGCCTAGAGAAATCAATAGAACACCTCAAACAGGGCATGCCAAAGATGTTGCAGTCAGTGGAAGAAATCAAGAAAACTGTAGTAGCACTTAATTTTCCAAAGGGAGCCATGAATAGATCTGGAAGTGATTTGGAGGCTAATTTTTCTGAGAAGTTTTCAGCTTGGAAATCAGAGGAATTAGAGAAAGATTACAAGCAGGACTATGAGATTTTAACTCCATCCGTGGAAAATTTCACGGAGCAGATGAGGATGAGACGAGGACACGCTGTGAAAGAAGATGGTGATCTTCGATCCAGGTTTGTTATTGCAGAGCATAATGTAGAAGATGGTGGGAAGGGCTTTGTTAATGGGCTGATTCAAGGAAGATAGTGGAAGAGATGTTACTAAATTTAGTTGGTCTAGACTATGGTATAGAGGTGGCTCAACAACTAGACTGCAAAGTACCAATTATTAATAAAGTCTTAGATGCCAATTATTAATAAAGTCTTAGATGGAATGGGCCTAAATGAAATAAAGGTAAATGGCCCAACTGATTACAACCCCAGAACCCATCATATCATTCTAATTACAAACCCCTTACTGCAATCAGGCAATATCTTCAATTCAGTTCTGCAAAGTCCAAATCAAAATTCCACTAATATCAAACCACTGTCGGGTGACATGATACCAAGGCTACATGTGAAAGGATTATACCATAGGTGGCGGGAGAAGGAATCAATTGGGCATAACAATAAAAATAAGGGGCTGCAAGATCCAGTTGTCCACAAATTACCCCTGCCATCCACCTGCAATATTCATCTAGTCCTCTATGTTTTCCAGTTGCGCAACAAAGCTAAAGGAGATAGGGGTGGAGGTGCATCAGAAGTCCAGCTACCATCCAACGCTCGCAAGGGGCCTGCAAGAGTTCAGTGGGTGCAAGATCGGGGCAAATGGCCAGAAGAAATAGTGGCTATAGGAATTAATGAGCAGTACCGGGAGGGAGGAAATTGGGGACGAATTAGGAAAATCGAAACACTCTTTTTCGAGAGATTTCTGGGCATCAAACCGGTGGTATCAGTGGAAGAGTTCAGGCGTAACTTCGAAGCCCTTGCAGCACTGCTTCAATGCTTAGTGGAGAAACTTTTAGAAAGTAATTTCATAAATGGGCTAACCCCAAAAGTAAGAGTTGAGATTAGGTGGCATCTTCTAAAGGGGTTGGGCCAAATTATGGATATGGCCCAACTAATTGAAGATAGGAACACAACAGTAAAGCCACCTAATGAAATCGTGGGCTCCAAATTCTCTAAACTGGGGAGGATTCGCACAGACACGAAAGTGGACTATGCGTCCCAAACTAGAATAGTGACGGTGGGAGCAACAGGTTATGGAGTTTGCTTGGACAGTATACTACTAGTATTCAGTCAATTGGCCCAGTCCCTTGGATTGAACTATTCATTTTCTGCATCGACGTTGGCATGTATTCGTGCCAAAGAAATCGTTAAGCCACATGATACCCCAAATTTTGCAATTAAATCACTCCCACCTTGAGGACAAGGTGTCTTTCGAACCCAGGGGTAATGAAAGGTCTCCAATTCTAGAAGAGCCCGGAAGAATTGACAAGAATGTGCAACAACAGAATTCTGTTACAAGGGCAAGTGGGGGGAGGGAATTAGTTAGGAAATAGCTATAAATAAATGTAGAAGGGAGGGTAGAACGGAGTGAATATTTTAGAGAGTGTGGTTGAGAGGTTCTGTCCCGTTAACAGCTTTCTATAGGCTTTGTTTGCTATTTCTTTTCCTGTAATCGTTATTTGGAGGAACTTATTTGGATAATCAAGTTAACATTATATGTAATTAATGTTTGGGCTCCATTAAAAATTAAATCATTTTTCTCCTTCTTTTCAACCACATATTTTTCAATAAAATAATATCACACGTAAACCCAAAACTTTTCATTATTTTTTAACCACACATTCTCCAAAAAAATCATTATTCCAAAATACATTATTCCCTAAAAACCTCATTAAAATGGATCCCAAACAAGGGCTTATTAAAAGTCTACTACCTGCTGCTTACACAAATGAGACAAGCAATGTATTCTTTTTAATTAAGATATTGTTGAAAGTTTCTAATATACTGTTAACTTTTTGAAGCACAACTTGTGTCCTTGTCATGTTCTGTGCTAGTAGTTACTGGTTGTGTGCAATACATATCGTAGAGTCACAGCATATCCAATTAATATTGTACAGATGTTCAATTTCAAGAATGACATATGCCAAAGGTACATTTTCTTGTAGCCTGGAAAATCAACTCCATTGGTTTTATTTTCGAGTCATGTGATGCTATTTTGGTTTAAGTTTCCATTGAAAATTATGACATTCAATCTTCCCTGAGTCTAGGATTGTGCACATTTCGCTACCTGAACTGCTTTCCTATGAAAATGGTACTTCACCATCAAATGATCAACTTGAAGATGCCAGTAATATAAGAAGCCAACAAAATGTGCGCAGCGGTTTAGCATTCTATTTTATTACCTTCTCTCTATTAAGTACGTCGTGATGATTTCTTTGATGTACAGGAACAAATCTTATCTCCTTCAGCTCAAAATGCTGTCAGCATGGAAGAAAATGAAGATGGGAATATGGAAATCATGACCGATGTTGCTGCTTCTCCAAAGGTTGACAAAGGTACAAAGGCTGGTCGGAAAGCACCCGTCGAGGCCATTAAGTTATGGAAGGAAAATGGATTTTCCAGGTTGACTGCAGTTCGCAAATCATTTTATTGGGACACTAAGCCTTTGTTTGAGCCCCATTATGTTGAAAAAATAGATTTTGTAACAGTGATTTTCAGTTTTTGGAGAATGTGTGGTCAAAAAATAGGAGAAAGTTTTGGGTTTACATGTAAATTATTTTATTGAGATAATGTGTAGTTGAAAATAAGTTTGAAGAAAAATGAGTTTTGAAATAATGGGGCTCAAACAGGAGATTTATATCTTAAGGTTCTGACTTCTAGTTTTTTCCCCGTTTTGGTGCATTTTTTGTTTTGTTTTCAGTTTGATAATCGCTGCTCCAAACCTGGATCCATGGGTTATTGTAAAAGAAGTCCTTCCACTTCTATCCTATTCTGCATTATTTGCTATTTACCATTAGTATCTTCAGGTAATTGCTTTAGTAAATTTGTATAGTAAAACCTCTATAAAATAATAATGTTGAAACCAAGAAAAATTATTATTTTAGAGGGATTATTAATTTATCGATAAATGAATAATTTATTAATTTATAGAGTATTTTATATTTTTATAGCTTGTATTATATTTTACCATTATACATGTAGGATTTTTTATTTATAAAAAAACTGAATATTATGAAATTCAAATTTTAATTTGTAAGTACACAAGAAGACACACACACAAACACACATTAAAGAGAAAACATTAATGTACATGCATTGGCTTCAAAGTTTAATATCTTGAAAGATTAATTGTTTAAGTTATTTCATATACACATGGAACATAATTTCTGCGGTCATTAGTTTTAACTTAAGATCTCTATTATTCAAGAGGTACTCAATACACTTGTCAATGATGATCATGATCCAGATGGTAGTTGTATTTTACCAACTGTTTCTTCAAAGGAGACATTTCAAGTAGTTGTAACCTTAATAATTATATTGTACAAAATTTAAAAAATGCCAATGTAGTATGTTCGTTGCGAAAAATTAGGAATGAAGTTGAGTTTCATTTGGGTGCAAATAAAAAGCAAAAGACTTTAAATGCATATTTTGAAAAAAGAGGCGAATTGAAAAAAAAAATGTTGTTAAATTAAAAGTTCGTTAATTTGTATTAGTATGAACTTTTATGAATTTAAACAGCTATTATTTTATATATTCATTGGGTCTTAAATGATCTCAAAAAAAAAAAATATTATCTTATGCATTTAGTGGGGTTATTAATTTAATACACTAGCCCAATTCGGGACCGATGAATTTTATTATTTAAGCGAGATTATTAATTTATCGAACATTCATTTATCAAGGTTTTACTATAATGTGCATTATGTCCTTTCAACTGATATATGTGCTATTGTGCTCTTTCACTGTTATTTACACTGCACCAGAAATTTCTTAAAATGTAAGCATAGAAGATTCTTCTAATTGGATGATTAGAAATATTTTTTTTATGTCTGATACCCAATGCATGCTTGTTTGAATATAATTTCTAGATGAGGATTGTTTCTCCCTCCCACATTTCTTGTAGGCAACAGATACTGTTGGATAAAAAATGGGATGGGGGTAGCAGTGTACGAACTCTATGATCTTTTAGTGCTCTAATCATTTAAGGTCATGAGGGGATAGAACGGAAAAGAGATGTCTCTTTGGTTAAGAGTTGCCTTTGTCTTCTATTTCAATAATATATTATCTTTATGATCTATTCTTTGTTGACCATGAAATTGGTTGTGCTCCCCAAGCTCTCTCTGGTAATTTCTTTTTGCTAATACTAAAGCCTGGTGTTATGTAATTATTTATTTGATGGAAACTTTGAACATGATTTTTTGGGTTGTCTTAATTTCTTTGATGAACATAATTAAAAATCTATTTCCTGATTATGGAAGTTCTTTTTGATCATCAGCGAGGAAATGAAAAACTAGTATTTAATTGGTTACTGATTCTCATATGCTGGTTTTTGTCAGGGCGCATTTATGATTTTTGGATGGGGTGCGGAGGAGTGGGGGACTTGAGACTTAGAAAATACACGCAACAGGACTGATCTAACTCTATTTTTTTGCAGCCCTAGCTACATGCATGAACAATCTACAGGTTGAGAAAATGGCCATAAGCTTGCAGATTTCTGAGCCTTGGCTACGTGAATATCAGGTTGGTCTCATCTTCCATCTGTCCAACTTCAGAAAGTCTTATTGAACAGACATGCAGGGACACAGCGCTTTTTTTTTTTTTTTTTTTGTCATTGGAATTGTGTGGAAAAGCTAGTTTTGGGTTTTTTGTTAAGGGGTGGGCTTTATTTATACAAACTCTTTTGACCCCTCCCAGATTTCAATGGGGCATGTTAAACTTCATAACTAAAACTATTTCTGATTCAGTTCATACTGTAACCATTAAAAAATTAAAATCATATACTGATGTAATTTTGTTTGAATTTTCCTTGTTGAATCAAGTTTCCTTCAGAAGTTTCCATCAAGAACTCATCCACACATGTAGATGAGTGCAACCGGGGGCTATATACTGAGTGGCACTCGGATAAGCGGCAATGATCAGACCCAAACAATGTAACTTTTGACAGTCTTGGCTCACTGAGTTTTGATCAGATGGTATCCCGAGCATCCCTTTGTAACAAGAGTGTATAATATATTAGAAAATATTTGTAACAATTTTTTGAAGGTACTATTTGAACTTTTTTACTTGTGTAAACTTTATTTATTTATTTTTATTTTTATTTTTGGGACGTTAATTATAATAATAATGAATTTATTTTTTAATAAGAATGAATGAATTTATGGCCCATGCCCATGCATTAACAGCCACACAATTTCTCCTGCGTTGCTTATACCCCCGTGCAAAATCCGGTTACCTTCCATCCATATAGACCCAAAAACATGTAAAACCCCTCAAAATCCAATGTAGATTGGCTAAAGAAAATAGCAAGAATAACTTCGACCAAATCATCACTTATGAGGTGCTTAATCGAAGCCCACCAACAAGAGGATTTCCATAGTTGTGAGACCCATCCTTGAGAGAAAAGACGTGTGAAAACTACTCTTGAGGACAACCATAGACCTCCTCAATATGCCTTGATCGAATATTAGTACCTCATAAATTAGTGGACAATTTTTTATCACGTCTAGTTTGATCTTATTCGATGTATTCACTTAAGCTACCAAATATATTTTGCACAAGATGTTAGCACCTCATAAATTGTTATTCTCCGAGGTTCAAGATTAGGCTGAAATGGAGACTAAAGTAGGATTTTATCGACTTGTACGTGTTAAGTATAGAACTTGTGTTCCTTCTAAGTCAAGATCAAACTCTATCCAATCCACTGGACTGTCTAGATTTGAGGATGGAATCAAATGGCGAATGCATTTGCGGTTAAGATAGATCCTTCATCTATTATCTAATACAATTGATCGATCATCAAAGGTCACGATGTTTTATTAACACCTGGAGCTACTCAACCTCATGACTTGGCAATCGGCGTAACAATAATGACAACTACCAAATTACTGGTCAATTAAATTTCAATGAGTCGACAATTACAGTAATTATTCATAACGGTAGAAACAAATACGAAGGTTTAGTAGACGCTCGTATTTGAGTCCGTATTCTAATTTTACACTGAACCGACCCGAACCCCGGAGTCAAACATAGTTCATTAATTAATTAATTATTAATTCATGCCAATAGTTGAAGAGGAAATTGTAGTAAATGACCTGTTGAAAAGTCCAATTTTCCACAATGACCTTTGACCAGATTTAATAAAAAAAAAAAAGAAAAAAAAAAGATTGAAAGTGAAGACAAATAACCAAAAATACCCTCCAAACGTCACTTTCACTTGAGAACCAACCGGACCGCAAAAAAATAAAAATCGGTAATTTAATTCAATATTATTAATATTCTTTAATTAATTTTAATAATTTTTTTATTCATTTAAATTAAGTTTGTTTAAATTTTTTTATTTATGTAATTAAATAAATAAATTAAAATTGATAAATACCAAAAAAATTACCTTATTATTTTTAATTTAATTGGAATTTCGTTTTTCTTTTATTTTTAAAATATTAAATACTAATTTTTTAGTTTCAATGATAATTAACAAATAATAAATTAGTAATTATTTATAATTTGTTTGTAATTTTCTTATGAGTTAATTTTTTTAAAAAAATAAAAAATAAAAGATTAAATAATATTTGTAATTAAATATAAAAATAAAGTTTTTAAATGTAAAAATGTATTTATTCATTTAATTTATTTATTCATTTAAATTAAGTTTTTCCCAAAAATTTAATTTGGTAATTAAATAAAAATTATTTATTTAAATGGTAATTTTTTTATTTACTGTATTTTTGAAATTGAAAATCTGCAAGTACAAAGAATTGTAATTAATTATTAAACATGTTCTATGTCTTTGTTGGTAGTAGTTGTTTTTCAGATTGCTTAATGTGATGTTATTATACGTTATTATATTATATCTTGTACAGTGTTGTAACATTGCTCATTTTGAATTTTTGTAGGATGGAATATCATCTGGATGACGAGTTGAGACGGATGGTGGGTAAAGCTACTTGGAATAGTAGCTTTGACACATTTTCGATAATGGAGGGGCTGTTGGATGATCAGCACATACAGATGCTGCGACAGTCTTTCATCTGGCCCTTACGTGAGTTGCGAGAGATACAGTTTTCGGGCCAGATGATCGATGCATTATTATGTCGATTGCTGAGTCCTGTCGACGGCGATGCCCTCCACTTCGACCTCGGGGGCAAGGTCGTCAGTTTCGGTCCTGCCGAGTTTACACTGATGACTGGGCTACAGCTGACCGGGGATGAGGTTGCTCGACGAAGCAACAGGTTGCTGGATGCCTACTTTCCGGGACAGGGGACGGTGCTTCAGCCGCAGTTGATCAACGCGATCAGGAGATGTGACCACATGCTAGATCGATTGAAGCTAGGGTTGGTCTACATTCTGGAGAACGTTCTGTGGTGTCACCATAAGAAGACTGCGATCGATCTCCTCCACTTAGAGATCGTGGATGACCTGGATGGCTTCAACAGCTATCCTTGGGGCCGGAGGTGTTACGATGACACCGTCCACATCTTCACCTGATCGCACTCGAAGTCCAAGGGGGCAGTGCGTAAGTACGATGTCTATGGATTGCCCCTAGCAGTGCAGGTACATATTTAACATACTAAGCGTTCTTGAAAAAAAAAATTATGTTGTGTATAACATATTTGTATATGTTGCAGATCTGAGCGTACGAGACCGTCCCCCTACTGGGTAGCCGCTATGCAAAGCGGCTGGAGACATGTTGTCCCCGGATGCACCATTGGCGATCATCCCGACAGGATGGCTGCCCATCTGGGAGACACTTATCGGCTCTCCTCGACGATCCCACTGTGAGTATTGTATGCTTTTCATTTATATTTTATGCAATTTGAAATATCGATGCAGTATGTTGTGTATAATTCAAACGGATATATGTCAGCTGGAAGTAATAACAGAGTTGACGGCGTCGATGGAAGAGGGTCCAGGTGACCAGCGATCGAGAGGGGGACGGACCGAGATAGGGTATGTGATTTGACCGATAAATTATGTATAAACATTTTCTATAAGATTGTAGATAATAATTGTGTATGTTGACAATTTTGTAGGAGCGCGATCCAGTTGATCGAGGATCACCTCCGCCATTGGCGTCCCCTCCGCCCAGGTCGCCCCCTCCGCCCATGGTGTCCCCTTCGCGGAGGGCGTCCCCGGCGCCCTGGTCGCCCCCTCCGCCCATTATGTCACCTTCGCGGAGGGCATCCCCGGCGCCCATGACATGGTCGCCCCCTCCAGCCCGACAGTTCTCCCTTGGATCTCCTACACCCGGCCAGAGCCAGATTGATATTTATTTGTCCGGTTGACTGTACTTATCACAGGGGAGGTCGGCGAGCTACGACGACAGTTGACCGGCCAGATTGCAGATTTGCGCCGAGAGTTGATGGATCAGGGTCGTGGTCTGACTGGCAGAGTCGACTCTCTGTCACATGATGTGTATCTGCTGTTTGGCCACGTTGCAGATCTTCAGGAGGAGGTCGCATCGCTTCGATCGGCTGTTAGTACTAGTGGAGTCAGAGAGGCTGGCCGAGAGGGGGACGGAGGAGGGGACGGATAGGGAGGTCACCCACAGTATTGGGGAGATGCGGACCTCGCGGATTGGTTGTTTTCGGAGGAGGGGAGGACGGAAGAGGCAGCCCCGACGGGGGAGGAGGGGAGGACGGAGGAGGTGGTGGAGGAGGGGGGAGGGATGAGGCACCCCCGACGACGGAGGAGGTGGTGGAGGAGGGTGGAGGGAGGAGGCAGCCCCGACGGCTGAGGAGGTGGTGGAGGAGGTAGTTGAGGGGGGGAGAGGACGCCGGCCGTGACTGGGGGTAAGAAGCGTTCTGTTGACGTGGTTGAGCAGGCGGTTGGCAAGAGGCCTAGGATGCCGTCACAGTACATTGTTTCTCCCTACACGGTCGAGGCCAAGAGGAGGACGTTTATTGATGGAGGCGTCCCGAACATGTTTAGGGAGGTGGATAGCGCCAAATGGAAGGCGTTCCAGACGGAGTGGAGACGGTGGAGGCCCGGGTAAGTATTGTATTTAATTGGTTAGTGAATTGCGAAATAATTACTCGTTACATATTGTTTAATTATGTTTTTGGTTGTATACATTCAGGGTTCCACGCACGATTGCGGCGGGAAAGGCAATCCAGAACGTCTACAGCTGGTTCCATGACGTCACCCAGTCTGGTACTTGGCTCGCTGACGATGTAAGTGAAGTTATTTATTATATGTATATAATTTTACAATTAATTGATAAACTGTTGAACTGATGTATGTAAATTTGAATGCAGCACATCGACCTTATTATGGATTTGCTACGTAACCGAGCTGTGAGACTCCCGAAATCCTTTTACATCCCAGGGCGACTCATTATGAATATGGAGTTCTTTCAGGCCATTGGCATTGAGTACGAGTCGTTCAAGCATCAGAGTGGCGACTACGTAGTGCCGGATTATTTGGCCGATTGGATTTTCGGGTTGTCACCGAAGGTCGGGGGGAGGCCTGGACTGGTCGTACACATATGTACATTTCAGTCTGTGCGAACCATCACTACATTGCACTGGAGATCGTCTTGACCGAGTCGAAGGTGTATGTGTATGACCTCGATCACTCGTGCTTGACACAGATGCAGCTCGAGCAGATCTGCGAGCCGGTGGCTGTGATCGTTCCCCGGATGACTAGACTAGCGGATATCTGCGTGGAGGACAGACTAGCCATCGTGCGGGACACGACTATGGCGAGACAGACCATATCGTAAGTATTTGTTATTTTTTTTAAAATTTTATACTTTCTTCTTATATTTATTTATTATTACTTACCAGTTATTGTTTAACTACAGTGGTGATTGCGGCATATATGTTATCAAATATATAGAGTTTTTGAGTGTAGCTCAAAAGGTTGATTCTATCAACCAGTCATGGATTCAGAACTGGCGCAATAAGTTAGCAGCGGATTTATGGAAATTTAACTGCGATCCGTAAATTTTTTTATTTTTTTATTCTTTGTAATTTTGTAACTATTATTTAATTAAAAATTTTGTTATTTATGTACATTGTAATCATTTGTAATTTTTAAACAGATTTATGTTACTAATGTAATTTGAAATTCTTTAAATAATTAAATTTTTTTCAATTGTAATTTAAATTTTAACTTGGTATAAAAAAATTAACAATTACACCTTATAAATAAAAATTTATTTAATTATATAAATATATTAACAATTACATCTTATAAATAATTAAATATAAATTAAAGAATATAAATCTTTTGTAATTAATACTTACTGATTTTTAATTAATATTATCATAGTATATATTATTTAACGAACATCGAAAATAATAATTAAAAAATTGATGATGACTAATATTAAATACTGGATTTTTAATAACATAAATATTAAAAATATTATTCATTTCGTACATCCGCTTACATGTCACTTAGGGGAACATGACTGTTACAATTTTAACGAGTATGGCCTGCGGCTCTGCACCTGCCACACCTACGCGGTTCATGAAACTCTCCGGTAGATGGTATTCTAGACGTACGTGGACGTCCTGGACCGCGCGGTTAAACTTCTGGTGGTGAAACAGTATTAAGGTGGCTAATGTTGTCGGGAAGTTCCCACTCAGCTTCATTAGGTAGAGGAAATATAGTCTCTGCATACGCTGCTCTCCAAGATTCAGCCGTGTAATAACGAGAGCATAATGTTCTCGCTGCAAAGCCTCGATATATAGCCACCGCGACTGCGTGCTGACACGGAAAACTCTCCAACTGAAATCGATTACAAGTGCATGTGTTATCACTCAAATCAACCATGTATGCTGTAGTACGTGTACATTTAATAAAGAATCGTGACTCATCTAGTAGTTCCACATTAAATTTTCTCGCAACAGCTGCAGCTTTACAGAGTTTCTCCTCTTGAGCTGGCGCTAGCATGGTCGAACAATTACGTGATTCCGCACGCCGATCGTGAAACCACTGCTGCAGCTTGTTACGAATGTTCTCAATCATTGCGATGATGGGTAACTCTCGATCCTTCTTGAATAACGCATTTAGAGACTCCGCATTGTTCGACGTCATCATATTGTACCGACGGCCTGGAAAGTGTGAGCAAGCCCAATGTTCGATCCCCATTTTTGTCAGATACTCCCAAGCCGGGAATGATTTGCTTCCTATTTCTTCCATGAACCTGTTACACTCTTCAACACTGTATGCTTCGGCCGCTCCTCTAAATAATTTCCCGATGCCTTTGCCCCGAAACCTAGTCTTCAGGTTGCCTTGTATATGGTACATACAATACCATTTATCAAAGACTGTCCCCGATCAGTTACAAATGCAAGGTCCTCGACTTCCCCGATTACTTCCCTCAGCTTTGTGAAGAACCAACGCATAGACCGATCATTCTCACTATCGACTATGTCGAATGCAAGAGGGTAAATTTGGATATTGGCATCCTGGCATGTAGCAATAATCAACTTGCCTTCGTATTTAGATTTCAGAGTTGTATCATCGACTAGAATTATGGGTCGCATGACATTTCGAAATCCCCGAATAGACTGTCCAAGAGCTATGAAGAAAATTTTGAAGCAATTATTGCCCTCCGTCTCGATAAAATATGCCGATCCAGGATTAGTTTTCTCCATGTTGTGGCAGTACCTGCCCAATGTAGCATAGCTCTCCTCCGCTGATCCCATTAAATCCTGAAATGTGCATTCTTTGGCCTTCCAGGCCTTCTGGTAGCTCAAGATCACTCCATGATCTCGACGGTAGTCGTTAGTGATGTCCGAAGGCCTGTAGATTGTCCGTAGGTCCTCATACCTGTGCATTATCTGTCGACCAATCAACCAAGCACGGGCTTGTCTGTGATCACTTCGACCAATTCCCACTTCACAAGTATGTTCCCGTGTATACTTGCGAACTACAAAGCACGCGTTCGTGTCCATCTGCGCCGCTCGCAAACGCCAATTGCAATTGTCATCGACGCATGCGATCGACAACAACGACTGCGATGATTTTTTCACTTTGAACTCAAAATTGTATTTTATTGCAAGTAGGTGTAGAGATTCCTGCAAATCTTTCTTTGTTTGAAACAGTTGTCCGACAACCAAATCATCTTCATCGGGTACCACGCGCAAAGAGTTAGAGGACGGTCCACTCATTCCAACCGATGAAGTCCCACCCTGCTCATGTCTCTGACGAGAAGCAAATAAATCCTCATTTGTAAATTCATTTTGATTTTCGTTGTCCTCAACTACAGATGGAATTCTGTGCGTAACAACGATATCACGTTGAGGAGCATCTGTCTCTGGAATGACCACATTATCATCACGAGCTATCTCCACAGTAGCCCAAAAATCATTACCATTGTGATCCCCTCCATTCAAATTACCTTCGACGACATCTTTCATCACTAAAGTCACGCAAAGAGGAGTCATGTCCTTTTGGTTCAGAATGAATAAATAATTTACTTCAGCATCAGAATAAATCCTTATAGGTGCCATGACAATTGCTTCGTGCTGGATGAATATAAATTTAAATTTCATATCGTACTGAGAGGTATCAACATTCAGTTTGTTCTGTAAATCACTATACAATTCTTCATATGATGTACTTGACGATAAGGCAACCGCGATAGTACGTATTTCGCTCGTATATTTCCATATCCATCGATTTCTTTCATCTCGTTCGAAATCACCAAAATAACAGACCGGGACTACATTCATATCTGTATGACGAAATAGAATTTACATTTAGTCATAGGGGAAAAAAATGGAATTAAAAAAAAATAAAATTGTAAACAGTCGACTGTTCAAGCCGGCTGTTTAAACAGCCGGCTTTCAATCTCGTCTATCCCAATTTCTATCAGATCCATTTCGTCAGATGAAACAGCTGGCTTTCAATCTCGTCTATCCCAATTTCTATTAGATCCATTTCGTCAGATGAATTTTTTTTCTTCATGCATAACAAAATTATAGATCTATTAACAATTTAATATACTAACACATTATACATCATAATAATTTTTATCGAAAGAAATGTATATTAATTTCTAAAAGATACAGATGAATTTTTTTCGTCTTCATGCTTAAAAAATTTATAGATCTATTAACAATTTAATCTACAAACACATTATACATCATAATAAATTTTATCGATAAAAACGTATACTAATTTGATGAAAACGAAATTAAATATGCGTAAAATGTACTTACTGAAATTATAGTGATTGATATAAAAAAATTTCGGCCTTCAGCATTCATCGATTTCCCAGATTTTATTGTTGAGGTTGATGAAAGTTGAGAGAATTTTTTATTTGTGTTGGAATGGACAGATAAGAAAAAAGAACAAGTTTGAAAATTTACGTAGTGTTTGATTTTTATTTGTAAAATAAAGGGTATTATTGTCTTTAAACAAATCAATATTTAGTAATTGTTTTATATACTTAAGGTCATTTTTGTCTTTTTACGATCTGAAGGTCATTGTGAAAAATTTCATGTTTTTTAAGTCAAAGTGGAATTTGAATAGTTTGACTGGATCAAACTTAAAAGAACCCATAGTTGAAAAGGGCAGAGGCGGGCAGTAAGGAGGATTCGAACTCACGGCCTCCAACCCCACTTCCCGCTGATTTCCGCCCCACCCTCGCCGCGGCGCTGTCCTGTCTTTATGTTTGCTTTCCATTAGGTCTCTTTCTCCTCCTTATATATTACTTACGAAATCACTTTTATAAATCTCCTTCTCCCCGAACCCCGCCGCCCCAACTGAAATAGAGGGTTTAGTTTGTGTATTATTATTATTTTTTCCAATTTTTGGGCTCAAATTTTTTATATGTGATAATTTGGACCTTAATCTGAGCTTAACTCTGCCGGTATCGCAAATGCAGTTAGAAACACACTCGCATTCGCCGGTTCCGCCCGTCGTGCCTTCTTATCGTAAAAGACTGAACCCTTTCATTCCATCCCAACTCGAAAAACTCGAATATAATCACACCTAATAATATTACTAATTATTGCAAAGACAGTACTTACTCTCATATCTCTTGTATTCCGGATTCAAAGCCGCACCCTGTGCTTCAAAACATTATGGTGCGTATTTTTGTTAATTAATGATGCTAAATGTAGTATTGTGACTGTTTGTGTATTTCTATTGTATACACACGTATTTATAAACATGGTTTATTTATGTGTTTAGTGAATAATTTATCAGAATCTTCAAGTTACAAAACCTGCGGTATTTGAACTCGGCCGTGTATTAATTAGTGACTGACCCAATTATTATCCTACTAAAGTCTCTGGGGTGAGCGTGCTCGCAAAACTGTGTTTTAAGTATGCATGTCAATAATTTGTTTATGACATGTCGCAAATTCTTTTGTTCTGTGGGCCTCCGATGTTTGTGTTTGATTGTTCTTGACATTTGTTTATCAGGTTCAGTTTGATCTTGGATTTTTTTTTGGGTCTTCCTATATATGTCTAATGCGAGATGGAAATTGGAATAACTTTTCTTCTTGAAGCAATCTTATGAATTTTGCCTAAATTTTATATGGCCTTATGTAATCAAAGAATTTTTGAAGGGATTAGAAATTTTTTACTCAAAAGATGCATGAATGGATAAAGTCAATCAATACAGCTGGTGTAAATTGGTATGATAATCTTCTTCAATAGATAGTTATTGGTTTTTGCTCATAAACACATTGAGTTTCAGATTTGAGAAGTTTCTGAATGTGAGCGAGGGAGTAGACTCTCAATATTGAATTATTGATGAGGTTTTTAGTTGGACTTATATGCAATTGATAGGAAGATATAAACTCAAGAAGCTCAAATGGACTTTCTCACCATAATGTACTTCATGAGGAGTTTGTTGTTGCCTTAACTAGATTATTAGTAATTGACACTTGACTTGAACTTTCATTATAAAGGTGCAAATTACACTTCTATGAGTAATATAGAACAAATCAAGTTGGCTGGCCTGATGGGCATCATTTTATGTCTTTGAATCTATATAATCGCTGTTTATGAAGCTCTGAATCTTTCTTGAAGCACTCAAATGAACTTGGAAACTATGACGCTAATACAAGGGGAAATGGGACCACTCAAGTTCATAACATGGCCGAACCGGTCAACAATTTTTCACATGGAACTGAAACTTGTGTTGATGCTAGACCAAGTGCTAGATGTAAAGCTTCAAGACTTGGGAAACCTGTTATTAAGGAAGAAAAGTTGGGTAAAGTGATATCAGACCACTTAGATTACGTCTACTGGAGCATTATGGACATTAGTTTAAGTCGAATTGAGTTCTCATTGATACCTTTTTTCTTGTAGAACTTTTTGATAACTTGAATCTGGCTGCCTGCTGTCTGTATGACAGTTCTTTAGGTGAGACAAATTGAGAATATTTGTAGTTTTGAACTCTATTGTAATAGTGATGGCATTCAACTTGTGTCAGATCCACTAATTGCACTTGCAACTTGAGTTTAGAAAGTGATGGACTATGTTTTTGGCAGGCTTGTTAACAAAGAAATTTATCAAGTTGATCCAGGAGGCTGAGGATGGTACTCTTGATCTAAACAGAACTGCTGAAGTTTTGGAGGTAACGCTGTTAATAAGATGAAAACTTGCCTGGTTTATTGTTTGTGCCTATTTGAAAATATAGCTTACATTGCTCCTTATTGCTGTACAGGTCCAGAAGAGGCGAATTTATGACATTACCAATGTTCTTGAAGGCATAGGTCTAATAGAGAAAACTGCTAAGAATCACATACGTTGGAAGTAATGCTGTTGAACACTTGATGTTATTTTTATTTTGTCTTTTATTTCTTACAATTGATGAGCTTCTTCATGACAGAGGATCTGGGATATTTGGACCAAGAGAGTTGCATGATCAAGTGTCTCAATTGAAGGTGCTCTTACGATGCCAACTGGTGTCATTTTGTGGTTATGGTATAATGGGGTTTGGAGAATAGCAGAATAACTATGTTATTTGCCATGATCTACAAAAAGTGTGTGGGCATTTCTGTTCATACAAATATGACCACTGGACAAACGACGCCCAGTAACAAAATATTTGCAAAATTTGTCTTCTTTGGTGAGTATTTGGATTTTCCTGGTTAATATGGGCAGAACATAGTTCTCCTTTACTATCTTTTGTTTATAGCTTTCTTTGGCATAAGAATACGAGTTGATCTTCATTAAACTACATCCTATACTTGCAATATTGTATTTCAAAGTTGAGTTTTTTCAGTGCAGAAACTTTTTTGTTGTGCGGGGAAGCGATTTTGTTTCTTATTATATGAAGTTTTGACGACTTATAATTATTTGCTTTCATTACAGGCTGAAGTTGAACATCTATATGCCGAAGAACGTCGGATTGATAATAGCATAAGGTTTGATTAATTGCTAAAGGAAAAGTAAGTATTCTATAGTTTAGCAGTTCTAGGTGCTGTTCTAACAGCTGATATTTATCCAGGGACAAACTAGATCATCTATCGGAACTGGGATCTGATCAGAAGTGCAAAAGTATGCCATATTTTCTCTTGATGATTTATCTCTGTTTCAGTATTTGATTTCATTTGCTAGAAACTTATCTGATTGCATTTTTCAGGAATCTTGTTCTCACTGGAGACGATCTCATGAGCCTTCCATGTTTTAAGGTTTGTTAATCTCATGGTTTCTATATTCATCATGGCTTCCATCTAACAGAATGTGTATATGCTGCAATTGACACAGAATCAAACTGTCATCGTCATTAAAGCTCCCCATGCTAGACATACATGGTTCCTGATCCGGATGAGGTGGGTCGCCTTGATAGACATGATTGATAGATCATATATTTCGATTTCTTATTGGCTACTTTTTCTCACAGGACACTGGTTTCTCACAGAAGCATTACAGACTTACTTTACGAAGCCTTACTGGACCAATCAACGTGTATCTCTTGAGGTTATCTATGTGATCATACACTTGAGTGCCTACTTTGAATAATGTCTTGTCAACGAATTGCACTCTCTCTCTCTCTCTCTCTCTCTCTCTCTCTATATATATATATATGCGTTTGTGTAGACATTTTGCCTGCACATATACCAAAAAATAAAAAATAAAAACTCTAATACACATGAACAATAATTAGTAAAACAATGCATGTCCAGAAATATAAACATTTTGTGAGATACAGGTCCCTAACACTCATTTTATGGCACTTGTAGCAAAAATGAGAAGAAGAATGATGACATATCTGTCAATCATACAAAATTATTGGATGCTACAATGAGCTCACAATCAGCTGATTTTCACAAAATAATCCCGTTGGATGATGATGTAAGTTCATCTTTGGGCTTCGTAGACATTGTGTTTTTTCCTCCCTCACCTTTTTAATAACAAAACTTTCGGTTTTTATCTGCAGAGGGATAATGATTACTGGTTGAAATCAGATCATGTGATCAGTGCAATGGATATGTGGGGTAAAGAAGATTGTTAGTTACTAAACACCTTTGAAAAAAATTGGATGGCCATCAATTCCAGATGTTTATATAATTTCTTTCTTTATTTTTTCCTTCAATGCGACAAATATAAGCACTGATTCTCAGTAGGTGGATATGAAGTAAAAGTGTAGCACCAGCTCAGGTTTAGTTCAACACATGCTCTGGTGATGTAGGTTGAAATAAGTGGCTGCTGAAGATAACTTAACAGGGTTTGTTACATTTAGAAGCAGAATGTAAATTTTAGCAACTAACGAGTGAATGATGATGGTCGATTGCAAGTTATGACTAATGGGAAGTTATCTGTAATCTTTCCCTTCTGTTTTCGATGGCGTGGGATGGGATAAACCAACATTTTTTTTTTCTTTTATTTTTTTTTGTTGTGTGTTGGGGTTGGGGAACTTTTTTCTGGTATTAATGTGTATGGACCTGAGACTGTTTAAGATGTAGTCTCTGGCTCCTTGTTACCTTAGGATATGTCTGATAGTTGTATTTATAGTAACTGTCTCAGTTAACATAACTTGTTCTTCCTTTAGAGCACTAACTTGAATTTTTTGTGGGAATTGAATGCATTGTGCAACTTCTAGGCATGCTCGATTTCGCCAGCTTAAGCTTAAATTACGTTTGCTATATATAGCTTGGCTATTTCGAGTTTTTTCATGTTATCTTAAATGCCTTGATGCATTACTTCTACATGAGCTTTGATCTCTTTGAAATTCTCTCATTCTTGATGGCAAGTGTTACAATTTGGTAACGATTCATTAAGACTATTTATATAAAAAAAAAATTAAAAATTAAAAATTTCATTGGTTCTGCTAGGTTATACCCAATATTTCCTAGCGAGCAAGGTCAAATTCTCATCACTTGAATACTATTTGGATAATCTAACACATTAGTAAAAGTAATTTTCTTTATTTTCAAATTTATTTTAAATTACCTTTTTCGCACTTTTAAGTAGAAAGCTTGCTCCTTTAAAATAATAATTTTAAGTAATTTACTTACTTTCAATTTTCATCAATAATATATATGTATATATATATTCAAACCGACTCATTGTCTTGATCAAACATGCTCTCTAGGTCAACCTCAGGAAACACTTTTTGTAAATGTTCTAGCGGCTAAATTTGACCATAAACCTTATTCTTAGAAGACAAGGAAAATATACAATTATATAAGAATTGGTAATTATTTAAAATATGGTTTTTCAAATGTTAGCATTTAGCATTAGATCTTTTAATAAATTGAAAACTGTTAGCATCAATAACTCCAACAAACATCTATTTATCGAGTGCGTGTTTTCCTCAATCTTGCTTCTGTGACTCGTCTGGATTCTTTTACAGTGGTGTCATCTTGTGGAGGAGTTTGAACATTATTACTTGCTGAAGGAGGCACTGAATTAGTTATCATCACTTTCTCCTCGTTAGAATTCAAACTTTTGCTGGCATTGACAAGAGGTTGCGTAGATGTTTTTGGTCTGTCCGAGGATGTAGTCAGTGGAACTTTTTTGGAAGCTTGGATGGTTTCTGAAGGCCCTGCCACTTCTGCCACATCTTCTTGGAGTTGTCTTGAAGACGGACTAGTAGTAGACTGGGGTTCTTCATTCTGTGACTGTGTTATAGCAGTTGATCTGCGATTTGGTGTTGTCGGGTGGCCAATCTTAGGCGTCTGCGAGGTCAAAAAAAGCAATATTTCAATTATAAAAGCAAACATTCAATAACTATTCACATAGAGGAAATTGATTTTGGAAAAAGTAATTGAAAAAATAAAACACAAAGGGTTATATCAAAAGGAAACAATTTTCACAGAGACAAATTCGTTTTGTCAACCCATCTAACTAATAAGAGATCACTCGAGCACAAAAATGCAAAGTAGTTAGGCACATTATACTTGAAAAGGATTCACACTAGAAAGTAGAAACTAGACTATATGACTACCTGAGGCTAAAACATAAATGGGTACTGCAACTTATGATTCTCAACACTTCTTCAGAGTAAACATACTATGATATCTCCACAATGAGTTCAACACTAAGAAAAATCTCAGAACTAACGAACAATTATTGTGGAAAGTCACAATACATTTTGGTTGCATTAGGAATACCATACAGGATTGAGGTAGGCAGGAACGGACCCATGTGGGGTCAAGTGGTGTCAAATGACCCCACATTTTATCTTTTTTTTTTAATTCTGTGTATAAGGCCCATTTTCTAAGCCCAAGCCCTGACCCTGCTCCTTCATTTGTCCGGTCCAATTCCATCCAATCCAACTATCCAAGTCCAAGAAGAGAAGACCATTACGGGGCAATGCATTATCGTTCTCTCCTGCGGTCCTGCCCAAGTCCCAACCTACCGGTTTGCCCTAAACCTCTAAGTCGCCGCCCGTTTCTGTATATCTTCCCTTCTCTCCGGAGGCGCCGTGGCGGTGTGAACATCACTCCATCAGAAAACTTCAATTCTCCGGCTCACCGGCTGCGTATTGAGTAAGTAATTTAATTGAATTTTTGTGGGTTAAATTGAATAGAAATTTGTTCGATTATAAGGGTATTTAGTATTTAGCAAAGAAATGAATGGAGTTAAAGGGAGTTTATGGAGTTATACATTTTTAGAAACCCTCATTCATTTGAATTTCATCTATATTAGGATTTTTCCTGCTTCTGGCGGAATTTTTGATCTGTAGATTGTAGCTGAAGGGAGTTTATGGAGTCATGCATTTTTAAGATTTAAGCTTTATGCGAAAGCGGTGGAGTCTGGCATTCTGTCTCTGGCTACAGAATTGGGGATATTTGGAAGAATCAATTTGTTTTTTTGGGATTTAGTTTGTAATTTTGATGTTTTATGCGTGTTGCTATTCTAAAATTAGCTATCTGTTATTTGCATTTTTATATTTGTTCTTGTTGTCTTGAACAATTCTTATAGGATGAATACTTTGTCACTTATAGAATAAGGATATATTTGTGTTCAATTTAGAACATCACAACTTAATTATGTAATTCGCTGGGCTTGGAAATCTTGGGTTTTGATACTGGTATAGTTATGAAAATCTGTTTTAATCTTCTTAAGTTGTTAAATATGCTATAATACCTGCATTTTTTCTGACCTTTCAGGCTTTCAGTTCCTTCTTAGAGGAGGAAGGCAGGAAGCTAACATAACACTCTGAACCGAGTTAGAGCTGCTTCAAGTTTAGACAACATTCTCCATTTCAAGTAAGTAACGGCTTTCTATAACTTGATGATCTAGAATTGTTTATAAAATTAATTGTTATCTATTATGAGGTATGAATTTCATGTTGTCTTTTGATGAAAAATGAGATATTTATGTTATGTATTTACTTTGATTTTGTAACAGTCATGGAGAATTATTTTAAGCGAAAATCCATATATTCGAGTCAATCGAGTGGAGAGAAAGATATAGTTGAACCGAGTGTTTAATGATATGTTTTAATGATACGTTGTTTTAAAAAAAAAATTGTATTTCAAGTTTTGATCCCACATCATCAAACGTCTGGCTCCGTCCCGGGAGGTAGGTAGGATTAAGGTGATAGTATGAAGTATCTAGCAGCATATCAAACATACATACCTGAGAAGGAGGAGGGGTTGATTGTGAAGCAACATATTGTAAAATCTCAAATATTCTACTCTGACCATAGCTTGCAGACTTTTGCCAGTATAAAAATGCCATATCTCCAGCTCTTGTCCGCAGTTCGAACAAATTGTGATCTATTTCTCTCTCGTGCTTAGCAACATATGGTCTAAAGAAGGAGTCGTAAACATATTTTGTTCCCTGAAACACATGAATGTAAAAGAGACTATACAGTTATGAAAGAAAAAACTCGGTACTGATAAAAAAAAAAAAGAGAAGAAGATCACGGACCTTTGTTTTAGGGTACCACAAGTATATAAAGAAGGCCAACTTAGCTTCACTGTACATTGGAACCCTTCACAGGCAAATAAACAAAACAAAAACTTTATGCACAGATCGAGCGTGGATGAAACTCGGAAGTATTTTTATTCCATCTACTTCGAATTTCAAAATATTTACCACCCAATAAACGTGTCGCCAATCCTCTCACAAACTGTCAAACCAGCAATTAAGATCCTGAAAATTCAAGATCTTACTGGTTACTCCTTAAACTTGCAACTAAAGCTGTTAAAGGCACAAATGCAAATATGTAAATACCAATGCTGTTACCAAAATCGAAGTTTCTCGATGTCAGGCTTGTTCATTTCCATAGTTTTAAAGCATTTGTAAGCAGGATAGGCATAACCCAAAACCGACCTGCAACACCAAATGCAGAATATATGAATCTTGCAATGGAATTAATAGGACCATTTATTTATTTATTTTTTATCAGCCAGAACTGATTCAACCGAAGGTAGCACATACACAAGTCCTCTGGTTATAAAATACCCAATCATCTTGACTCCCTGTAACAGACAAAAGATCAATCACTACTCACTAGGTCAGGATATGTGCTTCATTGATAAAATTTGAGCTTACAGGCATAGCATTGCCCATTTACATTCCAACAATCCTCTAGAAAACATTATAATTGTTCGAAGAAGAAGGGGAAAACAGGATGCAAATTGAAAAAATTGAGGGTAGAATTAGCATTATCATACAAGTGCAATGCAACATCATTATTCATCTCAACCAGTAAAAATAATCACAATAAGGAAACGTAAAAAGCTGCCAATGCATTTTCTTCAAATAGAACAAACTAAACGCGAAATTAAATTTATTACCCATCTTATAGTAATACATGCACGTATTAGAATTCAAAATTTTAAATTTTAAATATTTCAACATCTTCAGCGAGTAAAGATTAGAAAAAAAAAACATAAAAGTGAAGCATCCGAGGTAAATTAATCGACACCTATGCAACAACGATGGTAATGTAAGAAGATAGGAAATGACTTCTGAAAGCATCAAGATTTTCTGGTGTATGAAAAATCGGCGCCGCCATATGCGATGGCTAACGGTTAATACGTCGGCGGAGATAAGAGTGAGTAGGGAGCGTTTCTCTGTAGAAGGTGCACGGTTTTTCTGAGCCTATTAGAAAATAATTTTCCCTCTTGCTTTTGATTGAAAAGCATAACAGTTGAAAATAGACCTTGTATCCACGTCCGATGTTTGTGGTGCGAGCCTTGAGGTGCTATAACTTTAATTAATGACATGGGACCCTGTAATTTGAAATGTTGTGGATAGGCCTTGACATAATTCGGTCAGATTCGGTTCTATTTTGAAAATAATCTAATCAAATCAGGATTTTTGAGTATTGTGAAAAGATACGAATACGTGAATAGCTATGTTGATCCGATCTTTTGTTTCTTTTCTTTTATTGTGTTTCAGGTTTGATTAATGTTTGTTATGATTATTGACGTTTTATTGGTGCTGAGGCTTTTTAATCTCATAACCCATATTCTTTTTTCATTTAGTCTCTCTATTGTTAAATAGATATGTTATGCATTACAGAATGTATGAATGCTAATTGTTGTAAGTTGGGTTAAGTTCTTGTTCATATGGAAGTGCTAACTTTTGTTTCTAACCTTTTACATCTTATCATTAAGCTGAGGTGAAAACATGCTCATATGCACCTGTGATTGTGTGTACATCGTAAAGTGTGGAACCAATCAGTTTTGTGGTTTAAAATTAGAAGCCTGAATGCTTAAATGGCCAAGTATAAACCGTATATTTTATGCAGAAATCCTTGGCTCTATTTAATCAATTTTAATTTAGTTAATGGATCTATACTTTTGGAGGGTGATTGATTCATCAAAGTAGTCTGAAATGCCTACTTGTGATAGAAAGATGAATCCATGCGGTTGAAGAGGTTTTCAAGATGAGTTTGATAATGACTTATTTGTTGAACTGTATGAAATCTATTTCTGAACTATTAAAGATTTTCCTTTAAAATGGAACTCATCTTTGTGGAGTAAATTATCTTGATAAATGAAGATATGTCAGCCTAATATCAAATGTTCACCAGGTCAAAGTTTGGTGTACAAAACAAGAAGCAAGTGTTGTCAATATTGACATGAAAGCCAATATATGTTCTGTCAACTTATGTAATTTTGTTTTGCTGCACTGAGTGTTACTCTACATGTAATTTTAAAATGGCAGGCCCAGCAGCCTACTTCTATAAATTCTCTTTACTTTTTTTGTTTCTAGTTTGATTTGTATAGATTTGAACATGGATATAGATAGTGAAATAGAAGCTATTAGTGAAACTCCTTCAACATCTGTTCTTCCACTTCCACCATCATGTTTAGGGAAAAGAAAAAATAGAAAATCTTCGGATGTGTGGGAACGCTTCACAGTCATAGGAAATTCAAATGCATAAGATGTTAGGTGTGCATGCAATTATTGTGGGCAGGATTATGCTTGTGGGGCTAGGAAGTATGAGACTAGTACCTCGAGAAATCATTTGGTTCTTTATTGTAAGAAGTGTCCCGGAAGATTGGAAGATAAACGACAAAAAAGCCCAACTAGGGTGGTGTGAACATTCTAGTTGGCTTTAATAAGGAAGAGTGTAGGCTTGCATGGGCTAAGATGATAATATTGGATGAATTACCTTTTAGCTTTGTCGAAGGTGATGTGTTTAGACAATTTTTTAGGGTAGCATGTCCTAGTCCTAAATTTGATCCTCCATCTCGTAGAACTGTTGCTAGAGATTGTATTTCGATTAGAAATTATCAGTTGAAAAAGATCATCCAACGTTAAAGATTTTCTCTTACTACTGATACTTGGAGTTCCATTCAAAATATTAATTATATGTCTCTCACAACACACTATGTTGATTCTGATTGGAAGCTTCATAAATGAATTTTGGCATTTTGTGTGATTGCTAATCATAAGGGTGAAACCATTGGTAAAGCCATTGAGACTTGTTTGTGTGTATGAGGTATTGAGAGATTGTTTACAATCATAGTTGACAATGCAACTACAAATGAATTGGCTATTTCTTATATTAGGAGGAAGATGATTGGTCGAAGTGGTGATGAGTGTGTTTTAGATGGAAAGTATCTGCACATGAGGTGTTGTGCGCATATTGTTAATTTGATTGTGTGTGAGGGGTTGAAGGAAGCACATGATTCAATTGTTCGTATTCGCAATACTGTAAAATATGTTAAATTTTCTCCTGCTAGAGAACAAAAGTTAAAAGAGTGTGCGAGTGAAGAAAAAATTTATTGTAAATCACTTGTGTTTTCTTATTTATTGAGTTTGGATTACTGTAATATTTTTAATTGTTGGATAACTGTAATATTTAAATTTTCTTTTCATGCTTGATGACTATTTTGATTGTATTTAGTTTCATTAGTATGTTTTTAATTTAATCAAATTACCTTGTTTCGGTTAAATTTTTTATGATATCATGGTTTATAAAAATGACAAACTATCATCAACTGGGGAAAAAATTGTGCTTTTTTTGATTTTATTTCAGGCAAATAAGGATTCATTTGGTAGTTTAAAAAAAAAAATTTGAATCGGCCCGAACCAGCCTGAACCGATTTGGGCCAGGCCAGGTCGATTTTAGTTGCCGATCGGGTTGGTTCGGTTTAGAAAATGGCCCAAAACCGGTAAAGCTGGGTCGGGTCGGGTTTCGATAAAACCCCGTCCCGGCCCGTTGCCGACTCCTAGTAGAGAGAGAGGGGTTGGATATGGGATTAATCGAGACGGTGGTGGTGGTGGTGATTGAGGATTACTATTTAGATTAAAATTTAATTAATTTTTTATTAATTACAATCAATAATCTTATTTACCACCTGATAACTGAATTTTAAATTTAACCCTCTTATTTATGAAAACTAATATTTAATTGTAGAGTTCTCGGTAATTTTTTCATAATATTTTTGTAAAGCCCAATTAGAAGGCAGGCCTGTCAAAGGATAGCCCATGTCTGTTTACTAAGGGGAAGAGCAGCCTAGTTTTTCTTTCTTGGTATTACACAAAATAGAAAATCCTCCCGGCACCAGTTTATAGTGATTTTTTCTCAACGTCTTCATCATCAAACTTGGAAGGTAGTATCGGATTGTATTAGCGTCAAAACAGGCTTTATATATTGAAATCGACTCGATTTGTTTGTTGTGAATGATTTAATTTGAACTCAACTCAACTCAACTCCTTATATTTTATTTTATCTTTCAAGAATTGTTGTTTGTTGATGGTAATCTTTCTCTGGCATTAGTATTTTTAAACAATGTTTCTCTTCAATTTTTGATGCGGTTGTTTATGTTTTTCCATAGGTGAAATACCCAAGACCTCCGTCCCTGATTGCAATCTCTAGCTAATCGTAGCTTTTGAACTTCTTCTACACTCAGCAAGAAGAAATCATCCAAATAATGGGAAAGACAAAGAAATTCTTTGACAAGAAAAAATCTGCCACGTTCCAGCTCATGGCACGGGACACTTCTGACCCGAACTACTCATCTGGACCCTCTGGCGATCGGGTCTTCGTCCGGGTAGACAACAACCCCTACACACCCAATACATTCCTCAACGAGGAGGAGCAAACGGATGACCCGAATTTGATTTTTGCAGACGCGCCTGAAGATAATGATGATGAGGCTGGAAATTCTTTCAATGGAGGATTATGTAACTACAGAGATGAAAGGACGATGGCGTTACCGGACCACGTGAGAAGGGAGATTCTGGAGCTTGGATTTCCAGATGATGGGTACAATTATTTACTACACATGAGGGAGATTAAAAATACTGGCGGAGGTTCTTCCTATTATCATAATCCGAAAGCTAATCTCAATCAGTTGCCACGAGATGTTAAGGTCAGTTTCATGTTTCGATAATTCATGAAATTTGCAGGTGTTATTTATTGTGTTAAGCAATAATGTGGCAAAATTAGCTTGATTTATTCGTCATTGTTTCCTTGTCAATTGTTTAAATTTATTCATCAGTATTGCCTTTACAATTCGCTTGATTTATTCATCAGTATTGTGTTCTGAAAAGAAAATTTTAAGCTTTGAACGGACTTCTTGTTTTGTTATTATTTATTTGTGATGCAAGGCTGTGAAATATTTGAAAACATGGAATGATTATTGGCATTAGAATCAGTTCTTTATTTTCATCCCATGTCGGAAGGAAAGTCATTATATCAGTCATGTTTATATGAGCCATGATTATGCATTTGAGGTTGCTTGGAGTTTTTTTAAATAGCATTGTAAATATGTACATTATTCCTGGTAGGCATATGATGCTTCAAGAGTGGAGATTTCTAGGGTGAATGAAGATTCCAATGAGAAGTCACTATATAATGTTGCATCAAGGACAGTTGGGGCAAGATTACAGAAAGTGGTGGATCCTGAAGTTGCTGCAATGCTGGATGACAGTGATTCATCGAACTTTGGGTCCGACGTGGAGGACTTGGAAGAGGATTTCATCATGAGAGCAAATTTCACAGAAGGTCCACTTGATATACAACTCGATAAGCAGTTGAGTTTGGAAGGAGAGTCCAAGGTTGGCCATAAAGGTTGTGGTGATTTGGGTGCATCTGGTGCGCCAGTGAATGAGGCTAACCTTTCAGACTTGGATGGTGAGAAGCCTAGAGCTCGGCGTCTTTTAGATGAGCAATTTGACTTGGTATGTTTTAATTTTGTTTTGACAATTGTTAATGGTTAATCAACTATTTTTCCTATTGCATACGCCTCGTATGCTTATGAAACTTGTTATGAACTCACTGTGGCTATTTGACGTTGAACTCAGAGTTCACTACTACATAGGCGGCTAAATGAAGTGCCAATCTTTATATAATTTCTAACATTCTTGAACTATACTGTTGTGGTATTTTGACATCTGATATATGATTCCGAGTCTCTTAAAATATGTTTTACTTGCAGCTAGAGCTTCAGGAATATGGCAATGACAGTGAAGAAGAATACATTGGTTACATCGATGAAGAAAATGAATGCCAAGAATCCCTTGCAGAAAAGATTGGACAAGCATTTAAGGACCGTCCTATAGAAGGCTTGGCTCTTGAGGAAGCAGAAGATATTGAATCACCGGAAGCTGCTGCTGATGTGATTCGTAGATGCAAGGAATATGCTGAAAAGTATGAAAATGAGAACCCGGATCAGGAGGCTGTGATTGTTGAGGACAGTAGCGACGAATCAGAAATATGGGATTGTGAAACTATTGTCTCTACATATTCAAATCTTGACAACCACCCTGCTAAGATTGAAGCTCCAGGAGGAAGGAGGAAGAAGAAAATAGTCGAAACCACATCCAGAGATCAAAGTGCAGTCAGCCAATTGATAGTTTTAAAGGGTAGAGAAAAGATTCCTGTGGGCTTTTTACTCCAGAGAGAGAAGCATGATGCAGAAAAAGTGAAAGATAAGAAAGATCCAAATACTTCAAGAACTGAACAGCTGAAGAGGAAGCCGCGAGGTCTAGAGACAAAGGAGGAAAAGAAAGAAAGAAAGGTGCAAAATGATGTTTCTTTTGTATTTCTACTTTTCATTCTATAACTTCTTTTTTCTCGTTATGGTGATTTTGGACCAGAAATCTAAAAAGACATCTTTTCCCCTTGTTTGAGGAGGATGTGATTGTTTGATTATTTGATCCATTGAAGGCTTTGTGTTTGTTTTCTTTTTTCTCCTCTCCCCCGTCCCCAGCGGAGGTAGAGGGTGGGGGCTTCTTTCCATATTTCATCTCTTTAGGGATGATTCCTCCTGGTCATGGTATAAGCCATAATTATGGTAATATGTGGACTATTCTTTTGCAGAGTGCTCTGAAAGCAGAACGACGTGACGCACGGCAAATGAAAAAAGATATGAAGGGGCTCTACAAGTCTGAGGGCCAGCGTGCACAAAAAGTTGCAGCTTTTACTGGTCCATCATCTGTTCATCTAATGTATGTATATATTGTGCACTTCCATTTCTGAACTAGAGTTTCTCTTTTGTGCTGCACTAATAATTTGTTTCTATGTATGTATTCTGTTACCCATGCCAAATGCCATACACATCTCTGCATGCTATTCACTTCTGTTTATGATTCAACCTCTGTTTGACAACCATTGAGAAAACCATTCATTCTCACAATAGCATATTCTTCACGTAAACCCAAATTTTTTTCCTTACTTTCTAATCACAAATTCTCCAAAATTTACTATTCAAATTCTTTCCAAAAATATTCTGTCAAACCCTCAACCTCGTGAGCTCTGGGCTGTCTTTAGATTAACAAATGATTGTTGAAAATATTTTATTAGTTTTACATATTCTGCCTATTTGGAATTATGGTTTGATAACAAAGTACTCTATGTGATCACATCTAATAATCATTATTTGGTAATTTTTCTTGTCTCGAAGAACTTATTATTTATTTTTCTCAGCCTTCACAGCTGCTATCTTTTCCTTTTGTATTCTTGCTAATTCTTTCTGCTATTATCCTTAGGTAACGTGCGTGCAGCTGTTGTCAAGACAATGTGATGTTTTGCCTCTACTGTCAGAATGGTTACAACAAACGTCTTGTTGAAGCAAAAGTATTTATGGATTTTCTGTTCGAGATTAGCATGTATACAAGAAGTTGATCTGGACTTGATACTGATCTTGATCCCCTTTTTTGGTTTAGCAAAACACAGTATATCATTGGCATTTAACATTTTCCTTTAGACTTGCTCCAAATTTGAATGTAGTTGATGTTTGTGTTCTGTAGGTTGAGTTTCTTTACTGTGTCATCAGTTTGAACAGCATAAATTTCGAAATGAATCTGTCTTTTGGCTGTTTAATGATCTGTTGAGAATGTTATTGAAGCCACCTATTTACCATTCATTGCTGTTAGTGAAGTCATACAATACATATTCACTCTAAGCTTAAAACAGGCTAATTCTTGACTTATCTAGTTCACATATAATTACATATATTTAAACTAATGAGTAAGTTGAAGTATTAAATTAATAAAAAGAATATTAATATACTTTACCGAATAAAAATAACCAACAGACCTAAATCCATTAGTTTTTTCTTATTTCACTACTCTCTTAAAAGAGAGGCTTTTGGATTACTATTCATTTGTGTTTTCTCCTCACATATTACTGTTACATGTGTGGACAAAAAAATCTCAATTTTTTATGTTTATCTGAAGCCACAATTATTGACTATTGACCGAGGGAAGGTGATGGTTTTCAAGGTCATTTGCTTTCCACTTAATCAGTTTTCACACTATAAAATTATCTGGTTTTCTCTCACCACAAAATCCACCTCTATTATTGTCGATGAGTTCTTTCCTTCAGAACTATATCATAGATATATCAAATGATCTAAATGAATATAAAAATTAGTTAAACGAACGTCAAACGTGTGTGTTAAATTTTTGTTTTTTTATATTTTTGTCTTAATTTTTGGGCTCATTACGGAATATCAAATGAAGTCGAAGTATCATTGTGCATTTGGCCACCTTAGGACGTCAAATGTTGACTATTAAATTTTACTATCTTGAAAGGAAAGACTCTATGCTGAAAATTATGTATTTGTGTTTCTTGCTCATTACGTTATGAACACCTTTATTCCTCAATTTTTGACTGATCGAATCAATAAATCTTCTATATCATCATGAATTTCGAAAACAATATCATAGATATATTGAATGATCTAAATGAATATAAAAAATAGTTAAACCAACGTCAAACGTGTGTGTTAAAAAAAAGCGTGTAACTCGTCATTTTTTTTTTAAAATCACATTTTCTTTTGCTTTTTCATTTTCACTAAGAATATCAAACGAAGTTGAAATATTACATTCTTAATATCATTTTGAAGTACTCACGGCCTATTATTTCACGACGTTGATGGTGTGCAAAACGGTCAATCGTAGCAAATGTTATGGCGCATCAAAGTAAGCCATTTTAAACTGATATTACAAGTATTTTGATAACAAGCTTTGCTTTCCACTTAACCAGTTTTCACACTATAAAATTATCTGGTCTTCTCCCACCACAAAATTCACCTCTATTATTGTCGATGAGTTCTTTCCTTCAGAACTATATCATAGATATATCAAATGATCTAAATGAATATAAAAATTAGTTAAACGAACGTCAAACGTGTGTGTTAAATTTTTGTTTTTTTATGTTTTTGTCTTAATTTTTGGGCTCATTACGGAATATCAAATGAAGTCGAAATATCACATTCTTAATATCATTTTAAAGTACTCACGGCCTATTATTTTACGACGTTGATGGTGTGTGAAACGGTCAATTGTAGCAAATGTTATGACGCGTCAAAATAGGTCGTTCCAAACAAATATTTCGAGAATTTCAATAACAAACTAACTTTAAAAATTCCTAGACGATTGTACGCTGGTCGAATCGATAAATCTTCTATATAATCTCGAAACTTAATTTGAGAACTATATCATAGATATATCGAATGATCTAAATGAATATCAAAAATAGCTAAACGAAAGTCGAACGTGTGTAAATTTTTTTTTTATGTTTTTCTCTTAATTTTCGGGCTTATTACGAAATATTAAACGAAGTTGAAATATTACATTCTTAATATCATTTTAAAGTACTCACGGCCTATTATTTCACGACGTTGATGGTATGCGAAATGGGAAATCGTAGAAAATGTTACGGTTCGTCAGAGTAGATCGTTCCAAACTAATATTTCAAGAATTTCGATAAAAAGTTAACTTTAAAAATTCTAGACTATTTTAAAAAGTTGTGTAACTCGTCTTTTTTAAAAAAAAAAAAAATTAAATTCAAATTTTCCTTTATTTTTTCCTAAAAAAAACTTATAATGAATAATTTAGAAGATAAATTAAAGAAAAAAAAAAAAATTTTAGTGTGCGGACACCACGCACACTTTTGCGTGGTGTCCGCACGCCATTTCCTAATGTGAGCACCATTTCCCATTTCTTAGGAAATGGTTCACACCACCATTTCCTAAGAAATGGTGTGCGGACACCACACACACTTGTGCGTGGTGTCCGCACGTCAATTATTTTTTTTTTTTTTTTTTTTTTTTTGTTTTTATTTTTTGCAACAAAGTCTCTCCATTTTAATTTTGTAATTTTTAGGCTATCAAATGTTGACTATTAAACTCTACTACCTTGAAAGAAAAGGCTCTATCATAAAAATTATGCATCTGTGTTTCTTGTCCATTACGTTATGGACACCTTCGTCCTTCAATTTTTGACAATTGTACTCTATCATCTTAGACGGACGGCTTCTACAATGATGAAAATGATGCATTTGCGTTCCCCATGTATACGGGTTTTGAAATATGTCATACAAACTGTATTTCTTGGTTATTATGTTGTATGATTACCTGACACGTTTGGAATCATTATTTTCCCTACTGCTTTAACAGAAATGAATCCAAAAATGTATTTATATGTTGAAAACGAAAATATTTTCTATCTTATCTCACACCTCAAAATAAAACATAATGCTAGCACTTCCTACAAAATAACATAACCCGTACATCGTACGGACAACAACTAGTATCTATAAAAGAACTAGAGCCAAAATTTTATTTCTATAATTGTATTTCAATTTTTTTATTTTATAAAACCCAAAAATACTCCATTGGTAAGTTTTTATTTAATTCTTTAAAATGTCACAAAAGATTTAATCCATGAATGAATTTTTAATGCCTTTTTATTTTCAAAACTCACAAGAAGAAATCATCCAAATAATGGGAAAGACAAAGAAATTCTTTGACAAGAAAAAATCTGGTTGCGATGAGCCTGAGCTATCAATTATTATTATTATTTTTTTTTGTTTACTGAAATTGCTTTTTTTAACTCACTCATGAGTCTACTCATGCGAGTCGACAAACGGCTCGCACGAGAAATTCGTTTGCTCCCGTCCGTTGCTCATCTTGGGTGCGAGCTAAGCGAGTGAGGACTCACATCACTTAACACTCTGTGCTGACACGAACCGATTTGTGAATTGATAATCTTGAAAGTGTTCTAGTTGTTCGCTAAATATTTATAATATCATTTAGGGTAAATTGCAACGAATGTCCCTAACCTTTCAACTTGCTACAAACTATACCTTCACCTTTTATTTTTGCGATAACAATCTCAAGCATTTCACTTCGATTGCAGTTGAAGACTTGAAGTCCATTCAACAGAATCCATTAGTCAAACCTAAAATTAAATTTTTGACTCAAATTGACAAAAAAGTGAGGGATAAAATGGTCAAGTTACATTTTGTATAATAAAAATGGTGGTTATATTGACGCCGTAATTTTTATTTGTTACACCATATTTTAATTGCAGTTAAATTTCTCAAACTTTGCTCATTGCAGCAATTATTTTCTTAACTTTTTTGTTGAATTCTTATTTTCAGTCTTTCATTAATCAGTACATCTTGTCCTTGATGATGATATATACCAATTTTTTTAGTTTTTATACTTTGAAATGAGAGAAAACATTTTAACTGACTTTTGGATATAAAACTGTTATCAAATACAAAATAAGTTAACTAATGAAAAGTTTGAGAATAAGAATGACATGAAAATAGTTAGAGATATAAGTGATATAATAAATAAAGGTTAAAAGTTTAAGTACAATTAAAATATGGTTCAAGAAATAAAAATTGTGTTACAAATATAATTAAAAACTTTAAAATAATTAAATGAAAAAGGGTAATGTTCTCCAATCCCCTGACACCACCCATTCCACCCTTTCTCCAAAAACCAAAAACAGAAATCCAGTTATAGACGCCCCTGTCATGATTCCATTGCAAGGTATGAGACTTGTCCCACATCGAATGTATAGACTGAAAATGTGGGATTTATAACCCTTTGAGCACCCTTCCCTCAATGACTAGTTTTTGAGAATGAGTTCTACCCAAAGGATTATACTTATAACAATGGTATTAGAACTGGTTACCATGTCTCCCGATTACAATTGTGCGGCGACGGAGGTGACACCGGCATGACAATGTTCGTCCGGGACTAGTAATAACTAGTGCATAGTCTACCGTCGTGGGTGCGAAAACTAGGAAGCGTGGTGATTTGTCATGGTTCCAATACAAAGTATGGGACTTGTCCCACATCGAATGTATGGACTGAAAATATGGGGCTTATAATCTATTGGACACCTTCCCTTAATGGCTATGCTCTTATAAGACTTGTTCCACATCGGATGTGTATGGGTTGAAAATGTGGTACTTATAATCCATTGGACACTCTCTTCTTAATAACTAGCTTTTAAGAGTCACTTCTACCCAGGTTATAAGAGCCCCGCCCCCGCATAGAATTCACCACTAATACCAAAACAAATCCTGATCCAATTATAAAGATGCCCAATCACAGAATTTATTTGTTGTTGTGATACTAATCTTAATTCCATATATTTCCATCCCAACCAACACCCTATCTGCAATGGAAGACAAATCACACGCACACAGCTGAAGAAACCTCTCGGCTCTCAGTAAAGCAAAATTCCCAGAAACCGAACAAGGAAGAAATTAGCAAATATCAATTTATTTATAAGAAAAAAATCTCTCAGGGCAGGCCAATACTCTTTGATTTTCTGTCTTGATCTTCGCGCTTTTTTTCTTACTAATTGTTGACAGGTAATTTTGATATCCGCATACATATTTATGTATCAATTCTTCAATATTAATATCATTTTGTACTTCAATCATGTAAGTTGCCTACCTGTTTGATCAATTGCTTCAAAGACAGGACTTTGAACAAAGAATGAGCAAGCGGCCACCTCCAGACCCCGTGACAGTTCTGAGGGGCCACCGGGCTTCCGTTATGGTCGTTTGCTTCCATCCCTCCAAGAATCTTTTATTCACTGGGTACAGTTTTTGGTACCTCTCTCTTATTTTTTCGTATGCAGGTAGACTAAAATTTTCACTTATTAATAGATTCACGTGTACATCATTATAACAGGTCAGCTGATGGCGAATTACGCATTTGGGATTCAGTACAGCATCGAACCATTTCATCATCATGGTTGTTTTACATTATATCTTCGCAGGTGTTTTTATTTTGCCTAATTTTGTTTTCGATTAAAACTGATTTTCTGATTTTCGGGCCCAGGTGTCACGGGCAGCATCTTCGCCTAAGCCCCGTGGCCCAATCGCAACCGGAATTTGCCCAACATCGATTGCCCATTGTAAATATTTATTTAAATAGATAGAAATTAGAAAAATTTAGTATGATTCTTCGGCCAAAAAACGTCTACTCCCGTCATTTGGGTTTTAGTTCCGAAGTCTATTATAGGGGGTATCAGTCTTTCAAACATTTTCAAGCTTTCTAGTGTTCGCCCCCTGCATTAGCCATTGTAATTTACTGCTTTCTCAATTGTAATTTCCAGCTTTCAAGCAATCAATGAACAAGTTATTTTCATTGCATTTTACTTCGTGTTGCAAAGCTTTCTTAAAATCTTGATCAAATCTTGTTTTGTCCCGAGAAAAGGCGGAAGGTAGTCTAACGGATCAGACTACTGCCGCACGGTGTCCCTTTCTGTGCTAAGAAGAAAGGCACCCCGTGAAAGTTAGTATCAGAGCTGCGGCTCACGACCCTCGAGAAGAAAGCTATGGATACGGATTTCTTGAACGCCACAAAGGTGGTAGATGTTCAAAAAAGGACAACGAAGCAGCGCGTGGATGCGCTTGATGAGACAACTACTAGGTTGGCTTATGCTGTAGAGGGCTTAGAGGATAAGCTCGAGACGGCAGAGATGGAAATTCGGAAATTACACATCCAGCTGGATGAGAGCCAAGAGGCTCGCGCAGCGATGACTGAAGCTGTTGCAATCATTCCTGATCTGCAGGATGATATGGAAGCGTTGAGAACTCAACTACTAGTTCTCCAACGTGCGGTTGGCAATGGGCAAGCCACTGCACAGGAGCATGTTCATAGGTTCCGAATTCCAGATCCGTGTACCTATGGAGGGGCACGCGATGCTAAAGAAGTTGAGAACTTCTTGTTCGATATAGAACAATACTTTCTTGCGGCTTCGATCAGAGACGAAGCGAGAAAGGTTACGACAGCTACCATGTATCTAAGTGGAGATGCAAAACTTTGGTGGCGGACGAAGTATGCTGATATTCAGGCCAACAGGGTCAGAATAGATTCTTGGGATCTCCTCAAGGAGGCGATCAGATCTCAGTTTTTCCCAGAGAATGTGGAATACGAGGCACGTCGGGCCTTCTGAGGACTGAAACATACAGGCTCCATCAGGGAGTATGTGAAAGCCTTCTCCGGGCATATGCTGAATATTCGAGACATGTCGGAGAAGGACAAGCTATTCACCTTCATGGAAGGGTTGGAACCGTGGACACGCACGGAACTTCAGAGACAGAAGGTCACTGATCTAAGCACGGCTATGGGAGCGGCTGAATGCTTAAGCGACTATCAACCGGAATCGAGAAGGGATCGATCTTCGGGAAATAGTCAGTCTGTCGAAGGTGGAAATAGACCTTACAGACCCAGCTCGAACTCAAATGGGGGAGAGCGTTACTCTCAGAATAGGGGAGCACCCTATCAAGGCAACCGTCAAGGTAACTTCAAAGGAAACTCTAGCGGTGGCAAGAGTAACAACGGGAACCAAGGGAAAGCAATGGAGGGCAGATCTGATGTCGCTCCTAAAATCAAGTGCTACTTATGTGACGGACCTCACCGGGTGGCGGAGTGTCCTCAGAAACGAATGGTAAACGCTTATTGTCAAATAGCAACTGGTGGAACTAGTTCGAAGCAAGGTGCCCCACAAGCTAGTTGTCATAGCGAGACCGACTCCGAGGAGGATGAGGATGTAATTGGTGCATTCTCACATCGGTGCAATACACTGGTGCACCGAGTTACTAAAAGGGAAGTTGGTCCCTCAAGAGAGCCGAAGATTGAAGAATCAAAGGCTCACAACTGTAAGGCGAAAGGCCTAATGTACATTGATGTGAGGATCAATGGAAAGCCAATCAGGGCTATGATAGATACTGGAGCTACCCACAATTACCTTGCAAGTGCCGAAGTGGGACGACTCGGACTTGTTCTAGAAAGAGGTAAGGGGAAAGTCAAAGCTATCAACTCTGCTGCTCAACCAATAGCGGGAGTGGCGAAATCTGTGTCCATCAAAATAGGTCCCTTCGAAGGAAGGACGAATTTGTCGGCAGTTCAGATGGACGACTTCAAGCTCATTCTGGGATTGGAGTTTCTTCGGGATACAAAGATAGCGGTGCTGCCGTATTCCGACTCTTTGATAATGATGGGGAGAAAACCATTCATTATCCCCACGCAGGTTGGGAAAATAGGCGAGAAGTGCATCTCGGCCATGCAGCTCAGTAAGGGTTTCAAGAGGAATGAACCCTCATTTTTGTGCGCTCTTCGATTTGAGAAAATCGATGAGGCAACTGGTCCTATTCCAAAGCCTATCATAAGGCTTAAGGAAGTTGAGGACATCCTGTCGGAGGGGTTGTCAAAGAAATTGCCGTGGGCAATTGTTCGTGAGATTGAACTCGCTCCGGGTGCCAAACCTTCTACCAGGGCACCATACCGTATGGCTCAGCCGGAGCTTGAAGAAGTTCGGAAGCCAGCGGGAGAAGTACTGAGAAGTGGGACTTTTGTGGAGCACACTTCTGCACTACTTCAACAAGCAATTTTCACCACAGCGTCCAAGTATGTATCAGCTAAAGAGACAGCTCAACTCTTCTACAAACATAATGTCAAATACTGGGGACTGCATAAAGACAACGCCAGTGATCGGGATTCTCGATTTACTGGCATACTTTGGACCGAGTTGTTCAAACTTCTTGGTTCATCTTTGAGCACGAGTTCAAGTTTCCATCCACAATCAGACGGACAGACAGCGCAATTCAAGTTTATGTTGGAATACTGTTTTCAGCACTTTATCTCTGCTCCGCATGAAATTTGGGTGAAACTTTCAGACATGGCCCGAATATGTTTCAATGCTCAAAAGAGCTCTTCTCCCAACAAGAGTCCTTTCGAGATTACTACTGGCCAACAACTGTTACTCCCTCATACTGTAAAGATTGATCAGAAATGGTACAAGAAGTCTGCATGTCTGAAGCGACCTTTGTTAAAAGTGAAAAGATCAGAAAAGAAGGTTGCTGAAAAGATTCTTGGCCGTCAAATTACTCGAGCTTCCAAGAAAAATCTTCAAGAGTACTTGGTCAAATGGAACGGATGCAACAGTGAGAAGACTACTCAATGGCTCCGAGGACGTCACCAAATCAAATGGGGGAGAATGTCACGGGCAGCATCTTCGCCTAAACCCCGTGGCCCAATCGCAACCGGAGTTTGCCCAACATCGGTTGTCCATTGTAAATATTTATTTAAATAGATAGAAATTAGAAAAGTTTAGTATGATTCTTCGGCCAAAAGACGTCTACTCCCGTCATTTGGGTTTTAGTTCCGAAGTCTATTATAGGGGGTATTAGTCTTTCAAACATTTTCAAGCTTTCTAGTGTTCGCCCCCTGCACTAGCCATTGTAATTTATTGCTTTCTCAATTGTAATTTCTAGCTTTCAAGCAATCAATGAACAAGTTATTTTCATTGCATTTTACTTCGTGTTGCAAAGCTTTCTTAAAATCTTGATCAAATCTTGTTTTGTCCTGAGAAAAGGCGGAAGGTAGTCTAACGGATCAGACTACTGCCGCACGGTGTCCCTTTCTGTGCTAAGAAGAAAGGCACCCCGTGAAACCAGGGTACGTAGTGCAGCACATGGCATTATTAGCGTTGCGGCCAGTCCTTCGCTTGGAGAGAACAAAATCATTAGGTGAAGTATTTTCTTTTGTTCGTTCCATGAACCATGTGGGGGGTGTAGTGGAGTTATAGCTGCAGTGTATCATGTTTTTGTAGTATAATTATGGAGAATTATTTTCAGGGGAGTGAAAGGTATAAAAATTCATAGTTGACACAAAAGCTCATTAATTCTGTTTGATAGACTTGTGAATTTCATGTAACTTTTAATACATTTATATGTTGCAAATTTGTATGATACAAGTTTTTCCTCCAAGTGATTGGTGTTTTCTTTGCTAATTTGTTCAGCCAGGGAAGGGATGGAACCATCAAGTATTGGGATGTTGGAGAAGGGGGGTTGTCCAGGTACTTATCTATCTCTGTAATGCCGTTGTCCATCTCAGGTTGCGTGTGAGTTTGTGTTGTTTCAGTACAATATATAGCCTGCTTAGAATGTGACTTTGAACCGTCTCAAAGAGAGCCCAATGCAATTATAAAAGTAAAACTACTTTGTTTTGATTTTTTTCATCTTTCCTTACGAACTAAGAATGAACACAATTACTTTGACTCTAAATTTGGACAGAGGCTAGTTCTAGAATGAGAAAGCAACTCGGTGACGTGAAATATTTTGCAACTTCCGAGGGCGACACTGAATTAGGTGTGGATGGAGTGTTGTTGTTGTTGTTTAGTTTTTCTTTAGGAAGAAATCATGTTGCTGTTCAGAAGATAATGATGTTTTAATGCCTTTAAATTAATCATTGTGATTATACACGATACACGGACACTTCTACTAGGGTGGAATGTCCGTGTCCGACACGCGACACACCTCGGACATGTCCCCAATGTGTCCATGTTCTACTTTTTGAAAAAATCACGTGTTGGTGTGTCATGTCCATCATGTCCATGTTGCGTGCAACATAGCACGTGATACTTTGATCTGTTGTTGGATCTTCTTCATTCTGCAATAAGAGAAGAAATACTTCAGTAAATTTTTATCCTTCTTTGGTGCATCTTCCTTCCTATGAACATTGCCAAGATTTAAATAAAAAAGTCATAGTGATTCAACCTTGTTCTTTTCTAGAAGACACCACTTATTAGTTCAACGAGTTAAGAAATGAATGTCTTCAAGTGATGAACACTTGCTAAAAATGCTGGAAATTTTGACAATGCCTATTAGAAATAATTAATGGCTTCCTTCCTATGTACACTGAGCTCTAGGTGCCATGTACTTAATGAAACAAGATTTTGTTTGTTGAACGTAAACATGTTATCTTTGCATAACACTACAAAATTACCAAATTTATTCTATGAAAATAAATTGTAGAAGACTAGAATTATAATTTAACCTCGTCATCCACAGTTAAAATAACTTGGAAATTGCATCTAATAAAATATACTAAAGTATAGTTTCAGGAGGAAAAGGGTACCCATAATCATTATTATATATGGTAACTGTGTGACGTGGACTGAAGTTGATGCTAGTAATTTTTTAATCTTTAAGTTACAGAATCAGTTCCGCAGTGTGGTGATAGAAGCAAAAATACTTTGGTGGCCCTGAATTTCTTCAAATGTCAAATCTCCATGAGAAAGCTTTTAGTTGCCACCTGTTGCCTTTTAGTTTATGACTGTTTGCTTAACTGTGTTTCAATATAAGCCCCTATTTGACCACCACTAAAATGCCTTTTTTTTTTTTGGAAAATGAGTTTTGGAATAGTGATTTTTTTGGAGAATGTATGGTTAAAAAATATGAAAAAGTTTTGGGTTTACGTGCAGAATATTATATTGTGAGAATGTGTGGTTGAAAATGAGTTGAAAAATAAATAAATTACATTTTAATGGTTGTCCAACAGGGCTAAATTCTCATCCCAAGTTCTTAATTTTGTTTAAGGGCCGTAAGACAATAAATCGAATGGTGTGCAAGCAAAGTGTTTTTTTGTAGCTACTTTAAGAAACAAATAACATCTGTCTGACTAGATGCATTGGATTTGGTTAAGCAATTCTAGTGATTTTAACCTTTCTGGTAAAATAATCTGCTAGATTTTCTTTTGGCATATGCATGTTTAACTGTCCACCAGCCATAATTTAGTATTCTTGTAATCCCATGTTTGAGCAGGTAGAGTTCGACATCTATAGAGGTATCTTAAGATAATTTTTTGTTTACAGGAACCCATTAATTTCAATTAAAACAAATTCTTACCACTTCTGCAAGCTTTCATTGTTAAGCAAGCAGTCTGCTAAAATTAAACAATCTGAAGTCCTGAAGAATAATCAGGACGTGGAGGACAGGAAAGACTCTGAAGACAGTCAAAGCTTTCTGGGAAGACAATCGGAAAGCTCAACACAAGTTGAAGGAGGTTATATGATTGATTTATGTTTTAGATTTTTGTAAGCTTATTTGTATTTTCATAAACTTAATTTGGTGGATGCTAATCATCTCGATTAATGGACATATTTTTATCAGGCGATGATCAAATTGAAGGACCCAAATATGTTGCTGTTGCTGGGGAAGACACTTCTGTGGTTAGTTTAGCCTATATGACAATGCATATTCCATCATCGAGGTTGTTTCAGTTGAAATTGCACTAAAAAACAACCATGTATTAATATGGGTAGGTCAAGATTTGGGATCTCAATGCGGCAGAAAGGCTTATACAATTGCCTCATTGTTCTGTTGGCTCCTTGAATCAGTCTACAAAGGCAAGAGTTACGTGTTTTATATAATTTCCTGTTCTCAAGAAGTTATATAACCTTGATTTATGTAACTATGTTTATGCACTCGACCTCTAGGATATCCTGTACAAGTACTTTAGAGATTAAAGAGCCATATTTTACAATTTTCAAATGACTTGTTTGCATGGGATGAAAGTCCCATGCGTGGTTGAATGAGAGAAAGAAATGAGGAACCCTGTTATGGTTTCAATCTATAGCCACTAAACTAGAGCCTCCCAAAATGACCTATTATATTCATTGAATCTTTGAAAATATCAAAATTGCTAGACTACTAGTTATTAATTCAACTAAAATGAAGAATCTAAACCATCCGAAGAAAGCTAATGGTGAATTTTCCCCTCATTTTAATTAATGAAGAGTGAATCCCTTTTCATGGAAATAACACAAATATGTGCTTTATCAGAATGTTTCAGATTCTACTTTTTCTCTCTTGTTGGCAATGTGTTTCTTCAAAACTCTCTGTCTATTGGTCACTTTCTGGTTTCTGTCTCTGTTAGCTTTAGTAGAGTTCAAGTATGATGTGGTGGTACCTAATCTTACACACTCTCTTCTTGTTCTCTCAGAAAATTTGATCCCCTATTTATTTTTTGTTTTTTCCCCAGGAATGTGCTTGGCAGTTCGAGCTTTTTTACCTTCTGAATCATAGGGACATCTAAATGTTTTATCTGGGTCAGTATACAGAGATGTCAATGGTATATAAACATTCTTACTACCAACGGATTCTCTATTTTCTGTAATTTCAATCTAGTTGTTGCCTGCATCTGCATGATTGAATATGCTTAGGGAGCGAGTTTTGCGTTTCCTGGATTTTGACTTAGTTTACATGCAGTTGCCATGGAATATAGATTCCTCAAAGTTTCCTCAAAGTTGTGCTTCATTTTGTGTGTGTTATCTTTGTCATTGTATGCCTCATATGCTCGAAACTTGGAATCTGAGAAAACCGATACCTTTATGCAGCATTTAGTATGCTTGATGAATATTTCCTGTCATGGTGCTTGATAATCAGTTTTTTGAATTTCAAGGATAAATTACTTGATAGAAAGTGGTCTGTCTAGCTTGTTTGTCCTAAGACAGGAAAAGAAAAAATAAAAAAGATTTTGATTTTTTTCACTCAGCTGACATGGTAGTACCGAAAAGAAAAACAGCCATGTTAGACATTTTCTTAAATGGAGCTCAAGAGATTCTGCATTCTATACCAAATGTGTCTAATATATAAAATTAGAGTAATGCTACTCGTACAATTTTCTTTTACAATTTTCTCTTACAATCTCTCATATGGGGAAGGGTCCCACAGTGAATAAAAAAATTCACTGTGAGAGATTGTAAGAGAAAGTTGTAAGAAAAAATTGTACGAGTAGCATTATTTATAAAATTATAAATCCTAGGGGCAGAGCTAGAGGGGTTTTAAAAAAAATTCAGGCTGGGCTAATATGTAAAATAAAAATTTCCAAATAAAAAGTTTATATTTTCAAATAATATTTTTTCTTGGGGTGGGGGGTTCAGCCTGGGAAACCCCCGATCAATCCCATCTTCCTGTTACCTTAAGGTCAGTCATCTCTTGTTGCCTGTCATGATCTAAATCAAAATTACTTGCAGAGATGGGGGCAATCTCATTTTGCCAAAATTCGTATCCCGTTCTTCAATTTCTTTATCTACTCCAGTATTTAATTTTTATGGGGAGAGGAGGAGAAAGAAGGGTTAGAAATTGTGAACACTTTTGAACAGTTACATGACTACTAAGATATTTTAGTTCTTCCTCAATACACTTGCATGTTTGTGTTGTGTCATGGTTATTTTGTCAAGTTTTGGTTTCTGGTATAGTTTCAAAGACTAGAGGGAAGAAATAATGCTCAAGGTATTGCTTCTTGTAAAGAATTACACATGAAATGGATATATGTTAAACTTGCATAGCATCATTTCTTTAAGTATTAGTTTAAATTTTGCTTAACATTTTTTCCTTTAATGTCATAGTTATGAGGATGGATCCATGGTTTGGTGGGATTTAAGGAATCCAGCCTTGCCATTGACTTCTATCAAATTTCATTCTGAACCAGGTGTGATGTTGCCAGAATGGTTTTCTAGACAATAATTTTATGATTTTTTTCTTTTAAATTGTCACAAAAATTGCTGCTTTTTCTGCAGTTCTAAGCTTATGTGTAGATAATTCATGTAGAGGAGGGGTCTCTGGAGCTGCTGATGACAAAATCATAATATTTTCTTTGGATCCTTCAATGGTAATTATAACTCAAAGCATCTTCTATCCATTTTTTAAGTAAATATCAATGCCAAAAGCGTATTACAGCAAAAAACAGAGAACTGTCGTGTTCACTGCAAAAATGTCAGCATTTAGCTTGTCAAATGATATCGGTTTCATTTAGAAATAAGGTCCTTACTAATTGACTGAGTGCATGCAATTTGGTTTTGCAACGAAGAGAGAGCATTTGGTTGATAATGATTTTCTGTGAAGAATTAATTCCTAAAGTCAGTGTTGCTCTTCAAAGAATTCTACTTTATTGCATTATTGGTAACTTCTCCTGGAAATTATGTTGTTTTATGCACTCAGGGTTCTTGTTTGGTTAAGAAAGAAATTATTTTGGAGAGACCTGGCATAGCAGGAGTTTCGATCCGGCCTGACGGAAAAATTATTGCAACTGCTGGCTGGGACCACAGGTTAGTGATAAGACCCCTCTCTCTCTCTCGGGGCGTGTGTATCTATGCTAAATATCTGTAGAATTTGATGCATTATGAAAGCACACTGTTATACCCGTGGAAAGTTTCAAATGTCTGACCTTATCAAATGGCCTTCTGATGCAGTATGGGATGCTCAAGTTTATTTGATAAAAAGTGCTGCATAGTATATTTTTCTGTGAAGACATTGATTTAGAATTTTACTGTTAGTGAAAAATACAAGCAAGGAGGGAAGTGTTTCCCTCATCTTTTATGCTGTCACAATGACAATATATTTATGGTGGTCATTACCTGTAAAATATGAGTAGAAGGTTCTCGATTTTGTTGGGATTCTTTATTTCTCGTCTTTCTGTAGTTTAAAGTTTAGCTTTTTATTCTTGAAAGTTAGTCTTTCTCTGTTATTCTTTTGTTCCAATGTCTTGAAACAAAGCGGTAACCCTCCACTCCTCCCTACCTGGAGACTTAGAAGGCATACAACCACTTGTTGGGAGGTTGAAGCCTTAACCACCAGGCCAGCCTGTAATCAACATGTTTGCATCCTCATATTTGTCATGGAAAATAAATGTGCATTCGTTCTCAGACCATGAATTTGCTAATGATCAATTTGTTTGGATAAGTTGTTTTGCAACTATCACAATACAAGTTTTTTATCATGTGGTGGGAGGGTGAGGATATACGACTATCGCAAGGGAAATGCTTTGGCCATATTCAAATATCATCGTGCCTTGGTATGTTGTGATTTCTAATTGATGGTTTAAAATTAATTAAACAATGAAACCTATATTTATTGAATATGTTCCTAATGATTTATGTTTTCCTTAATTTTTATATAAAACCATTAATTTGCAAAGTGAATTCTTATTCTGTATTTGACTAGCGTTTGAAAGGGTGTATATGTGTCTGTGTATCATTTTTTGGCCTTAGCTGGCCTGGAATAATTAATTTTTGACATGATCTTTGTATTAAAGTTGAAATCCAAATTTTGTTGCTGCTTGGTTCATGAATGCAAATGCTGTTTTCAGTCTATAATTGTCCACATCCGTGTTACCATATTGCAGACACAAGGAGCCCAGGATTTTCTCTGTGTAGAATCTGTTGTAAAATATCCAAGTTACTCTATATCTATCACACTGTAAGTGCAGGACAAAATATTTGGCAACGTGTTCAGTACACCATTTGTCTGACTCGTAAAAATGAAGTTTTTGCAATAGAAAAGTTTGTAGAAAGGAGCGAAAAGGGAGAGAATCATTATATAAGTAGCAAAGATCCTCCCTTAATATTTTCAACAACATCTTCATTGAGCAGCAACAAGTGAAACCAACTTACACCCTAGTCAAGGTGGTCTGTCTTACAATATCAAACTAGACTCGGACAACTCTCGGAGTGAAAACCCAATCTTGTGCCTCCCCTTGGAATGAATGGCACGCTTACTATGATAGGTCCATTTTTTTATAACATTCAAGAAATTTTGTTCATATGTAAACTCAGATTAGCTTGCCTACGGTTTTGGGTCATTTCCGAATAAAAGCATACAAGCTAGGTTCCGAGTCACCTCAACCCTTAGTTAATTTGATGAGAATGGTGTGCAATCCAGCACCATGCTTCAAAATCACATCAACTTAGCAATACCGAGTGATTTCATTTTTCTAAATCCTGACATGTGATGTCTGCATCTAGTTGGCGAATGTTTGTATTCCTCCTCCCTCCTATTTGTAAAACTTTTATCTATAGTCAGAGAATGACAGTTGATTATATGTTTGAAGCATTTTTCCCTGGTTTTGCAGAGTACTGCTGTCTCATTCTCAGATGATAGCGAACTGATGGCATCGTCTTCAGAAGACACTACTGTGGCGCTATGGGAACTTTATCCTCCTCAAAACACGACCTGATTCATGAACCCCATTATAATTTGTACAAAACTGTTACCCATCGTATATGTTCTAAACTACTCGGTACATGCAAAATAATCTTCCCGTGTGCTCTTAAATTATGCGACTTGTCATTTTGGAAAGCAATGTTTAACTGATTTTGAGTTGATTTAATACTTTTATCTTGTTTCCTTTCCAGGGGATTCAAGTGCTCAGGGCCTATTACATACACACAACAGCATATCAGTTTATGCTTTAAATGTAAAGCAAAGAGAGCGCAATCAATTAACACGAGGTCATGCATTCTGCATCAAGAAACTAGGTCCTTCACTAACCACCATTTTTTGAGTAAAACTCGTGTACACTTGTTTCTGTGCATCTGTGCGTGTTACATTTTTTATAAATATTTTTTTATAGGTAAGAATATGAGATATCTCCTATTTCTATTAGGATAAAGTTATTTGTAACTTTATGGGTCAAAAGAGGTAGGTAGGACTCTATCATGTGAGGGGGGAATAAGGGATTGTATAATGATTATATCTCCTATTTCTATTTATCGATGAGACATCTGTGATGCATCAATAAAGGAAGAAATTGATTTCTACAACTCTACCAACCAATCATTTATTTTACGTGATAGATTGTACTCTTAAACTGTAGATGGTGATTTATTAGCAACGTTTACAGCGATAACATCCCAAGCATCTATTTTTATATTAAGAAGATCATGGAGTGTTATCCAACTTTTAATGAATAAAGGAGTATTATCAATAATTAATTGAAATTAATTAAAATATTCACATGTTAAACCACCCTCTAAAAAAATATTTACAATAATTACGCATGTAGTGTGATATAAATCCATGCCTCCATGGAGTGATTAAAATTTTCACGAGGGCAAGTAAAATTTTATTTTTCACATGATTGGAAAAATGGATAATTGGTTACATAGATTGCGACTTCTATTATTATTATTATTATTATTTTCCATTTTCCCTCTCATAGAGTGACCTTTGCCATTTTTCAATAGAAAAGTAAATACATTACTATTGTTCTTCTTTGTTCCACAAGTGTTACGAACTTTTCTTGAATTTATACATGATAGTTTTTTCTCTTTTGGGGGGATTTTAAAAAATGTCCTATTCAAACCCTTCAAAAAAAATTTAGGCCTAACTTACTTCAAATAAATTTTTAAGGCATCTTTTATGTTAAAATGTCTAAATTATCATTTTCTATATTATTGATATGTCTTAGATGCCCTTTACATCAAATGACTATAGTACCCTTTAAATAACATTTTCAGAAAAAAAAATGTGAATTACGAAAAAACAACTCTAATCGTTTTAAACGACTTCAGTCGTTTTTCATTTCATAAAAACCCCGGGTTGTGATTTGCATGGTCACGGCCAATTCACGGCAAACAGAAAATCCATTTAAATAATGATTAAAAACTTTTTTTTAAAGAAAAATGACTTCAGTCATTTTAAACGACTGCAGTCATTTTTCATTTATTACTTTCGAGTTTGAATGATATCTCACTTTTTTATTATATGTAAATCATGTACTTAAAATCGAATATGGTATAATTGAACAATGTAAAGTGGAGCACGATAAAGCTGTATATAACGAACTTCATTTTCTACTACGTTTAAAAAGCGAAACAGATCGAAATCAAATACGGTTTAGAAGGTTATATGTTTGATTAGCCTCTCGTCTTATACATGAACTTATCGAAACCAATTGTAAGTTCTATGCTTAAATACTGATATGATAAACTCGATCAATGTGTAATGAAGTATAATGATGAAGTTTCCATTTCTATATCTTTTTAAACAAAATATGTTGAAATCAAGCATATACCATTTAGAATTTGGAAAGACATCTTGTCTTTCATTATTCAAAATCAATTGTAAGTCATGTAATTAGAAATCGAATATGGTATACTTGAATTGTGTGCAGTGAAATGCAATGAATTGTATAAAACGATGTTCATTCTCCTATACTTCTTTTTAAATGAAATATGTTGAAATCTAACACAATTTGAAAGTTTAAAAGTTTAATTGACATCCTATCTTTCATTATGCATGATGATTTAACTTATCAAATCAAAATATAAGTCATATGCATAAAAAGCGAATGCGATATTCTTGAACAATGTGTAGTGGAGTATGACGATGAAGTTCACCTTCCTATACGATTTTACACAAATATGTTAAAATCAAACACGATCTAAAAGGTTAGAATTTTGATTGACACGTCTTTTCATTCTAAATGATGCTTTAACTTATCGAAATCAATTGTAAAATTTACACTTAAAACTTAATATGGTATAATTGAACTACGTATAGTTAAGCACGATGAGTTGTATATGACAAAGTTCGTCTTCTTTTACATTTTGAATGAAATAGGTTGAAATCAAACTCATTCTAAAAGGTTAGAAATTCAGTTGACTCTTTCATTATACAGATGGTTTAACTTATCTAAATCAATTATAAGTCGTATACTTAAAAATCGAATGTGGTATAGTATACTAGAATAGTGTGTAGTGGAGTACGATGCCATATATATTACAATGTATGCTCTATGTTGTGAGTTGTTGTCATAATTCATACCTAATTTGATTTTTATGAATGTTGGACATTTTTTTTTTCACGCTCTTTCATTTCATATAACTAATGATGAATGAAAAATAACTCATGTCGTTTAAACGACTATAGTCGTCTTTTATAAAACGACTATAGTCTTTTAAAATGATCGAAGTCGTTTTCAGTTGTAACAAGAAAATGACCACAGTCGTTTTTGAGATTCCCATTTCGTTTTTTATTATATACTATAGTTTTTCTATATATTTTGTAAATGAAATATTTTGAAAGCAAATCGAACACAACTTAAAATGTTATGCATTATGATTTAACTTATAAAGTTACGTGTTTGATTGACATCTCGTCTTCCATTATACATGATGATTTAACTTATTCAAATTAATTATAAGTTGTATACTTGAAAATCGAATATAATATATTTAAATAATTTATCATTATAATGAAGTTCGTCTTCTTATACGTTTTTAAACAAAATACGGTATACTTGGAAAATCAAAATGAACTATGGGTCTGTTTGATTGCAAGGGTGGAAAACGGGTGGAAAGAAAATGAATGGCAAGGAATTGAATTGCCTAGAAAACGTTTTACAGGGAATTGTAATTAATGGTGTTTGATTGGTATAATTTTCCACCTGAAAATTTTTTTGTTTTGTTTTTTTTTTTTATGCAAATTGTCAATTAAATGGATAAATTTTTTTACCATTGACTTTGGAATGTGTTCCAATTGCTAATAAATAAAAAAAAATTGTCAAAAAGTTAGAAAACGTTTTCCCACCACTATGGTGAAAAAACGTTTTCTAACTTTTGTGCATCAACCGCTTGTACCTTGAAAAATGTTGAAAAACGTTTTCCCTGGAAAATTAGTGCAATCAAACAGGTGAATAGTAAAAAGTAGGAAAACGTTTTCCACCTTCCACGAAAAACTACGACAATCAAACAGGCCCTATAAGTCGTAAACTTAAAAATCAATTATGATATACTTGAACAACGTTTAGTGGAACACAATGAATTGTAAATAATGAAATTCGCCTTCATACACGTGTTTAAATGAATTGTATTGAATGTATAGTTGAAAATGAGTACAAGAATGATAATGAAAATTAAAATGTGGATCAAACAGGAGCTCAATTACAAATTTGAGCCGAAATAGTAAAAATATAACAGAAACTTAAACTTGAAATGTCAACATCAACACAATTCATTACATTAAGGCCATCAACAATTAAAATGCCAACATCAATAACACACATAACACCGAATATTCTTGACTTCGCATTCCAAATACTACAAACCATTCATTCTCTTGCAAAAAGAGAATGCTGAACCATACTCTTATAAATCAGGCAAGTTCTTGAAGAGCGCCTGATAATTCCTAAATATGTACCTATTTTATTAAGACCTATTTCTGTTAATTTTAAGTACTAATTTTGGAGGTTTGAAGTCCAAAACTTTCTTCTCTTTCATATACAGTTGCAGTTAAAAAGTAACTACTATTGCTGCTTCTTGATTACTCTAATTTACTCCACTAAACTGTCACATGTACCTGTACCTGTACCTGAGTTGATGCAACCAATGCTCGAATGACAATCTGGTTTCACACAGGTATGCTAGAACCTTTATATTTTTCTATATCATTGGATTGCACATTTTAGTGTTCACCTGCCTCTACAGGATGTCTGCTCTAAACTACCTCAGTTAACAACATATCAAATGGTCTAATTTAACTTAGTTTAAGAAATTGAAAGTTACTCACTTAGTTTATTCCCATTTTCATAGTAAATAAACTTCCATTATTCTTGCCTTCTCGTGTTATCCAAAAAATTTTTTTTGATTCACATGACTTTCCAACAATTCAAATTGTCTTCTTTGTCAACTCAGACCTCTTCCACTTCATTAAAGCCTTCTTTACTGTATTCCAATTCGCACGGATCCACGATTAATATGTACGAGATATTTTTAAATGACCATAGCAAATTGGTTATTGATTTCAAGAAGAATTTGAGGTGTCCACAAAAGCAGAGAAAAGTTGAATATATACGAAAGAGTTCAGAAAAGTTCCATAATCTATTGCTAGAACTTTAAGAAAATCTCGAATTCTCCAAAGCCAAAGTGATTTTTAAGATTATGAATAACTGGTGAAATTCAACTATGACCTCAATATTAAATACATATGGAATTCGTACTAAATGAATGATGATACAAAAAGTTACAATATTTTGATTTGAGAGTAAAAGAAAAAACTTAAAAAACAACAAATGGAACAGAATTACTGATACCAGTCACCATTGATGCACTAGAATATTAAATACATATGTGTTAGTGTTAGATTATTGTAATTGGCTATTTTGTGAACAAAATGACCAACTTGAACATTTTAGAAGTTTAGAGACTTACTTGTAAAGTTTCATAGTTAGTTGTATAGTGTAGGGTTCGGGATCCAAGTTTGGAACACGAAGGAAACTCGCCACATTTTTGCTAGTTGCTTAGGGGAGTCATGCTCGAGCGAATGAAGCAGAACATCCAGTGCTCAACCTTCGCCCACTTGTCGCTCGAGCGACAAGGCCTCGCTCGAACAAACATGCTCCTCGCTCGAGCGACCAATTTACGGTCAGACCTAATTCGCGATTTCGCGAGATTTTTATTGGCCAAAGTTTCCATATTCGTCCAACATATAAAAGGGGGCGCTGCGCATTAGGAAAATATAGGTTGAACATTATTCATTCAAGAGAAAACAATTATTCTCTTAAGAGCCAAACATTCAACAGTTCAATCTATATGCGTCTTTCGGATTGAAAACATCAAAACATTCAATCAATACACTAGTGCTATTCTTCACTTGGATCTGTCAGGAAGATTGTGTCGTCAACTTGGCTGGCTGTTAAGATCAAGGAATAAATTTAAGAACGAGGAGTTCTTGGTGGATCTACATGAGATAAACTGCGTGAAGAGTTAGGAGTGGAGTTTGTGTGCTCACTTCAGGAGGACTACTTTACAACGAAGAGCTAGGATTGGTGTTCGTGTGCACATTCCAGGAGAGCTACTTCAAACTTCAGACAGGAGATCAGAAAGCTTGTGTCGTCAACTTTACTGGTGGTCTGTAAGTTTATAATACAATTTATAGTGGAACTTTGACTGACAAAGCACCCAGAGTTTTTCCCACGTTGGGTTTCTCCGTGAACATATTGTTGTTATTTATTACTTTCCATAATATTTCAACTACAGTAATTCAACATAGGAATTGGACTTGTTTGCCTAATCTTCTCTTAAATTTTTAGACCATTCTGTCGTGTGGCATTAGGGATTTAAAGTGAAACACACAGATTTTAGGAGATGACTTAGAATTTATAAATTCCAAAGTAATGACCGAGAACCATTACTCTGTATTAAGGTCTGCTATCATGATTTGTTATAGCCTGTTATGTATATTGTTTCATAAAACTGGAAGTTACTAGGTTTTTAATCTTCAAATTTAACTTTGAAATTTGTTTTCTGTAGCGATTTAGCTTCTTTCGGATCTTATTCCTCTAAAACGATTTACTATACTTGACATTATAATAACAGGATTTGGTGGAAGCATCTCTTATTTACAATTCAGGTTTGAAATAAAGGTGTAATGTATTCTCCGGCTACCCCGTATCAGAAATCTTCAAAATATTTTACTTTTTTGTTACCCACCCTAAGCTCAATTCAGCCTCAGTGAGTGTACCCTCGGTTTTTCATCCACGTGTCACCCAACATATGCACAAGAAGTAACTTGGCTGTACATTAGTTTTGGGACTGCAAGAATGTTTGAATTCTCCTTTCCCTATAGTTTATTGTAAAAAGCTTGTTCTTTTATGCGATTTTGAATCTATTCTTCTGCAGTTACAGAAGATTTTCCCTTGCAATGTGTCAAATGTCTCTTGCATATATTTTGACTGACTTTTTTTTTTATATGTTTATGTGCTAATGGCTTTATTTCTTGCATGAGCTCGCCACAGTTTGCTTCAGTTAGATAATGTCTATTGTTGACTGCAAAGCTTTCGACATTATTTTCAACAGCTCGGATTTCTAATTTTCCTTTTGCTTTCACTAAAGCATGCCGGCTTTGATGCAAGCTTTATCTTTTAGCACATGCTTGGTACAGAGAGAGATGATATAGAATTATAGATAGTAGAATTATCAAGATTTTAGCTGCTGCTTCTTTTCTTCTTCCATAATACCTAACATGCTAGTGGTGTAAATGTTCTTGTAGATATATTTCTCATGCATTAGTAGTTCTTTTAGCATAAAATTACTCTTCAAAAGACGGCTGTCAATATTTGATATCCTTCTGCTTGTAATGAACTGATTGTATTTCTTTCGATATCTTCTTTTTATTGGTAAAATATTACAGCTTTCCCTAGAATTATTATAAAATGAAAACTAGTTTAAGAATTTATTTGAAATTGTTTTGCATTGGAATACGGTTACAGGCCAGGGTTTCTGTGGTGTGGACTTGCTCGACTTCTATTTTGCTTAGAGGGTAGTCGAAAATTGATCTTCATATTTGCCTAGTTTCTACTTCAGATCTCAGATGGATGATAGTGGACATCGCGAAAATGGAAGGAATAAACCACCTCAAGGTCAGGTAGCTGCAACTAATCCCTGCACATAATGACAATAATTGAGTACCTATTTTCTAGATAACAAAGCACGTTTGGGAAGTTTTTATAAATAGTTTAAATTATAAATAGATAGAAATGAGTGATAGGATAAATGGGTGATACTTATGGTTTGGGTCCCTCAAAATGTGTGGATAAAAAAGTAGCTTGAGTTTTTATGAACAATTTATAAACATGAGCCAAACATAGGCTAATATGACGTATAACATTAAACTTGTTTGCTAATTAATCATGATTAAATGCTTTATTTTAGTGGTTTATGCAGCATCAACCATCGATGAAACAGATAATGGGCATTATGGCCGAAAGGGATGTTGCAATCCAAGAAAGAAACTTGGCCCTTTTTGAAAAAAAGGCTGCTCTAGCCGAGCGAGATGTGGCTATCCTACAGCGAGATTCTGCAATAGGGAAACGTAATAATGCCATGATGGAATGAGACAATGCTATTGCTACTCTTCAATATCACGAAAATGCCATGAATAGTGGTAATTTGTCACAATGTCCATCCGGATGCCAAGTTTCACGTGGGATGAAACACATACCCCATCTTCAGCAGCACACACACCATCAGTCCCACATGGGCGAAGCTTCATATGATACCGGGGATACAAACATGAATGATACCATTCCATTGTCCCCAGTAGCTCCCGAGCCTACAAAGTCCTGTTGTACAAAACGTGCAAATGAGGCAAAGGCAGTAACATCTACAAGGAAGACTACAAAATCATCAAAGAAAGTGAAACAGGAAAGTGAGGACGTTAACAGAGCACTGTTTCGAAAGTCACAAGAGGGTAAAAGTGGACCTGATATTGGTATCAGTAGTGACGAACATAATAGGCAACTCGGAGAGGAAAAGCCAGATTGGAAGGATCAGGACCTCGGACTGAATCAGGTTGCATTTGACGAGTCGACCATGCCAGTACCCGTCTGCTCTTGCACTGGAGTTTTCATGCCGTGCTACAAACAGGGTAATGGAGGTTGGCAATCTTCATGCTGCACAACGAATTTGTCAATGTATCCACTGCCAGCAGTGCCTAACAAGCGACATGCTTGAGTTGGTGGTCGAAAAATGAGTGGAAGTGCATTTAACAAGCTTAGCCGCCTTGCTGCAGAAGGTCACAATCTATCAAATCCAGTTGATCTTAAGGACCATTGGGCAAAGCATGGGACAAACCGCTATATCACCATCAAATAAGTAGCAGAGTATAACGGGCCTGCAGGAGAGTAATTCTAAGAAAACACCGATGCCCGATTCTTGATTATAGTATGTTTAGTGTTTACAATGGAATGTAGGATTCAATTGATTGCCAGGGTTAATGTTCATCCTTTTCCATTTATAATGCATAAATATTGATTGTGCCGCAAAGGAAATGCTCTGTAGGAACATCCATTGTATAGGAAAGTAAATACATATTATAATCAGTTCCCGTAAAATGTTTGGTACAGAATATTAGATAGGATTGGACATTATTAAGGAACAAAGTGCACTTTGAATAGTCTATTCTATTGACCAATCATGTCAATTAGTGCGCATAAAACATATCAATAGTATTTATCAAAAAACTATTTTTAAACTAAGAAACTTACCAAGCGCAGAATTTGGTGAGATCTTGAGCTCATTTCATTAAGAGTGGTCTCTCCTATTTGTCTTTGAGCTGCAGGAATGTAATACTAAATAGTTAGATTCAAAAGTGTCATCATGATGTATATGGTTGACATATTTAGTCCATACTTCTAGTTTTATCGAGTCGAGCCTGTCAAATATGCCTATTATAATTGCTCTTACCTTCACAAACGGCGAGGAGCTCCATTAGATGGTCCGAGTCCCTTAAAGTCACCTCTGAAAGTCTCTCAACCATAGTTCCTCTCTGTTGTAGAATCAGAATAAGAACCGTTAATTTATAGCTAAACTAATTAAAAGATTCAAAGTTTTCCAACTTTATACATCTGGTTCATCAATAAGTCTGAGTGAAATACTATTTGTGCTGAGAAGGTCCCTTACTGATTCATTATAAATCTCCATGGTAGAGGGTGTACGTCTTTCCACTGCTCGTTTGACCGTATGCGAAAATACTTGCTACGAAGAATAATCAGCCTTGATTGTTAAACTTCTGTCTCAGTGTCAGTATTTTAGTACATCAAGGAAGAGTATAATTCAAAGGACAGACAGTACTCACAATCGATATCACTTAGAACTGAAAGTGCAACCTTTTTTGCTACTTCCTCGTACACCTGTGTCGTGGGACGTTCACACCCTAATACCCTGTCTGTTGTTCACAAAAAATGGGGAAATAGAGAGGTTATGGTGAATGAATTCATAAGAATAAAGGATTAATCTATTTTGCTAGAAGGAAAATGACAAAAAGATTGACAGATGTGTATGTGGCAGCAGATAATTGGATAAAAAAGATAAATGTGTTTTAAATTGTCCAATTATAGAATGCCATGCGGCATTATATAAAGTCATTTGACAGTGTAGCATGATTGAAGAATAAATACGTGAAAATGAGATTACAACGAATTTACCCAAAAGTATAGGCAGTAGGAAGCAGTGTACGCTCTTGTTGGCTATTCTTGAATATAATAGTTGTATTATTGATGCATTCCCAATCTGAAACCTCATTCCTTGCCAATTCTCTCTCATCCAGAGGCCTCAATCTGACTGAAACAAAGATTTTCTCTTCATGTGCATTTGATTCATCCCTTTCTGATCCTGTAGCACTAATTGACCCCATTATGTTCGACTAGCTTAACCAGCCAAGGTCTCGACCGGATGTTGGACGTGCTGGTATCTCTCTTGTTCTGAGCCTTACACCCCCCTGATCGACAAAACAGGGCCACTCTTAGTTTCTTTTGGCACCCAAATGTACTTGAAGAGAATCAACAAGCTATCAGAAATAGTTTTATATTCCCTCTCTTTCTGATTAAAGAGAGGGAAAAACTTCCTCTTGACGGTGAATTTCTTTATAAGCAAATGGTTTAATCAAAACCCATGCACGCCCTTCTTTTATCTGCAACAAATAATATTCTTACAAAATCTGTCACAATGCAGATGAAAAAAAGTTATTTTCACCTAAGAAAATACACTATTTACATCACTGCGTAAGTTAAGAGATTTTAACTTCATTTTGTTTCTTATTCATGTACGGTATTGTCTTGTCAAACATATCAAACTCGTCATTAATTGATAAGAAAAATATGAATACATATTCGTGCGCATGAATCAAAACTATCATAATTCTAAAAGAAATTTCAGCATGCAAAAGAAAATCTTGAATTTTAACATTAAAAACTTGATACCATTGAAAAGATGAGCAAATTATTCACCTTCTAAAACAATAATAATTCCAGGGAGTACAAATGTTCGCTAAAATGACCCTTTGGGGGGGGGGGGGGGGGGGGGGGGGAGAGAGAGAGAGAGAGAGAGAGAGAGAGTTAATATGTGTTTGGGTTCTGCATGGAAGACAGAAATTAAGGGTAAAAGCTAAAATCATGGCAAACCATCCCTTTGTAGAATCTACCTATTTCAACTGTAATTGATTTGAAATTAAATTAATTTGCATATGAATGAACAAACATTTGTTGATAATTGTATTTTTCATTTAAAAGAAGCACCTAGAAAACTATTGACGCAATTCTATTTTGTTGGTGACTTCATTAATCATCAAATAAAAAATAAAAAAAAATTATGTGGATCCTTTTTTGTTTGAAAATTTTAAAAAATTAAAATATTGTCAAAATAATAATTACAGACCAGTTCATTATATCGTTATTTAAAAGAATTAACTCAAAATTCAAAATACTAACTTCTTTGAAAATAAAAAGGCATTAAAAATTCATTCATGGATTAAATCTTTTGTGAAATTTTAAAGAATTAAATAAAAACTTACCAATGGAGTATTTTTGGGTTTTATAAAAAAAAAAAATTGAAATACAATTATAGAAATAAAATTTTGGCTCTAGTTCTTTTAAAAATAATAAGAAACTACTAATGGATTTAGGTCTGTTGGTTATTTTTATTCGGTAAAGTATATTAATATGCTTTTTATTAATTTAATACTTCAACTTACTCATTATTTTAAATATATGTAATTATATGTGAACTAGAAAAGTCAAGAATAAGCCTGTTTTAAGCTTAGAGTGAATATGTAGAGACAATAGTTTCACAATCCCATATTTCTGATTCGTCGCTACTGTCCTCAACAATCACAGCCTCTTGATCCGGGTTCTCATTTTCATTCTTTTCAGCATATTCCTTGCATCTACGGATCACATCAGCAGCAGCTTCTGGGGATTCAATATCTTCTGCTTCCTCAAGAGCCAAGCCTTCTATAGGACGGTCCTTAAATGCTTGTCCAATCTTTTCTGCAAGGGATTCTTGGCATTCATTTTCTTCATCGATGTAACCAATGTATTCTTCTTCACTGTCATTGCCATATTCCTGAAGCTCTAGCTGCAAGTAAAACATATTTTAAGAGACTCGGAATCATATATCAGATGTCAAAATACCACAACAGTATAGTTCAAGAATGTTAGAAATTATATAAAGATTGGCACTTCATTTAGCCGCCTATGTAGTAGTGAACTCTGAGTTCAACGTCAAATAGCCACAGTGAGTTCATAACAAGTTTCATAAGCATACGAGGCGTATGCAATAGGAAAAATAGTTGATTAACCATTAACAATTGTCAAAACAAAATTAAAACATACCAAGTCAAATTGCTCATCTAAAAGACGCCGAGCTCTAGGCTTCTCACCATCCAAGTCTGAAAGGTTAGCCTCATTCACTGGCGCACCAGATGCACCCAAATCACCACAACCTTTATGGCCAACCTTGGACTCTCCTTCCAAACTCAACTGCTTATCGAGTTGTATATCAAGTGGACCTTCTGTGAAATTTGCTCTCATGATGAAATCCTCTTCCAAGTCCTCCACGTCGGACCCAAAGTTCGATGAATCACTGTCATCCAGCATTGCAGCAACTTCAGGATCCACCACTTTCTGTAATCTTGCCCCAACTGTCCTTGATGCAACATTATATAGTGACTTCTCATTGGAATCTTCATTCACCCTAGAAACCTCCACTCTTGAAGCATCATATGCCTACCAGGAATAATGTACATATTAACAATGATATTAAAAAAAAACTCCAAGCAACCTCAAATGCATAATCATGGCTCATATAAACATGACTGACATAATGACTTTCCTCCCGACATGGGAGGAAAATAAAGAACTGATTCTAATGCCAATAATCATTCCATGTTTTCAAATATTTCACAGCCCTTGCATCACAAATAAATAATAACAAAATGAGAAGTCCGTTCAAAGCTTAAAATTTTCTTTTCAGAACACAATACTGATGAATAAATCAAGCGAATTGTAAAGGCAATACTGATGAATAAATTTAACCAATTGATAAGGAAACAATGACGAATAAATCAAGCTAATTTTGCCACATTATTGCTTAACACAATATATAACACCTGCAAATTTCATGAATTATCGAAACATGAAACTGACCTTAACATCTCGTGGCAACTGATTGAGATTAGCTTTCGGATTATGATAATAGGAAGAACCTCCTCCAGTATTTTTAATCTCCCTCATGTGTAGTAAATAATTGTACCCATCATCTGGAAATCCAAGCTCCAGAATCTCCCTTCTCACGTGGTCCGGTAACGCCATCGTCATTTCATCTCTGTAGTTACATAATCCTCCATTGAAAGAATTTCCAGCCTCATCATCATCATCTTCGGGCGCGTCTGCAAAAATCAAATTCGGGTCGTCCGTTTGCTCCTTCTCGTCGAGGAATGTATTGGGTGTGTAGGGGTTGTTGTCTACCCGGACGAAGACCTGATCGCCCGAGGGTCCAGATGAGTAGTTTGGGTCAGAAGTGTCCCGTGCCATGAGCTGGAACGTGGCAGATTTTTTCTTGTCAAAGAATTTCTTTGTCTTTCCCATTATTTGGATGATTTCTTCTTGCTGAGTGTAGAAGAAGTTCAAGAGCTACGCTTAGCTAGAGATTGCAATCAGGGACAGAGGTCCTGGGTATTTCACCTATGGAAAAACATAAACAACTGCATCAAAAATTGAAGAGAAACATTGTTTAAAAATACTAATGCCAGAGAAAGATTACCATCAACAAACAACAATTCTTGAAAGATAAAATAAAGTATAAGGAGTTGAGTTGAGTTCAAATTAAATCATTCACAACAAACAAATCGAGTCGATTTCAATATATAAAGCCTGTTTTGACACTAATACAATCCGATACTACCTTCCAAGTTTGGTGAAGAAGAAGTTGAGAAGAAATCACGATAAACTGGTGCCGGGAGGATTTTCGATTTTGTGTAATACCGAGAAAGAAAACCTAGGCTGCTCTTCTCCTTGGTAAACAGACATGGGCTATCCTTTGATAGGCCTGCCTTCTAATTAGGCTTTACAAAAATATTATGAAAAAATTACCGAGTACTATACAATTAAATATTAGTTTTCATAAATAAGAGGGTTAAATTTAAAATTCAGTTATCAGGTGGTAAATAAAATTATTGATTGTAATTAATAAAAAATCAATTAAATTTTAATCTAAATAGTAATCCTCCACCACCACCACCACCACCACCACCGTCTCGATTAATCCCATATCCAGCCCTCTCTCTCTACTAGGAGTCGGCAAAGAGTTTAAGAACATTTGCACTTTGGGCCATTTTGCAAACCTAGTAGAACTAAAATGGGGAGCAATTGCATCACAAACGCGATGAACATACTTTTTCTCAATTTCTGGGGTCGAGTAAACTTCTGAGGATAGACATTTTTGCTCAGTCCTCATGGATAAAGATGGTAAAACATGCAATTCTGCATCAGAAACAGGGGAACACAAACCAGAGGAATCATCTACCACTACTCCTTTCATACTACACAATCCTCTCGTATGATGAGGGACGGCGGTATATATGACAGTCGAGCAAGCCAAGACTCCTTCAATGCAAAATGTTCTAGCTCTCACAGCATCAAGGATCATAACATAATAATTGACAAGATTCTATAGTAGGAATACCAAGAAAAAAAAATTCAAATCAGCCAATATACAAAAGAACAACTACAAATATATGAAATGTAGCAAAAAAAAAGCACGAAACACAACTAAATTTTAAAAAATAAAAAATAAAAAAAAAGGTGCCTGCTTTGAATTAAGATAATCTCTTCTAATTAATAATCAATTAAACAAAATACGAATTGATGCATTTACCTTGAAGAGAACATAAACCCATAAAAGAGAAATGGATGCAGAATTGCAGATTATCTGCTAATTCAGATCAGAGAGCCAATTCCTATCAAGGAACACATACAGATTATTCACGGGTATATATAATAGCTCCCAACTTATTTCCGCGAAAGAGAGGGGGGAAGGCAAACGAAGTGTCTTTAGTGCATTTTTTCATACATATTATGTGCATAATAAAAAACTAATGTTCATGACGCAACATTAAACCTGACTACAATATGTTGGGGAAAATACACCGATAATGTGTATATTATATTCATAGCAAAACGTATCGTGAAATCGAAACGTAATTTCGATTTACCGAATCTGAATTTGAGAAGAAATCATATATAAGAATATGAATTTGTCACGTTTCAAACCTTTCTTTTTTTAGAATTTCTCCTTGAAACATAAACATATAAATAAATGAAATCAAATTCTGAAATCACATATGTAAATGGAAAAAGAAATCAAATATAAAGAAATGAGATGTAGATGATGCGATTCGATCGAGGCAAGTGTTTGACACTTTGTCCTTAAGATGAATTTGTCCCGCATCGGTGCTAACGGTTTCTTGACAATCATCTCCCAAGATACAACGATCACGTCTAGCCATAGGAGCACTCCACATGGCTTAGACCAACGAACTCGAACGGATTCCCTCTCTACTATAACCATGATTTTTATGCAAGAAATAGTCACTTCTACAAAATATTTTATGCAACATGATATGAAAGAAATGATATGAAATTATGAGATGAGATATAAAATTTAAACATATGGGATCAATTTATAGTAGTTGGAACCATACCAAGAGACACATCTCTTGGACTTTATACCTCTACATAAAGAGACATAAATATTGAAAAGTAACCATTCCAAAAAACTTTATACCTCAACATAAAGAGACATAAATATTGGAAAGTAACCATTCCAAAAGATTTTATACCTCTATATAAAGAGACATAAATATTGGAAAGTAACCATTCCAAAAGACTTTATACCTCAACATAAAGAGACATAAATATTGGAAAATAACCATTCCAAAAGACTTTATACCTCTACATAAAGAGACATAAATATTGGAAAGTAACAATTTTTTGATTAATTTCCATTCACTAATTAAGAATTCCAACAAAATTCCAACAATCCCCCACATGAATGAAAATTAATGCAAATGACTATACATACACTAGTAGAGAGAGCGGAAAAACACTGCATCGGGCGAGGTAGCTTGCGACTTTGAACCTTCCTTAGTGAAATACTATCGAACTTACTCGGCTAACTGGTGAACGTGATGTCTTGAACCATTCAGCCTTTGGTATAAGCCAAGACAATAGTACTCACACAATGTCTTCCCTAAACCGTTCATGGTTCTCATGATTTGGTTCATTTTGGCCTTGAACCCTTCTTGGTTCTGCAAGTGTTTAGAGAATTTAAGCCTCGACTAATTCTCATTGAAGTGGCCACACTTCACACTTACATAGGTGACTTCCTATCAAGAGTATTCTACCATACTCCACTTGACTTAATCAAGATATAGGAATCATTAAAAGATGATCTTAACCTCTATCCACTCTGCAGAAAGCACTTTTGTATCATAGGAATGAGTTATGAATATAATTTTCTAAGTGCTTCATGGAATCCTTATAACTTAGTTGTCCCTTTGAACCAAGATCTTGGGATCTCCAGTCAACAAGGTAGGGTTACCATTATAAAAACTTGTACATAGTAGGCTTTAAACTCATTCCCCTCGATATGCAGTATTTTTGATCTCTCTGTAAATCTCTTAAAGGTACCACGAGTTTACACCATTAAGATCAACTGCTTAACAATATTATGTCTATGACTTACACGTCTAGTTACATGTGACTTAGTATCTTATCAAATATAGCTAACCAAAGACCGATTCTTTTGATAGATACAAATTGTCACCACCAAGAAATCCTCTCATGAAGTTACATGCTTCTCATTGGCTTTATCTAAAGCTTTATCAATTCCGAACAACATTGTTGGAGGATTTCTGTCTAACACTAGACTAGTCAATCACTTTTTCTAGTGGATTTCATAATCATGGGTATTCAATATCATCACTGAAACATTACAGTACATTTGAACTTTATGAATATTCTTCAAATATTTCAGTTTTTCTTGCATGTCCAAACAAGCGTCATAATCGGCTTTCAACCCATTTCATCCACTTAATGTACGTCATCCTTACAAATAGTATAAGGATTTTCTACATTTTCCCTTCATAGATATCTTTCTATGATTATAAGGTATAGGAAATGTTACCCACACAATTCCTCAATTAGGAATTAATGTACAACTAATAATGTTGCATCCACACGTTTTGAACTTTTCATATAAGTTCGTAAACATTAATGTTACCCCCCCCCCACATTTTTGGGTTATACTTGAACTTAGAGTTCATCAACTCTTTCATAGTTCAATTCATTTATCACTTGGATAATATCCATATCGAATACTTCGTGAAAGTTTAAGTACTTTCGAAATAGTGGTCGTCAATACAAATGAAAAATCATTTTTTCATTTGAAATTGTACTTCAATCAACTATATTAATTTGATCATCCAAATTAAATCAAGGTCATCACATAAACCAACAATGCTTTCAAAACATATACCAATTTAATTGGTTCCATAATTGAAGTCAAATTCAACATTGAAGAAGACTAAGCATCTTGATTCACAAGAATTGCAACTTCTCCAAATATAAGCAATTTATCACATTTGTGATATTTCACAAGATAGTAGTAGTGAAACCCCCACACGTCTTCCAATATGGTTGGCATCCTACCAAATATTTATACATTCAAGTTTATTCCATCTATAATCGAGACATGTCAATGTCTCATGGAAGTCTTTGTATTTCCATATTATGTTGTCATCTCAAAATATACAAAAGAACTTCTCTTTCATTCAACTTTCCTTGGTTATTCAATTTTGGATCCATAGTTCCATATACAATTTACCCAAGTCAGAAGAACGAAACACACAACCATTAGTCAAACCATCTTTATATTGACACTACACTTGCCAATGATGTTGTTGCCATGGTTCCATAATCTGGACAAAAGGTGATTCCACATTAAGGAATTGGTCTTTATCGAGACCAACTGCACCCTTACATGTGCTCCTAGATCACAATGTGATCGATATAATAATTTTGGTTTTTGACCGAAATAGGGTCATCTCTCTTTGAGATAAATATGACACTAGGTCCAATAACTTTACTTGACCAATTTCACATGGTAGCCTGCACAAATCCATCAATTAAATTAACCAAAACCAAATGGTCAACCATGATTTGGTACAAACTTTGAACTAGTCATATTAACTCAATAAACTGTTTTAAGTATTGAACAACGTTCAATTGAATTTGATTATTTCTCATCTCAATATCAATTCGCATATGTGTGAAATAATAATTCAATATTATTTCGAACTATCTTTGAAAATAGCTTGCCTCCTTTCGGCATTTCATATTTAACCGTTTGAGATATGTTTATTCAAAAAAATTCAACTATGTCTCAATTTGCATTCTCTTGTAAGAACAATTTTCTTTTCTAAGAAGAATACGCAATCTTTACAGACCATAGTTTTTATCCTTTACAAATAAATGTCATTAACAATCATTATTATCAAGGATATCTAGCGTCATTGCCAACTATAAGCATCATCTGTGCTCTATAAAATATTTTCGTATCAATTTTCACTTGATTTAGGCTTCAAATTTATTTGCCATTAAATTTATTTACAGACTTGGTTCGACAAACTTGCCTATTTTGACCAAAACATCTGTTCAAAATTCAAACCTTTGTTTGAATACATTGTGAAAAGAAACCCCATTTAACCATATGGGTCAACGCCAAAATATGCGTCCTCATGTGAGCAAGTACGAGTAATATTTCAAATATTCTCCAAATGAAGGAATATATATTTCCCTCCATGTACGTGCATTTGTCAAAATAGAATGATCATTTGCTTACACAAATAAATTTACAATTGATTATCTCGTGTATTTTAGCTTGTCCATGTGACAAATATGCTACTACTAATCACCACAATGTCATGACTACCAAATTTCCATCAAGTGATTTCAATTGAATATACACCAAATAAATTCACTTATTTGGAGTTCACGTTGCATATGACCGTTGATATCTCCAATTATACAGATGACAATTCAATGTCACATTTCACAAACATATTTTAGATTCATGTAGTATGTTAATTCCCCTTGTGAATCTTTCAAAAGAAATTCGTTTCTCGGCACCCAACAAGGTTGCCTTTTAAACTAAAGCTATTCTAATGTCATAACCATTATGGACTTATTATAAGAATAATTACTCATGCAATCTGATTTTTCAAGTATGTTCAAGAAACGTATTCAGATGCACGTAGAAATCAGCCCATGTATAAAGACAAAATACATATGCAAATCAGATTGTTCATGTATTTTCAGGTTTCATAGCCGTTTCAAAACCACATGTAATCTGCATGAAACCAGATAATTAAGCATGCTCAAGTTAAAAGGATGACACATTTTACAGAAATTGTCTTAAATGTGGAGATAACATCATTTAATTTATTACAAGAAACTGCCTTAAATGCATGCAGTAACATACAAAACGGTCACACCCATTTCAGAGAAGTAAATGAGTTTACTAAATTCCCATTGCCAAAAAAAATGCATGTAATGGATACATAAATGAAAAGGTGTGCAATTTCATATAAATTATGATGCAAACCAAAATAAAAGAAACTGGCCGTTGTCTGCCCGTTATATGGTTTCTATCTTTCTTTCACATTTTTCTTTTCATATTTTCCATTCCCTTCAACACATGCAATTATTATGCACAATCAATTTGGCAAATGGATTGTAATAATGGACATACTATTCAGGTTTACTAGTATAAATTCTATGAATCCTCATGAAAATTCATATTTAATGCCATCAATTATTTATAGTATAACTTCATGATTTCATCATCATAAGTGCATGACCGTTTTATCATTTAGTAGATTTTTAATTGAAAAGATACAATTTTCTAATGGCATTCATTCCAATTCCCAAAGAAACCGACAATCATAGGAATATAAAACAGAACCTGTTTTCATGCCAATAAATTTCATTTATTTGAATAAATAAATTTACCAAACTTCCACCATGTTTGCAATGGACATATAGATGAAAAGACGCTATTTATTCAAGCATGTACCATTGCCAAATAACTGAAAAAAGGAAACTGAATTTAGCAACCTTGGAATTAATCACTGAACAGTCACCATGCCAAATAGATTCTTTTGTCACCATAATTAAATTAACCAATGGCCGAAACCTGAAGCAATCTCCAACGCATATAAAAGATGGTCACCCATGTATTTCCAAAACCATTTTTTAAACTACAGAAATATGGAAGAAATTAAAAAATTTGTCCCGCAGCCTTCTACCACTAATGGCCCTGCCCTTGGTGAGTACGAATAATTTCCACGAAGGTAAAACAAGATCAAAGTTAAATCGAATTTGGAGAATATTATATTCTCATTATCATTTCATGTGAGCACTCATTAACAATTCAGCAACTTCCTCAAGCAATGGTATAATTACTAAATCCAAATTCAACCGAAACTATTATTATTATAATATTATGCATACCAATATGCATGCAATTTCCGAATTTGAGGCAGTATTATCATGAATGAATGGTGGCATATCAGACTCAAATTCACAGAAAATATAAGACGACAATTTATTCTTCATAGATTGAACCCGGATATAGAATTAGTTTCTTCTTTGGGAGTATACACAGGTAAAATTTCAGATTCTGAGTAGAATATAAAATGAACAATGAACACAAAATTCATCTTAAGATTGTTGGGAAAAATACACCGATAATGTGTATATTATATTCATAGCAAAACGTACCGTGGAATCGAAACGTAATTTCGATTTACCGAATCTGGATTTGAGAAGAAATCATATATAAGAATATGAATTTGTCACGTTCCAAACCTTTCTTTCTTTAGAATTTCTCATTGCAACATAAACATATAAATAAATGAAATCATATTCTGAAATCACATATGTAAATGGAAAAAGAAATCAAATATAAAGAAATGAGATGTAGATGATGCGATTCGGTCGAGGCAAGTGTTTGACACTTTGTCCTTAAGATGAATTTGTCCCGCATCGGTGCTAACGATTTCTTGACAATCATCTCCCAAGATACAACGACCACGTCTAGCCATAGGAGCACTCCACATGGCTTAGACCAACGAACTCGAACGGATTCCCTCTCTACTATAACCATGATTTTTATGCAAGAAATAGTCACTTCTACAAAGTATTTTATGCAACATGATATGAAAGAAATGATATGGAATTGTGAGATGAGATATAAAATTTAAACATATGGGATCAATTTATAGTAGTTTGAACCATACCAAGAGACACATCTCTTGGACTTTATACCTCTACATAAAGAGACATAAATATTGGAAAGTAACCATTCCAAAAGACTTTATACCTCAACATAAAGAGACATAAATATTGGAAAGTAATCATTCCAAAAGACTTTATACCTCAACATAAAGAGACATAAATATTGGAAAGTAACCATTCCAAAAGACTTTATACCTCTACATAAAGAGACATAAATATTGGAAAGTAACCATTTTTTGATTAATTTCCATTCACCAATTAAGAATTCCAACAAAATTCCAACACAATACAGCTTAATCACATCGAATTATTGAAGGAAAATTTAAATCAAGAAAATAAGATGTTTTTCAAGTCAGAACCAAATATTCGAATAATTGAGTTATCTGTGCCGGAGACGAGAAAATACCTGTGAATGGGCTGTTGAAATGGTAGTATTTTCACGATAGTCTTTGACCAAATAATAGATATATTAGAAAAAAAAATGCGAAAACTTAGAAAAACCATCAAAAAGCCAAAAATACCCTCACCATTCACACAAACCGACTTCTCTCTCTCTAAACCGACATTTTTTCTCTCTAAACCGACCGCTCTTTATCTCTCTTTAAACCCACCAATCGGACACACCGATGAGCAGACCGGCTGAAGTCGTCGACGACGCCAGGGACGTGAAATACCTATGAGGCTGAGCTCTTATAGGTTAGCTTTTTTTAATGCTGAAAATGGACATTTTTTAATTGGTAGTAAGTTGAATTTTTGTACATTTACTTGGATTAATAGTTCATATATAGGTTAGAATGATGGAGTAGATAGATTGTGGACCATTTTTGGAATTAAAAAAATGAAATTTTGACATGTTTTAAGAATCTCAGTCGTCGAAAATGGTGATTTCCGACGACTAGAGAAGTTGGCTGAAAATCGGCTGAAACAGCAGCCGATTTGACCGACTTTTTACTTTTAATTAATTTTTTTATTTAAAATAACACTAAAAAATTTAATTTTTCAAATTTAATTGTTATTCTATATATTATACATAAAAGAAATTTAATAAAATTTAATTTTTTGATATAATAAAAGAAATAACTTTAAATTGATAATTACGAAAATGAAATAATATTATTTTTTTAATATAGTATATTCCAAATATAATTAAATAATACTTTTATTTTTTCTTCAATAATTTCCTTTTATTTTAAATTGCATATATAAAATAAAATAAATAACTTTTTAAATTTAATAATTTACAACCAAAAATCAAACGTAACGTAATTAAATAATATTTATATTCTTTTGTTACTTTAATAAATTTATTTTTTTTATTTGTATATATAAAATTAAATAAATAATTAATTAATTTTAAATTGATAATTACGAGAATGAAATATTATTTTGTAAAAAAATTAGCACATTCTTATTTTATTTTCATTTGAATATTTTAATTAATATAAAATTCTTGAATTTAATATTATTTGTAAATAAATATTTATGTTTTTCAAAGTTAATTAAATAATAATAAATTTTTTTCATTTAATTATATATATATATATATATGATATTACCAAAAATCAAACGTAATTAAATAATATTTAAATTCTTTTTTACTTTCATAAATTTCTTTTCTTTTAATTAAATGAAAAAAATGAAATTGATAATTACCAAAAACGAAATTCAAAGGGAAAATTTAAATTGATAATTATTTTGTCCATTTTTTACTTGTAATTTTTTATGTAAATCTGTTTTGCGTATAATTGTTAGAATTCGGTACACTTAATTTTTAGAGAATATGTTGTATTCCAGTATCTATTGTTTTACGTGCTAATAATTTAAATTTTTGCAGCATGGAGTATCATTTAGATGCGACATTGAGACAGATGTCAGGTAAGGCTACCTAGAACGGTAGCCTGAACAGCTACAGAGTAGTCCTGGATCAGTTGGATGCATAACATGAATATATGCTTCATCAGTCCTTTTTGTGGCCCTTGTACGAGTTGAGACACTTGCAATTTTTGGGGCAGATCATCGATACTCTACTATGTCGATTGCTGAGTCCGGTCGACGGCGATGTCCTCCATTTCGATCTCGGGGGCAAAGTCGCCAGTTTTTCTGTGTTCGACTTTGCGATGATCACTGGATTGAAGATTACGGGCATTGATGCAGGTCATGCCGGTACACAGAGGGCCAGTAGGCTGCACGACACATATTTTCAGGGGGCAGGGGTCAGTTTATTTGACGCAGCTGTTGGACGCGATTATCAGGTGTGATGATATGTTAGATAGACTAAAGCTCGGCCTGGTCTACATCTTGGAGAGCACATTACGATGTCACCACAGGAGAACTGCGATTGACCCCTTCCATCTGGAGATGGTCGATGATCCTGATGCTTTTAACACATATCCGTGGGGCAGAGATGTTTTAAGGACACGGTGCACGTTTTCACAAGATTGCATTCGAGGCCGAGGGGAACCATGCGGAAGTATGATACATACGGATTGCCCCTGGCTGTGCAAGTATATGTTTCACATAATTTATTCTTAAAATATTGTTTATAATAGATATGAATGTAATAATTGTATTTATAGCAGATTTGGGCGTACGAGACTGTCCCAATCATCGATGACCGGTATGCGACTCGACTGGAGACACGCGTCCCTCGGATGCATCATTGGTAAGCATCTCGAGCAGTCGGATATCCAACTAGCAAACAATTATCAGCCATTCTCGACGACGCTCAGGTGAGATAATACGTTTTTCAGTTTATGTTGTTTGTAGCTCAGATATATGATCACATGATTATTAACTAGTCGAAATGTAGTTATGTCAGATTGAAGTCATAACTGAGTTGATGCCATCGATGGAGGAGGAGGTTCACAGATATGGGCGTGAATTGACCGATCCGCACAATGAAGACGAGCCGACTCCCGATTCCATCCTCTAGGAGGTACGTGAATGGAATATATAATGTTCATCGCTGTGTGTTATCTGACTTTTTTAAATAAAAATTAATTGTTAATATTATCACTCGTGTAGGACCGCGATATGGTTGACCGACGATTGTCTCCGGGGAGGGCATCACCGTCGCCGAGGCCATCATCGTTGCCGAGGCCGTCACCGTCTCCCCCCTCGAGGAGATCACCCCGCCTATGAGATCTCTTTCTCCTCCATCCAGAGACCTCCCCCATAGATCTCCTATATACGATGACATGCATGTCCTTTTGACTGGATTTATGGCGGAGATGAGAGGGGAGATAGGGGCGATGCGAGAGGAGATAGTGGCGCTTCGAGGGGAGATGAGAGAGGAGGCGAGGGCACTACGGGATGATGTAGGGGAGATGCGAACCGAGATCTCAGGATAGATATCGAGCTTACGTCAGGATGTATCAGTGCTACGCAGCCATATATCAGACCTTGATGTGGCAGTCATAGCTCTTCGATGCGATATAGTAGGACTACGAGGAGATGGTGATGGACGGGGTGGTAGACGGGGTGATGGAGAGGGTGATAGAGATCGTCATGGAGAGAGAGATCGAGATCACTCACCATTATGGTCAGATGATGGATTACAGTCACTATGGACTGCGGTACGAGGAATGCTGGAGGCGAGGGTGCCGGAGGCGGGGTCAGGGGGTGGCCCAGATGGTAGGTGAGGTGAGGAGCCTCGAGGAGACATGGCCGAGGTACAGGAAGCGGGGATGCAGGAAGGTGGGGTCAGGGGGTGACCCAGATGGCAGTTGAGGCGGGGTCACGTCCGCTCGTCTAGCCACTATCTATGTGTATGATTCCGATCATTCGTGTTTGACACAAGGCCAGCTCGAACAGGTCTTGGAGCCTCTGGTTGTGATCGTTCATATGATAGCTAGACAAGCGGATGTGACCGTGCAAGATAGACTAGCCATCGTGCGCAACATAACGGCGGCGAGACAATACGTATCGTAAGTGTTTATACTTCTGTTATTACCTAGAATATTTTGTTTTTTAACTGCACGATTTCTGATGTAAATTGTCTAGCACATTATGATATTAATTGCAGAGGCGACGCAACATGTTTGCAGTATTGTACATATAATTTTTGAGTATAAGACATAAGGTTGATGGAATCAACCAATCCTAGATTAACATTTGGCATTGAAAATTAACATGTGACTTGTACGAATTCAATTGTTATCCGTAAATATTCCTACAATTATTTGGATAATTATAAATAATTGTAAATATATGCATATTTATAAAAATATATATGAAAGTTTTTTCGGATATCAATGATTGTAAATCTATATGAAATTTATAAATACTGACATGAATATAAATATTATTCATTTAACATCAATAACATTATATAGTAAACTAATTGTCACTCAGAGGAACCTGATTATTACAATTTTGACGAGTATGATCGACTTCTTTACATCTGCCGCACCTACGCGGTCGAGAAAATTCTCCAGTGGAGGGTATTCTAGAAGTACGTGGACGTCCAGGGCCACGCGGTTCAATTATCGGTGGTGACAAACTATTAAATGAGATAATACAGTCAGGAACTTCCCAATCAGCTTCATTTGGTAGGGGAAATATAGTGTCTGCATACGCTGCTCTCCAATAATCAGCCGTGTAATAAGGAGAGCATAATGTACTCGGTGCAAAACCTTTGTGCATAGCTACTGCGACTGCCTGCTCGCATGGAAAACTCTCCAGCTGAAATCGATTACAAGTGCATGTCAAGTCCACCATGTATGCCAGATGACGTGAACAATGTACAGAGAAGCGCGACTCATCCAACAGTTCTACAACCAACCTTTTCTCCCGACCTCCGCAGCTTTGAATAATTTATCCTCTTGAGCCGGGGCTAGCATGCTCGTGCAATTCTGTGATTCCGCACGTCGGTCGTGAAACCACTGTTGCAGCTTGGTACGGATGTTCTCAATCATTGCAATGATTGGCAACTCTCGATCTTTCTTGAACAATGAATTCAGAGACTCCACGTTGTTCGACGTTATCAAGTTGTACCGACGTCCTGAAAAATGTGATCGTGCCCAATGTTCCATCCCCATTTGGGTAAGATACTCCCATACCGGGTACGACTTATTTCCTATCTCGACCATAAACATATTACAGTCCTCGACACTGTAAGCTTCTGCCGCATTCCTAAACAATCCAACGATGCCTTGACCCCTATACCTAGTCTTCAGAGACTGACCCCGATCAGTTATAAAGGCAAGATCCTTGACATCCCCGATCACTTCCCTAAGCTTCGTAAAGAACCAACACATTGCCATATCATTCTCACTGTCGACTACGCCGAATACAAGTGGGTAAATCTGGATGTTGGGATCTTGACATGTAGCAATAATCAGCTTGCCCCCGTACTTCGATTTCAGAGTTGTACCGTCAACTAAAATTACGGGTTGCATCGCATTTTTAAATCCTCTGATGCATTGTCCAAGAGCTATAAATAAATACTTAAAACAATTCTTGCCCTCCGTCGCAATGAAATAAGGGTAACCATGATTAGTTGTCCCCAAATTATGGCAGGTCCTAGCCAATTTCGCATAATTCTCCTCGGCTGAGCCCATTAATTGCTCCAATGCGCATTCTTTGGCCTTCCAGACCTTCTGGTAACTCAGTTTCACTCCATAGTTTCGTCAGACGTCGTTGACGATGTCTGAAGGTCTATAGATCGTCAGTGGGTCCTGATACTTGTCCATTATTTTGTCGACTAATAAACCATGATCGAACTTGTCTGTGATCGTTTACACGAGTCCCCAATCCGCAAGTATGTTTTCGGGTATACTTGCGAACTACAAATGACTCATTCGTATCCATTTTAGTCGCTTGCAACCGCCAATGGCAATTATCGTTGACGCAAACAAGTGTCAACAAAGACTTGTTTGATTTCTTTACCTTGAACTCAAAGTTGAATTTCAATGTCAACTCGTGAACAACTACCTGTAGATCTGTCTTCGTGACAAACTGCTGCCCTACGTGCAAATCATCATCATCAGGATCCACACGTGAATAATTAGATGACGGTCCTCTTGTTCCAGCCTCTGTGTGCCCACTCCACTCACATCTACGCCGGGATAAAGCAGCCAAATCCTCATTCGTAAATTCATTTGCATTCATGTTCTCACTGTCTTGAACTACCGACTGAACTCTGTACGGCACAACGATATCACGGTCAGGTAAAACTGTCTCAGGAATATTAGCCTCATCCTCGCGAGCTATCTGCACTGTATCCCAAAAATGTGTTGCTTTATCTGAGTCGGCATTTATACATTTTGTGTCATCCTTCCTCATTAATGTCACGCAAATAGGGGTCATTTGCCGTTTTATTCAAGTCAAACAGATAATTCACATGAACATCAGATGTAATCTTTGTAGGTGGAATAAAAAAGGCAAATGCTCTCTGAATTGAAATCTTAATACCATATCGTATCGAGATGAATCGACGTTCAGACTTTTCTGTATATCATTAAACAATTCCTTGTACGATGTACTCTCTGTTATATGTGTTGGAACACTATCTTGTATATCATTCGATCATTTCCATGCCCATCGATTACTTTCATCCAATTTGAAATCACCAAAGTATCAAACTGGGAGTACAATTCTCATATCTGCATGGCAAAATTTATTCATTCAAAAATTGGGCTCGTAGCATCAATTAAAACAAGAAATAAATTTAACAGCCGGCTGTTTACAGTCAAAACAGCCGATTAGTCGGCTGTTTACAGTCGAAAATTCGACTGTGTACAACCGATTATTCGACTGTAAACAACGTTCGGCTGTTTTGGTCATGTGGCTGTTTGACAATAGAAAAATTTAACTGAAGATAAATTTTTTTCTCCTACTGATACTAAAAAAATTATCTGCTACAATCCATAAATTTTAGTGTTTTGATTTTTAATATACATTTAACGAAAACAAAATTAAACATATACTTACCGGTTCGAAGTTATTGGCAGAAAACAATTTTTTTCTTCAACTATCGATATTTTTGAGATTTTCAGTTTGAAGAAGATGAGAGAGTTTTTATTTGTGTAGGATCTGATTCTAAAATTTTCAGCAAAGATTGTTTGATTTTTATTTGTTAAGTAAAATGGTAGTATTGTATTTTAAAAAAATCATATTTGTAATTGTTTTATTTACTTAAGGGTATTTTTGTCTTTTGATACTCATTAGGCCCAATGTGAAAATATGCTATGAATAAAAAGTCAACTTGGAAATAAGGCCCTTTGACTGGGCCAAACTTAAAAGAACCCCGCCGGAGACTTTGCAGCGAATGGAGTTGCAACGGCTGTTAAGGAGGAATAGGTTATAGGAGCGCTGCTTTCCGGGGGCTTTCTAAATTGGTCCATTGGGCTTTTTGATCTGTGATCACTCTTAAAGTGGGCCACTGGGCTTTAAGCCCACTGCTAGATCCATTTGCTGCAATGCTTATTAGTCATGGGAACACACAATTATGATTTATTGTACAAATGTCACCTCCCAACCTTTTCTTCTAACATTTTCAATAGAAGAAGACCCACCATCAATAATATTTTCACCATCAATAATATTTTCAGCAACAGCCACAATTCTCAATTTTTATTATGCAAGTATTAGTAATTTGCTTCAATTTCGATTGGAATTTTGTGTAAATTATATATTTTGGTCCCAAGTGAGGGATTAGAAGGGGAAACTATGTAAATTTGTTCTTTCAGTAACAATAAATTAAGCCCCTGTAGGTGGGATTAAAATTTAGATTTTTATCAAAATCATAGTGAATAATTAATTTTAACAACATACCTTATTAAATTCACAATTTTTAAACCACGCATTTCATCAGTTTTTATCAAAATATATTAAAAATCTTAATTTTAATCCACACCAAACAAGAGCTAAATTTTTTTACGAATAGACAATCATAAAAAAAGCATCAAGTTCATAAACAAAACTGAATAATTCAGCTTTTAGTTTAGCCCACCCTGAATTAATCACATGATTTGATACCACAACCCACTTTAGGGTATATTGTTCTTTACACATTGAGGACAATATGTGAATTAAGTTTGGGGTGAGCCTTGTCGGCTTTTAATGTTATTGATGCTGTTGATATTGTGCTTATATTGGTGATATTGTATTGACATGTTAGATGGTCTTGCCGGTTTAGGATTGCTTGATGTTTGAAATCGTTATTGATTCATAAGCTATGCATAACCAAATATGCTAGTTGTGCGTAAAAATTTTTCAAAAATTGCTTGTCCATGTAAGATTCTGAGTTTCCTTGAGCACAATAGTCATGATTAATTGACATCTAGATGTGAAAATTTTTGGTTTGATGGGAAAAGCTTTGTATTGGTAAGAACTTGGTTGTGAGTTGCTTGAAACATTATATCAACCTATGTCTACTTCTCTTTCACCTTACCATATTGCGAGAAACGTAGGATCAGTTAGTTAGTTGTTTTCATTGAAGATGGTAGTAACTGAATGGTGTAGACAAAAGCTGGTGAGATTTTGAGCCTATAGACTGACACATTTATTGTTGTCTCATTACTTCTTTCACGTGTGACACTCTTCCATGATTTTGCTTCTCTAGAACTTGCCTTGATTCTACTCAAGATCACATTAACACATATATGCATGAATATGATTAAGGTCATCTTTGTTACATAAGATTTACCACATTAGCCAAATAGCTTACCCTACCATTAATCTTTCCTTTGAAAAACCCTGTTGTGCCTATTTGTCTTTTCTTTGGTAAACCCACATTGCAAACTTTCATATACAGAAAAAAACAATATCTTTACCCAACCCTTGAAGGTAGTGGAGTATTGTTAGTAAATTTGAATGTTGGGTGCGTTAGAAAAGAAGCACTGGGGTATCAATATCTATGGTGGTGCTATGATTGGTGTAATGGAAAGTCTTTTGTGTTGAAATAAAAAATTTGATAGACAAGGAAAAATGTATGGAGGAGACTGATATTTATGACTAGATTCATAATTTCTCCTGATATTTGAAGAAAGAGAGGTCGATTGTGCTGAATATGTGAAAAGTAAGAAGTCATTGTATGGAGTGATTGTGTCATACATATCCTATCTATGTTAAGTTGAGTCAAGTATCTTTACTCCACTGAATTTTTTGGGCTTTTTAGTCACTGACCTAAATATTTTCCACACCTTGACCTTAAGCCACGTTTCAACCCTGAAAAGACCTAATGATTTGTGTTGTGCGTGTGATCTAAGTGGTGGCGAATGAGAAAATATGTAAGCTTATGATAGAACATTTTCAATGGAATGAAATTGAGCGAAACAGTTACCCAATTTGAAACACTTGAGAATGGAGTGATCATATTATATCTGTGAGCTGTTTAGTTACTTCATCTTCATCTAGGAATGCTTACTAGTTGAGTATATTTGATTGGAAAAAGAAATGAGTGATTGAAAACAACCTTTAGATTTACACCCTGTGAGAGAAAATGATTATCTATTTTAGGAGTGTGAATATCACGAGCGAGAAATGACATATTTAACCACACAGGGTCGGGTTGTAATCAATTTAAAGATTTTTCCGTCTTAACAACTTTTTCATAATTTAGATGATGATTGAAAGTTGACTATGCACTGCACACTGATCGAACATTGGATAAGTTTAAATTATTTTTGACAGCAGTATTTGGAAGCATATTTGTGAATTGATATATAATTTTACACTCTTGATATTTTTGGAAGGAATAAAGCTGATTTACACTCTTGATATTTGTACAGCTTTATTCTTACCCCTTGGTATACAGCCCTCTCACATGGGGTGGGGTACGATATTTTTCGGGCCCCACCCCATGTTGTGAAGGTAGTGTACTCAAGCTCGGTTCTTTTTGGAAGGTATCTAATGTGTTGACCATTATCGCATTTGCATGATTATGTTAGTTAATCTTGCTCGAGACAAGCAAGAGCTCAAGTTTGGGGGTGTGATAAGTGTGTTTTTACACATTTATTAGGCACTTTTTGAGATCTTATTATTGATGAAATTGAGTAGATTTCTATGCATGATTGTGTAATTTTTACTTTTGTAAGCCAAAACCCCGACAAGAAGTGAACTAGGCGAAAAGAGGAAAAAATGGACTTAAATCATACAAAATTGTGAAGTGGGGACTAAAGTGCACAAGTGTGAAAGTTGGAGGACTTGAAGTGCAATTTATAAAGGGCGTAAAAAAAAAAAGTCAAAATCCAAGGACCAAATTGTACGAGATTAAAGATGAAGGACCTGACGTGCAAATATGAAAGGGACTAGAGCTGCAATTTATTTTTGGCTTGAGCAATGCGACCGCATTGCTAAAAGCTATGCGACCACATTCAAAAGGTAGAGACATCAAATTTGTCACTCGGCCCTTCTATGCGGCCGCATTGGATTTAACTATGCGGCCGCATATGTCTAAAAAATAGGACGGTTTAAATTTCATTCCAGATTTTTATTTGGTCCAACTTGCATTATTTTCTAGTTGTTTATTGATAGATATTTTGGAATATTTAGTTTGTGTCTAAAAATATCCTATAATATCTATTATAGATAGATTAGATTAGAACTCTCTCCCCCTCTTGCTCTCCCTCCCTCTTTTTTACATATTTTTCTTTCTCTTTCTCTCTTTTTCATTTTATTTCTTTTGTGTTCTTGGCTCATTTTTGGAGTTTTATTTAGTATAACAAGGAGACATCATCAAAAAATAGTTGCATCTATACTTTTGTATTCTCTCCATTATTTTCCAATATTTGTAATGTTTTGTATATATAATCTCCTTTGTTGTCATCTTTGTATAATGAGCTAAGTGTGTTGTGTTGGAATTTATGATGTAACTTAATCTAAGTTTCATTAATATTTAGTTATGTGTTGAATGATGTCTATTTTATAAAAATCATGGTGTATTAATTATTATGTTTGATTACACTTCATTTACTTGATCAATAGATGATGTGGTTAGGTGGTTTGTGCAATTATTGAGAAATTGTTGCACTTACTAGACCAAATAATTAATATCCTAGGTTTGTATAGTATACTATGCGCGTTTAGGTGATATAGAGATATACACCTACCCTAGGTGACCATTTGAGTTATTTTCACAACAATTTAATGCAATTGGTTAAGTTTTTATCAATATAAAGATATTGTGGATAATTTAATCAATTAGGGTTAATTTCACTTGCGATAAGTTATTGACTAAAATTGGAGAATCGAGTCTAACTTTGTATTTTGGTAATTTGCATCTACTCGTTATTGGTTTGATATTAATGAAACAAAGGTTAAGCGAAATCGTAAGTTCCAACCTCTTTTAAATCGAAAATCCTACAACTTTTTAAATTGTTATTTTAATCAGAATAATTTCATTTTTTAAATTACCTTTCAAGTTTTTTTAAATGTGTGTGTCAATTTCGTTAATTTGAATTCATATTCTTGTAATTGAGATTAACACTCTTCGTGGGATTGACTTGGACTCAAATAGTCCACTTTACTACTTGTACGTGACCCGTGCTTGCGGCATAATATTTTAGTGAACATTTTTAAATCAAAATCTATAAGAAATTGCAGCCTTGGTCCCTGAAGTTTTAAAAATGAATTAAAACGTTCCCCAAATTTGCAGGTGCCGCTGCGGCGCCCAGCCTCTGTCTAGTAGCCCCAAAAATGTGATTTTAGTGTATTTGTAGCTAAGTCCCTTAGATAATTGCATGACAAGTCCCTCAACTTTGATCTTGTACATTTTGATCCGTGATTTTTGACTTTTAGGGCCCGTTTGATAAAAAAACATGAAATTTGGTTGGAAAGAAAACGAATTGCAGGGAATTGAATTGCCTAGAATTTATTTTAGAGGGAATTGTAATTAATGATGTTCCACCACAAAACGTTTAACTTTATTTTTTATGCAAATTGTTAATTAAATGGATAAATTTTTTTACCATTGACTTTGGAATGTGTTCCAATTGGTTAAAAAAAAAAAAAAAAAAAAAAAAAAATTTATCGATCAAAAAGTTGGAAAACATTTTCCCACCAAAGTGGTGGAAAAATGTTTTCCAGCTTTTGTGCATCAATAACTTGTACCTTGGAAAAGGGTGGAAAACGTTTTTCCTAGAAAAAAAAGGTCAATCAAACACGTGAAGTTTGAAAAGTAGGAAAACGTTTTCCATTTTCCCTGGAATTTGAGCGCAATCAAACGGACCCTTATATCAATTTTGTCCACCATAAATTGCATTACAAATCCTCCAATTTTTGCCCTTGTTCACTTTGGTCCCCAATTTCACGTTTTTGTACGCTTTTGGTTCTTTTTTCCTCATTTTGCCTTGTTCTATTTTCTTTTGGTATTTTGACCTACAAAAGCCATAATTACATAATTGTGAGTAGAAATTCGCTCCTTTAATGAATATTTAAGCTTATTTGAGTAGTAAATAAGTGTTCAAAAATACATTTATCAGTCGAGTTTCTTAGATCCACTAAAAAAGGATTGAAATTGAGTATTTGATTTTTCTAGATTGTTAGTAAGAGTTTTAACCTTCGTTTTGAAGGACTCTTTCTCTATCCCCAACGCATTAAGACTTCTCGTGGATTCCTCAAGTTTGGCCAAAAGTCTTTCTTTTTCTAGTTCGTGTTAATTCAATTTCTTAAATACATATCTATTTACATTTTTCAACTTAAGGCTTTCTTCAAATAGTTGGTCATAAGCCTCACAAATATCCTTATCATCCTCGAAATCTTTCTCGGAGTACTCATTTTATTCTAAGTCCTTAGTCTATTCACTCTCCTCTTATTCACTCTTGACTATATAGGTAAATGCCGCATAATTCACACCTTCAAAATTGGACTTCTCACTTTGATTGTCCAAGCTAAACTCGTCATCAGTGAGAGTTGTGTGCAAAGTCTTACCTAAGGTATTCTTATAGCTTGGGCATTCAGCTCTAATGTAACCGTATCCTTGACACTCATGCATCTGATCGATTGTGACCTCTTCTTATCAACCCTAGAATCTTTCTTCTTTCAATTATCTTTCCTAAATTTACTGGGGTCACCCTTGTATTTATCCTGAGGTTGCTTATAATTCCTAAAAGCTTTTTTGAATTTCTTAACACAATAAGCTATCTCCTCATTATTAAGGGTTTCATCTTCGAAAGTGTCAAAGTCTTCTTCTCTGATAGTGTTTAAGGCAATAGACTCATCTTTCTTAGAGTGAAATATGGTTAGTTCATAGTTTTGGAGGGATCCAACTAATTCCTTTATCTTAACCGTATCTAAGTGTTTGCTCTCCTCGATAGCAGTGATCTTAGGTCTAAACTTTTTAGGAAAGGATCTAAGGACTTTCCTCATAGTTTTTGTTGCTGGGATTTTCTCATCCTTCATTCTAGTCTCTTCAAACTTAGTGGTCAACATCTAAAGCTTCGAGTTCTTATCTATCTTAGTCTACTCATGTGTGGTTTCTAGAATATCTTAAATTTCTTTCGTAGTCTCGTGCATCGACACATGCTTGGACTCTTCGGGTGACACTGGAATAAATAGGGAATGAAACCTTTTACTATTCTAGTTACACTCTACCAGGTCATCCTTGGTCTAAAGTCAAATATTGGTAAGGATAACTACACCAATAACAGATGTAGTAGAGGTAGTCCGACCTTTGTTTACAGACACCCAAACTCTCTCATATCCATAGATTTCAGGGAAACTCTCATCTTTACTTTCCAATAAGCATAATTGCTCCGTCAAAATGCGGATGTACAGAGAATGACTGACTAATCTAGGTAATATTATGGTCAAGAATCGAATTTAGGCTTTGATACTAATTGAATTAACAAAGTTTAACCTAACTAACATCTAGAGGGGGTGAATAAGTGTAATATGTGAAATTTAAATTTACCAAGTTATTAATTGCAAACATTCACAATTAAATATATCCAGATGAATTAAACCTCTCAAATCTAAACTTTGATATAAATTATGCAGTTTAAAATTTTGCAAAAAGAAAACACCACCAAAAATTTGATGAACGAGGAAAACCTCTTGAAGAACTATTCATAAGGATGAAAAACCTTTGGGCAAACTTACCTATAAATAGTCTAATATAAACCTAATGTATTGGTCCAGACACAACTAGCTCCAATTTGGGCTCCATTTTAATTTTAATAGATTTTTTCTCTTTCTCTTTTCAACCACACAATTTTTAATAAAATACTATTACATTTAATTCCAAAATTTTTCATTCTTTTGTTTACCAAACATTCTCTGAAAAACCAATATTCCAACATACATTTTTCTTTAAAAATTAATTTTAATGGAGCTCAAACAAGAACCTAAACCTTAGTAGACTTTGACCCTTAACTTGGAATCACCAAGGAACTCCTTTGGTTATGCGCTTCAATACTAGCTCAGGAACTTTGAAATCTTTTATCTCCGTAGATCATCAAAAAAGAACTTGTTCTTAACAAATCGGAACTCCGATCACCTTTCTGGATCTTCGAAACTCTGACATATGTAACAAATGTGGTTGATTTTGTGTTTTCAGAATTTGGGATTTTGATGTTTTGAATGTGTGATTGAATCCATTGATCTTTGATTTTGTTGTTTGATTTTCAATATGTGTTCTCCAACATGAAATATTGTTCAACAACACATTGGGACGTTGTATGATTTGGGTATTTATAATATGAAGTGTTTTGATTGTAATAGGATAAAAAAATTGTTCAAAAATCTCGAAATAGGCTTTGGCAACTTATCATTGTTCGAGCACCATCCTCGCGATGGGCTTACTATTTTGGGCACCCGAGCCCTGCTTGCCATGCAGTGAGCTATGAATCTCGTTGCTTGATTCTCTTGAATTGTCTTCAACTTCGTTTAGGACTATACAAGCCCCAAAACACTGACTTTTGTTACAACTCAATTACTTATGTTTTGATCATGGAATTTGCAATCTAAATCAAGACCTAACAAACTTTATTAGAATCATGATATTCAACATAAATTTATCCACCCATCAATTGATATGCACCCCCAGACGAGATCTCTCATAACCTTTTTTCTTTATTTTGTATGAAAAATATCATTATTCACGTTATTCGCACCCTCAACCCCATCCAATTCTGTAAATTAAACGGCTTAAGAGGCCCTGCAAAACACCACTTTTTTGTGTGCCTATTTTCGAGGATCCAGCGAGATAGATTCGTAGTTGATATTATAAATAATTAGTTCACTTTTTATTGAAAGACTCAACAAATATAACTAGTGCTAGCAAGGGGTTCATGCACATGAGTAGGTGCCAATGTGAAGTGAGATGTTGAAAATCAAGACAGATGATGTAAAGTATTAGTACCCGTGAACTATGTAGCATTGAATTTCCATTGAAGAAGAATACACATAAAAAATAAGTCTCCCAAAGAGGGATTAGCTCTTTCTTCCTTGTGCCTATCTTGAATGAGTGATGGTGGGTCGATCTCATATATAAGAAAATAGATAATTTTTCGGTACCTATATTCATTGCCCGTTTGACCTGACCTGAAGTCAAAGTACATTCCAAATTTGACTTTCCTCCTATGCACATGTTGGCATTAGTTCAGACTATCCCAGAAAGATACGAATTACCTTTGAGCGAACCCAATACATCTCTTCTCCAAGTAATAAACCACTTTGAAGTTAGGTAGTGTTTGATTGAGGTGGAATTGGATGGAGAAGGAAAAATATTTTTTCTTTTTCATCCTTAATTTTTGTGTTTGATTGCATAACTTTTTCAAAAAATTCATTTTCACCCATTTTCTAGGTACAACTATTTAAAGCACATTTTTCACATTTTATTTTCCTATGATTTTGGTGGGAACGTGTTTTCCATTTTTTTAATTTTTACTTTTTGGCAATGGAAACATATTCTAAATCCAATGGTAAAAAAAGTATCAATTTAATCGACAATTTGCATGAAAAATAAAGTCAAATGAACACAAAAAAATTTCAAAAATTTTTTTTTATATATATTTTTATTTTTTTTACTTTTTTGCAATCCAAACAAATTTTAATACAGATTGTAAAAAATTTTATCCCATAAAGTAACAATTTGCATGAAAAACAAAGCCAAACGAATTAGGTGGAAAATTATATCAATCAAATATCATTAATTACAATTCCCTCTAAAACAAATTCTAGGTAATTTAATTATCTGATATTCATTTTCTTTTTACCCATTTTCCACCGTTGCAATTAAACGATTTCTTGAGTTAGTCGTTAAAAAAGTTAATACTATATTATTTTCAAAAGACCAAGGCACATTAAATGAAATGAAAACAAATAAATAAAAAGAAAATAGGTAATTTTCTTCCTCTACAAGTCCATCGATACCTTTTCCCCAACCTGCCCATCTCAAGTGATGAAGCCACTAAGGCAGACGCTTAAAGGTGATACCAGCTGGGGACTGACCTGTGTGTGAATTATACCCCAATTTTATTTTATTTTAGTAATTATTTTTCATTTAAACTTTAAATGTAAGCAATTAATTAAATAATCTAGTCTTTACATTAGTTTTCTTTTTCAAAATCTAAGAAAAGCCCTTCAAGTTATTTGGTTGTTAAAATATATTCGAAGAACACAAATAAAAAAATTTCAATTTGTGTTCTTCAATTATATTGAAGCACATCAAGAGAAAACACATATTTGAAACTGGTTGAGAAAAATATGGATATATCTTTTCAATCGTGACATATTTAATTTTAAATGGGTTGGATAAAATTTAAATTAATAAAATTTAAATTTAAATTTTTTTATTTTTTAAATAATTTGACAGTTTGAAACAATTTAAATATATTGAAACTTAAATTAAACCATTTTGAAACTAATATATTAACAAATTCACGTGAACCCAGACCAACTATTAAAAAAAAAAGCAATTTCTATACGATTTTACAATTTAACATTTCGTTGCTCAGAATTGTAGGACACAAAATTCTCCGTCCTAAATCGTAGCCGTAGGGACAACGTGGTCAATTCACTCTCATAATTGGATAGGGGGCCACCAAACAAAATATCGGTCAACACATCCAATAATTCAAAGATCACATTAACAGCGTGCCAAATTTCATAAACCCACCCACGTTCATTATTCCACAGAAAAATCACTTTTTAAACCCCACTACTCAATTTCTCGTATGCACATTCAATTCCTTTGATCACTCAAAATATTTCTGTTGCAGATCAACAATGGCTGAAATGAAGTTGGATCAAGCGGCTGAAGCTCTATTTTCGCCATACAAGATGGGCAATATCGATCTTTCTCATAGGTACATATTCCTACTTTTAAAGTTTCTGTTTTCTTTTCTCCAATTGGGGGAGCGTTTCGCTGAGAACAAAATCGTGGCCAGCTGTCGATTGATAGATTTGTGTAATTTCTGTTGTTATTTGATGAATTTTAAACTTAATTCAACAGAAATAGAGGCTATTAGTTTTCCCTTCCTTGATAGCTTACGAGTCAATTAATTCGAATGTAAAAATTCAGTTGAAATTACTAATTTTTTTCGTTGCTCATTAGTGATTCTCTGGATTTGTTTGCGAAGTAACTTTTTAAACTTTTAATTGTTAACCTTTTTTTTTTTTTTTTTTAAATTTATACGAATGTAATTGTTATCTTTATTCTTCAAAGTTAATAAATTTTGGAATTAATTATACAGGGTGGTGCTTGCTCCCATGACCAGGTGCAGAGCTCTAAATAACATTCCAGGGCCGGCCCTTGTTGAATACTACACCCAAAGATCAACCAATGGTGGATTTCTCATCACGGAGGGCACCATGATATCCCCCACCGCCGCCGGGTAATTCTGTATTTTTACTCTGTTTGGCCGTGTTGAAAAACATTTAGAAAGGACAAACTGCTCGGAAAATTTTTAGGTGCTTTTCAAAAATAGTCTACTTCTAGTCACTACAAGATTAGCTAAGTAAATGAATTTTTTTGGTAGTATGCTCGATTGAGTGAGATTTTAATAAATCTTTTAAGAATTTAAGCGATCTGTTATTGTTTTCTACTTATTCTATTAACATCACGTTGCTAATTCATTTATATAAGCATTACAATTTACATTTCACAATGTCTAGTCATTCCCTTACAAGTCTATTATAAATTATTGCTTGACGTATATCTTAACATTTTATATTATGAATTTTAGTGGGTTTATGTATTTTTTATTGATATTTTAGTATTACTTTTTAAATTCAGTGTTCTAAAAAGGTGGCCTAGGCGCGAAGCGTGACTAAGGCGCTTCGCCTTGAATCAAAGCGAGAATTAAGCGGTCAACGAGAATGTTGACTGCTTAAATTTTTTTTTTTTAAATGTACATTTCTTTTTGTTTATTTTTTAAATTTTTTTTATTTTATTTTTTTTAGATGAAGAAGAATATATTAAATTGGAGTCCGATGAAGAGTTAGATAAAATTTAAGCTACAGACTATCTATGTTATGTAATTATGATTTTGAAACTTATTTTTTTTGTATGAATTATTAAGTACATTCAATATTTTATAATTTTAGATGTTTGATATATATTATATGAATTATTGAATTTTTTTTACAATGAATAAAAATTTAAAATCAAAAAACCGTTTTTTTACGCCTAAACTTCGCCTAGGCTCGTAAAGCTTGAAGCTTGGCTTCCACGCCTAGTCACACTTTACGCTTTTTAAAACACTGCTTAAACTACATGACAGTTGACACAAAATGTTTGGCGTAATATTAACCGTCTTTAAAATTTTACTTTTTAATAGAATTTCTGTTCCAAATATTATTTTCTTACTTAGTAGTAAAATATTTACTTATTTTGATAGTAAGGTAAAATCATTCATTTTCAGTTATTAACAACAAAATAATTATTTTTATTCACCATTACAAAAAATAGTAAAGTAAAGTAATTCATTTTCAGTTAAAATACTTTCTGTTGTAATAAAAGCAAAAGAAAGAGTAATAAATAATTAAGTTTTGGAAACTAATTTTTAAGAACTTTCTATTTCGAAAATGGACAGCACCTTCCTAAGATTAGTCAAACGAATCAAAAGCAACTTTTGAGTCTGAAAAGCTCATTTTGGCTTTTCAAAATCCATACCAAATGGGCCCTTAGTGTTTGTTCCAATCTGATGATAATTTTGCTGTTTCTTTTCTGCGGATCCAGGTTTCCACATGTGCCTGGCATTTTTAACAAGGAGCAAATTGAGGCATGGAAGAAAGTAGTAAATGCTGTGCACGCAAAAGGAGCAATTATATTCTGTCAACTGTGGCATGTGGGCCGGGCTTCGCATCAAGGTATTTCATTTAGCCTAGGAAGCACCAGCGTGTCGTTTTGTACTTTTTTGAAAAATCGTATGTGTGTCCCTATCGTGTTTCATCTCACGTGTCTGCATCGATTCTTCCCTAGCATTTAATAATGAAAATAAATGGCTGCGATTTGGTGATTTGACTTAGAACAATTCTGAAGTAATTTCTAGGAGTGCTTATCAATTGTTCATAAAACTGAAATCTATATGAAAGAAAAGTGATGCAAAGTTACGAAATTAAATGAATATACAGCATTTCATTTGTTACACCAGCATTATCTAAGATAAAATTTACCCACGTTTGAGGTGATGAGAAAGTTGCAATCACTTAACTAAATTTTTTGTTCCAATGAATCCATTGACATTTTATACAACTAATCATTAATAAAAGCCAGTAATCAAAATCATTTCCTATGTGTGTTGTACTATTGTTTCGACAGAGGAATTTATATGCAGAGGGCTTCAGTTAGGAAATTGAAGAACTGAATGCTGATACTGGTTTTAGACAAAGTAACATCATGTTCAGAAGTATATTTATAGATAATATCTCTTACGAGGGTCACATTTATACAACTCATGCTACTGCGTTCATGACTAAATATTGACACAAAGTTTGGAAAATGTTTTAGTTTCCCAAATGGTTTTCATTGTCCTTTTGTTCCAGAAATCATTGATAAAATCTAGTACTCAAATAGAATTTCCACGTGCATTGCGTAATAGTTCAAATTTAGTAAGTTTTCATGGATATACACACAGTGCTTCAGCCTGGTGGAGTTGCTCCAATAGCGTCCACGGACAAGCCAATATCAAAGAGGTGGAGAGTACTAATGCCAGATGGGAGTTATGGAATTTACCCAAAGCCGCGTCAATTGGAAACCTATGAGATACCGCAGGTGGTAGAACACTATTGCCAGGCTGCCTTAAATGCCATTGAAGCAGGTCAGTCAACCTTATTCATTAGAGGATTATGTAACTGTTGTGTTAGATTGATAATTATGTTATCTTTACGTGAAAAATCCACATTATGATTCTATGGATACTATGGAGCGAAGTTATTTTTTGTGGTACTTTGCACATTTTTATTTGAAATGTACTAGTTTTGGAGATACTCATATGGAAAATTTGGTGCTTCAATGCCACTGAAGCAGGTCTGTCAACCTCATTCATTAGAGGATTATGTGATTGTTGTGTTAGATTGATAATTATGTTATCTTTACTTGAAAAATCCACATTATGATTCTATGGATACTATGGAGTGAAGTTATGTTTCGTGGTACACATTTTTGTTACTTGAAATGTACTTGTTTTGGAGATACTCATATGGAAAATTTGATGCTTCATGCTATATGTATTTTCAGTAAATTAATATCCTATAATTGTTTTCACCACATGAAGATTAGTAGGGAGGCTAATAAAAGATGGATGGAAATTTAAGCTACTAAAATATTGCACGCGGGAGGGTGGCTGTGGGAATAAATTTGTATTTTCACCCCATTTTCTCCACATTCACAATCTCCTCATTCCTATTGCAATTGTCAATGCAAATGTTGCCATACAAAAATATTATCATTATTATTATTATTTTCGGGAATCGTTGAAGTCATTTTTCCGGATACAGTTCAATCCATTGAGAATCTGGTCATTGACTATGGGTTGTCATATTATTTTAAGGACACTATGGCTTCTGCTGTACTTTAACGAAACAAGGAGAGCTGATGTTACCCCTAATAGGAGTGAAGAAAATTTTCAATACACATTACACAATAATAAACATTATAATATATGACTTGTGACAAATTTAATGTCTTTGTATCACCTTAAATCTCTTCACTCTTTGAGCTTTTCAAGTACAAGGTTAGCAGCAGGGTGATATCATTACCTAATACCTACTAATGATGCAAAATAAACAGGTTTTGATGGCGTTGAGATCCACGGGGCTCATGGTTACCTGATTGACCAATTCCTCAAGGATGGGATCAATGAACGCAAAGATGAGTATGGCGGATCTCTCGAAAACCGCTGCAAATTCATAATGAATGTAGTTCAAGCAGTTGTGACGGCCATTGGCGCAGAGAGAGTCGGTGTTAGAATGTCACCTGCGATTGATCATCTTGATGCGATGGACTCCGATCCACTCAGCCTAGGCCTGGCAGTGATTGAGAGACTCAACAGGCTCCAAATAGATCGTGGATTAAAACTCGCATATTTACACGTGACTCAACCTCGATACACAGCCTATGGGCAAACAGAATCGGGCAATCATGGGAGTCCAGATGAGGAGGCACGATTCATGATGACTTGGCGAAGGACTTATCAGGGAACTTTCATTTGTAGTGGCGGATTCACTAGGCAGCTTGGAATTGAAGCTGTGGCTCAGGGCGATGCTGATTTGGTGGCTTATGGCCGGCTATTTATTGCAAACCCAGACTTAGTGTTGAGGCTCAAGCTCAATGCACCTTTAAACAGGTACGTTAGGGCTACTTTCTATACCCATGATCCCGTTGTAGGATATACCGATTACCCCTTCCTGGGCAGTAACAGCGCCTCTAACATACCTTTGTCACGTATGTAATCATGAATCAATTGGCACTCATACTTATTTATAGAAGCCTAGAGCTTGACTTCATTGTATATCAGGTTATAATTAAAGATGAGTTTGTGTAATCAGTTGTATACCTCAACTGTAAACTAGCTTTCTCTTGTTGTCCCATCCCTTCTGTATACTGTATTATGTCCTATTGAAAATCCATTGTGCTCTACCATGGCCTTTCGTTTTAAAAACAGATTGAAAAATTTGATGATTGTCTATTTGATTGAAACCAGTAATGTTCCTTTTTAGCATTAAAAGTGCAATCTCAGAATAAATGCTGAGTCGACAGAACTGCTCTTGACTTGATACAATTTTGATTAACAGGGTCTTGATGGACAAGTTTACACCTTTTTGAAATGTGTAATGTTGTGTAACCTCATTGGGATTGCAACACTAGTTTAGGTGGCGCTAGATGATAGGCTAAATGAAAGGTGAAATTAAATGACTTATTTAATCTCACCTATCATTTAATCTCACATTAATGTCACATAGACTAGGGTTGTAACCTCAGTAGGCTAAATAGCATTATTCTTTTGAAATATGGCTTTCCATTTGTATAATCTTTTTGTTTTCAACTCATACACAAATTAAGGCCTTTAATTTGTTGTCCGTTATAAATAGGGGAAGTGGATGTTATTTGAGAATTCTAGTGTGCTGAATCCATGTATAGCGTTTTTCTTTGGGAACAATACACAAGTCAGGCTTTTCCTTTACTACATTTCAAAACTACAATATATGTTTTGTAGTTTCAAAACTCAGGTTCTAAATTGATATATTATATATATTTTTTAAATTATATATAGAATATAATATATATGGTATGATTAACTACAGTTCCTGAAATTCAGGAATCGATTACTATTTAAAAACAAGTTCCTTTCAAAATATACCATATTCATGCCTGTAGGTTTATTTATGGTTTAATTAATTAATTAAATATATAATGATCACAGATTTACACAATTTGGTCACATATTTGATCACATATTTACAAACTAATGAGTCACAAATTAGTTTGAGGTCACAAACCAAAGTTTTTTTGGTCACAGATTATTTTCAAAGGTCACAGATCGAAATTGTAATATGTCACAATTTATATCCGAGGTCACAAATCAGAATTTTAATGGGTCACAAATGATTTTATGATCACGATTCAAAAAATTCACATGTCACAATGTGTTCATCGGTCACAAATTATTGGTCACAAGCTTGTTATTGGTTACAAATTAACCAATTTAGTGATCACAGTCAAAGAAATAATCTGTGACCACCACCGCCACCGTCGCCCGCGACAAACCCACCACACACCACCACCCGACGCCAACACCACCACCTCACACAAATCGCCAGAAAAACACCACTGCCATGTCTGCCACCGCCAAAATATCAACAACACCAAAACAACCCAATCACCAACCACCGCTGTGACCACCACCACCACCGCCGTGAACACCAAACCACCGCTGTGGCCACCAAACCCACCACCATTCCACTCCACGCGGTGTCGCCACCATCATCAACATCAACGGTGCATCCACCACCATCCAGTCGTCCGTACACCCACAAAAAAAATAGAAAAAAGAAATGAAAAATGCAGCGCCACTGCAAACAGCGGATCCAGTCACCTCCATCATCATCACCTACGCAGCAACATGTGACTTGGCCTACGCTCACCACCGTCGTTGTTTCCAGCAGGTGCGGTCCAAAACGAAATTTGAAATAGGAACACAAATATGTGACCATGTGATGAATGTAGACAAATATGTGACCACATAGCAAACCCATTACCCACAGCCAAGGAACGACATCTCCACCAACAGAAAGACCGCCAGCTAGCCACCACCATCACACACAGAAAGACCGCCAGCCACCATCACAAACGCCGCCACCAAAGCACGGAATTTTGAACCAAAATAATAACGCACCTTCAGGAATTTGCAGCAAAGTAGCACTATCGACAAACTTGGGTTAATGGGTTCGTTGAGGTGCACACTTTAGGGACGACGGTGGCTCAGGCGAAGCAGCCAAATGGATTGCACACTGGAAACAGCAAGGAGGCGACAACGCCTATTGCAGCTACAACCTGGTACCCCAGTAGTGAGCGAATCGAGCGGCGCCGATAGAAAGAAGGGAGAGAGAATCGTTGCGGGATTCCAGTGGTAGAGAAGGCGGCGACTGTTGCGGGATTCTAGGTAGAGAGAGAGGAAATAGGGAAATTAGGAATTGAATTAGGAGTTAAATTAGGGAAGAATCAATTTACCTGTTTAAAAATTATTTATAGTGTTGACTTCTCTCTCCAATTACGTAAAAGGTGGTCTGTTATAAAAAATAAATATTTATTTAATTCATAATAATTTAATAATTAAAACCTGAATTTTGTATTATGAAACTTAAATCTGGATTTAAGAAAATGGATCTTCAAATACCATAGTTTCTGTAATTTCCTCTTTTTCTTTTCCTGTTCAATTATCGATTTTTGGTACATTTAGGCCTGCCTTTTGCTATTTGTTGGATTTTCCCTTTATTCACGTTTCTTTATTAAATTCTGTTTTTATGTACACTACAAAATTGTCAATAACATAATGAGATTATTTCACAAATGGTTGCTGAAGTTCATGGCTTTTAAGTATTTAATTGGTGCTGATTGGACGTTACTCGATCATGAATAATCTATCTCTGAAATAACTATCGCCTCGTTTATGCTCTGTTGTGGCATTTACTTATTGTAGCGGAAGCATTGCTTCAAGGGCCATCCAAATAGGGTGTATTTTGCTTTATGGTGTTTTACTGTGTAACTTCAACAATCAATTCACAACTCGGGCCATCACAAAAAGAGATTATGGGTGATGTTTGCAACCACAAAGGCAAGGAGCTCAGTATTAACGATCAAATCCGACTATTTCATAGTCCAGGATTATTGGGTATCAAAAACCAACAATCACAACTTGATTTCCCAATAAACCTCCACAATTATTTTTCACCAACCCTTATTTATAAGAGTACAATCTCAGATTATGGTCGGGAGTTTAACGTATCTTTTTGTACCAAAACCAACAAATCCGACTACCCGATCCACAATCAACCTCGGTTGCTTTACAATCTCACACCACCAGATTATGGTGATGGTAACCACAAAGGCAAGGAGAAACCACCACCAAGTATGGCAAAGAAGAGACCAAACAAGCTACACCACCAAGTTTAGCACCACAAAGAAGCTATTTTCTTCACTCAAGGGCTGCTGATTTTCACTCACAAAGGGGGCCACATTTTTTCACTCCTAATTAACTAAAGAGGTCAGAGAAAATGTATGCGATTCATTCCTCGCTAGCAAAAATGGTGCAGTTAAATTTGAAATTCTTCAGAAATCCGGAAAATTGCCACTCAAATAATATGTCAAGTACAAATGCCAACAAAAACATGGTGGTTCGACCTTTCGAAAACATTAGTTAGCAGCTTACCTTTCTCTGCTCGATCAGTGAATAATCTATCTCTGAAATAACTATCGCCTCGTTATGCTCTGTTGTGGCATTTACTTATTGTAGCGGAAGCTTGCTTCAAGGGTCATCAAAACGGTGTTTTTCGGGCTCAGTTCAACGTATCTTTCTCTACCAACAACCAATCAAATCCGACTCCGATCCACAACCAATATATTCACCTCGGTTGCTTTACAATCTCACCCACAAAGGAAGAGATTATGGTGATGATTTGTAACCACAAAGGCAAAGAGAAAACACCACCAAGTATGGCAAAGAAGAGACCAAATATACTGCATGTAAAATTGAAATGAGCGAAGAAATACTCGATGAGTACAGGAGTCAGTAGGCTCTTTAAAATCAATTTCATGCATTTAGCACGTAAGTATGCATTATCTCATAAGAGAATCTCTACTAAGGAAGCCACAAAGTTTAGCACCACAAAGAAGCTATTTTCTTCACTCAAGGGCTGCTGATTTTCACTCACAAAGGGGGCCACGTTTTTCACTCCTAATTCACACAAATCACACACAAGTGGCTAGGGTTAAAGACACCATATATATAGGTTAAGTTAGGGCTTTAGTTGGACCGATAAAATGGCTAAACGGGCCAAGATTCAAACCATCCAAAAGGGAATACAATTGGGCCGAATAGAGCTCTTGGATTTGGTTGTTGGTACTATTTCATTCATCGGCTAAAGCCTATGAAATTACAATCCCACGTTTACATCACAGTCCGGATTATTGGGTATCAAAACCCAACAATCTCCACCTTGATTCCCAATAAACCTGTAAGCAAACAAAACACAGTTTATATTTGCACAATCAAGGTAACCAATAAAATTAGTTTCATAAACCTTATTTCGTGTTTCCATCCTGAAACACATACCATACCTGCTCCACTTTGCTTAAATGCATGAGACAGACTACCCACACCCTATGATTTTAAAGAGCCTATGATTTTTCAAAGAAAATAAGCCTATGAGAATATCACTCACTATGTACTCATAACTTAGGGCTACTAAGTCAAAACACCCAAGTAGAAGCAGATAATCACAGTGACAGTCAAGAGCAAATAAAACATGCAATACCGATATACTATAGGATAACACATACAGATCTTTTTCAAACACATTCACACAGAACAACAGATTAATACCAAGTTAATCAACACACGGTCAACACATGCAACAAATGCATAAATGACCCCACGAAAAGATCTCACCACACTTATCTTATCCCATTCCGTGTTACTCCCATCTCGAGAATACATATCTCCACTCATCGCTCCACCATGCTCACTAGACTAATCACTCAACACATGTCTGACTGGTAAGTCACAATAGATCTTAAGTTCTTGGGATAATCCTTTATCACCTCATCACTTCTTCCAAACTACGTGGATAATGGGGCTCCACCTAACAGAAGTGATAGAAGTGTCCTCTCTCACACTCCACCTGATCAGAGTCTCTTTCTGATAAAGGATTCTAGACATTTGATCACATCTCCACTCATGATCCAAATGTCACTCTCCACACCCCCAGTACAAACCACAATATATCCCTAGGCATCTATACTCCACCTCACCAATAGACATCCAACACATACACTTACTACTAATGCATCTTAACCCTACTATGCATGCACACAATTACACCAAGTAATCAAGTCACTTTAATTCATGCAATTACACACAGATGCAATGCAGTAACTAGGTTTACGCTCAATAAACATCACTAGGGTCATAACTCGACCCTATAGCCACATTCGCCTCATCTCTCATCTTACCATTCTGCTTATCCTTCTTCTTAGGACAATCCCTAATAAAGTGTCCAGTTCTACCACAACTATAGCACATTCTAACACTAGACTTGTCCCATCCCTTTTTCTTCTTCTTACCACCTTCATCACTCGAGTCACTACTCGAATCACTACTGTCTTGAACTCTACCCAAATTCATTTGCTTAAACTTCATTCTACTCCTCATCACATGTAACTCACCACTCCTATTATCTTCTTTTCCAGCCTTGATCTCCATCTCCTTACTCCTAAGTGAGTCTATGACAATCTCGGGTGTTAAGGTGTCCCTACCGTACTTAATAGCATTCTTAACCTCTCTATATGATTCAGGCATAGAATTAAGCAGTATTATAGCTTTATAGGTTTCAGACACCTTTTCATCACTATTAACAATATCTTGCACAAGTTTGTTAAAGACATCCAAATTGTCATCAAGATCCTTTGAAATATTCATTTTAAAACTGAAAAACTTTTCAAGCAAGTACAACTTATTAGGAGTAGACTTAAGCAAATATAAACTTTCCAACATTTTCCAAAGTTCTTTTGTAGAGTCGAGTTTTTCAACTTTTCTCAAGACAGCATCAGATAGGTGTAAAATAATTGAAGTGTAAGCAAATTCATCATATTCTTCCTTTTGTACTTCAGTCAAATTTTCAGGAAATTTGCCAACTATGGCTTTCGAAACCTTTTGTTGAACTAAAATTCCCTTCATCTTTTATTGCCAAATTGAAAAATCCTCTTTTCCATTAAAAATTCCAACTTCAAAATTTTAAGATATTTTAAGAAAATAGAACAGCCACGAGTGCACAAATAGGTCACACAAAGTAATCCTAAGGCTACAATATACATCGTTTTAAATTCTCAGGGTTTCGTAAGATTCAAAATCTCAGATCAAGGGAATGTTCGAACGGGTCAAGTCCAGGTGTTCTAACAGGATAATCAATGCAACATGAAGGTATGATAACACATATTCAAATTTCCACGCAATGTAGTCTTACACAGTGACTAAATGACAATTAGAGCACAAAATCAATAATTAACTTACAATTAAATTCAACACTTCAAATAGAGCAAATAATTCCTAAATTTCTAGCACAAGCAATGCTACCCCTTCACGGTAACCACAATCTTATTGTCACCCCACATGATGATGCGCTAATACTGAAATTTAACGGGATAAGCCAATTTACCAGAGTGGATCTATCTAAGTCCGTAAATTACGAGAGATGCGAATCTGCTGCTTTAGGGTCACCACTATTCGCCCTAAAGATTTAGCAAATATGCAGCAATTCCAATCGACGATTGACCAAGGGCAAAATCGTCCAACTTTTTCTGCAGTTCCTGAAATAGAAAACTAAAAATACAGAAATGTAAGAAATAACTTTAGCAACAATCCGTCTTTAGACCCCGTCGCCTGAAAATGCAGCACACGCCGTGCCGGAATCCCCACGCGCCTCCGATCACCAGCGCCGGAGTTTAGATGCGCCTGACCACCGGAACTGTCTCTACCTGCACGTCACACCAGTGGTCTCCGTTTCACCACTTCTGGATTGGCCAGAAAACGCGAAAACAATGGCTGATTTTAGGCAGTTTTCTGGACAGCTTTTGGATCTATTTTCTGCCTCGTTTCTGCCAGTTTTCTGATCGATTTTTGGTCAGTTTTTCATCCCAAATCCACCACCATGAAGCTCTGATACCATTTGCAGCGGAAGCTTGATTCAAGGGTCGTTAAAACGATGTTTTCCGGGCTCAGTTCAACGTATCTTTCTCTACCAACAACCAATCCAATTCGGTTCCGATCCGTAACCAATATATTCACCTCGGTTGCTTTACAATCTCACCCACAAAGGAAGAGATTATGGTGATAATTTGTAACCACAAAGGCAAGGAAAAAACACCACGAAGTATGGCAAAGAAGAGACCAAACAATCCACTAAGGAAGCCACCAAGTTTAGCACCACAAAGAAGCTATTTTCTTCACTCAAGGGCTGCTGGTTTTCACTCACAAAGGGGGCCACGTTTTTCACTCCTAATTCATACAAATCACACACAAGTGGCTAGGGTTAAAGACACCATATATATAGGTTAAGTTAGGGCTTTAGTTGGACCGATAAAATGGCTAAACGGGCCAAGATTCAAACCATCCAAAAGGGAATACAATTGGGTCGGATAGAGCTCTTGGATTTAGTTGTTGGTACTATTTCATTCATCGGTCAAAACCTATGAAATTACAATTTTACGTTTACATCATAACCCGGATTATTGGGTATCAAAACCCAACACTTATCCAAACTGGAACAGCCAGTTCCTTTAGGTATTCAGTATCTATTTTAATAATAAAATTCCAGAAAGCAGAGGAAATTATATAATGTGAAGGATTTAACTAAACAAGCTCAACACTGATGGTTTGATATTTCAAAATCACAGCAACAAATCAGAGTAAGATCTTCAACACAAAATTTATTGTAATTATATATTCACTGGTCCAACAAGAGTAGAATGCCTCTAGCAGGTGAGCGATGTCGCTACAAACAGTGACAAGTTTACTAAATAATGATTGTCACGTATCATTTACAGAAATGATGTAATTACCACCATGACCTCATAAAAATTTATAAATAAGCATAGTTGGGAACAAAAAAAAAAATGCATGTAAATCTGAATATACTCCTTTCAAATAGTAATTTCTCTTTTTACTCTGAATTAAGCATAAAATCGGCGAATTGAAAAATTCTGACTAGATGAAAGGAATTTGTTAATCTCAATTTTGAGATCAACAATGGAAACTCATTCCACGAGTCATGCTAAGTGATGGATTTAGAATTACACTTTAATACTTGAGAGGGATTTAGATTAATTAGAATGAGTAGAACCTTGATAGGATCGACACTTTAATACTTGACAAAGTTGATTGCGTTACATTGATGCCATCGATAATAATTGATTTGGAACTCGCTTGCCACGTGTTCAAGGGGGATGATGCTTATTGGCGAGCCGAATTGCTTGTACGAAAATTGTTTTTAGACTTAAATGATATCATGAAGTTTGTAAACCATACTTAGCTAAGTTAATTGTGCGAGCTTTCCAATTTGTGCACAATGCGCAGTATTATATACTCAAGTGGCTAACATTGGCATCAACGGACAAATTGAAAGTTCAAAAGATTTTTTTCTTTACAAAAAGGAAATATAAAATTACAAAAATTACTTTATCAAGTTATTCAAAAACGAAACTAAAATAATGTGGTGACCTAGCGAATCTTGAAAGGAATTGGCACAATGATGCAAGAAAGCCCATTTGCTGGATTGTTTTTTGATGGCCCAGCTAATTGTTTTTTAAAGACTCTTTATTCTGGTGCAAAAACGTGTTTTGAGAAATGTCTAAAGTTGTGTTTTTTACTTACCTGATGAAAGAACGCCTAGGATGTCATCATGTGTCACCTCCTTAGCCATTGGATTGGAAGACCATTGAGTGACTCCTATAAAGGGCTTCTAGGGTTGCAACAGTACATACACTCACGAGACTTCTCTTCTCTTCTTGGTTTTGCGCCGTTTCGAGAGACTTCTTCTCCCTTCTCTCTGTTGAAAATCAAAACACTCTTTTGATTTCATTTTCTCTCTCAAGTGTTGTAATCTTGGGTGATTTCCTTTGAGTTGAGAGCTGTTCTTGTGTGAACTGTTGGTTTGAGTGAGGGGAAATCTTTTGTGATATTAGGGTTCTGTCTGAGTGTCCAAAACTTTTGTTATCTATACTTTGGTTGTGATTTCTTGTTCGAATGGTGGCTGTTCTTCAGTGACTGAGGCACTGATTTTTGAGTTTGGCCTGGGGGCTGCAATTAATGAGATCTTTCTTCATTTACAGTTTACTTTGAGCATTTACAGTTATATTGTTGTTGTTTCTTGAGCTAATAATTGTGACTCTCCTCTTAACAGTGGTATCAGAGCAAAAGGAGGGAGTCCTTGATATTGTTGTGCTCGATCTTGACACTGAAATCGAAACTTAAGCTGTTCTGCGTGATTTCTTGAAACCCTAATTAAGGGGCTTTGGTGAGATCTTTTCAGTTTTAAGGATTTCAAGTTTATATCTGCCTGGATACTTGTTTGATTTTTTTTTCTGCCTTGTTTGGGTTTCTGCCTCGTGTAGATTTTCTAACTTGTGTTTTGAAAAACCTGATTCTTGACTCTTTGTAATTCCTTTGTCCAGAAACTAAGAGTTGTCTGGAATCTGAGGGTTACTTGGATCACAGTCAAGATTTTTGATAATCTTGATTTCAGAAAATTCATTCCTGCTGTATTACTTAAGCTTGATTGAGTTCTGAATATAATTTTACCTTTGATACAATTTGTGATTGTATTGCTTTGGTTAATTTGTGTGTACTGTGATATAATCTTGAAGTGCTTGCACTCTGTACTTGTAACTTGTATACTCTATTGTGTCCCTTGAGTGGTGATACTGGTCTGATTCTGCATTGCAAGTTACTACTTGGTGTCTGATTGATTTGCATACATTTTTTTTAATTCAAAATGACTAATTCAAAATTTGAATTGGAAGTTTTTAATGGTAAAGGGGACTTTAGTCTCTGGCGACAGAAAATGAAAGCTCTTCTACTTCAACAAAAATGTGCTAAGGCTATTGATGAGTCATGGCCAACTGATCTAGATGAAACTAAGAAAAATGAACAAGATGAAACTGCATGGAGTACTATTTTCTTGCATTTGTCTGACAATGTGATTAGGGAAATTGGTGAGACTAAGACTGCTGCTGAATTGTGGAAAAAACTAGAGGATACATATTTGAACAAAACTATTCCAAATAAAGTGTATCTCCTAAAACAGTTTTTTTTTGTTTTAAACTAGACCAATCTCTTGACCTTGATGCTGACATTGACAGATTCAATAGATTATCCCGTGACCTTGCCAATTGTGATGAGAAACTCTCAAAAGATCAGCTGGCTGTGGTTTTACTAAATTCAATTGGTGATAAATATAAGGATGTTAAAAATGCAATTGAATACGGTAGGGAAATTCTAACCACTGAGGTGATTATTAATGCCTTAAGAAATAAGGAATTAGAACTAAAATCTGAAAAGAGAGAATCTATTAGTGGCATTAATTTGATGATGAAGTCCAAGTTTAACCCCAAGAATGTTAATTCAAACAGGAAACCTGGACATAAGAAGAAGGGCAACTTTAAGGACAAAAATAAAATGAATACAAAAGGGAAAAAATGTTTCTATTGTCTGGAAGATGGTCATTTTATTAAAGAGTGTCCTAAAAGGCTTTATGACTCTAAAAACAAGTCTAAAGATGATGGTAGGGCTGCTTTGGCTTACAATGATTCTAATATTGATGAAGTTTATGTGGCTGTTAGCTATCCACCTTGTCAAGAGTGGATTCTTGACTCGGGTTGCACCTACCATATGTGTCCTAATAAGGAATGGTTTACTGATTTTGAAAATGTAATGGGTGGTAAGGTTTTAATGGGTAATCACATGACATGTCAAGTCAAAGGTGTAGGAACTATCACTTTGAACTTAAAAGGAAATAATAAACTGATTCTTGAAAAGACAAGATATGTTCCTGATTTGCAAAGAAATCTGATTTCCTTAGGGGTTCTAGATGACCTTAACTTTGACATTGTGATCAATAAGGGATACATTAAAATCTTAAGGAGCTCTCAGCTGATTGTAGAAGCTCCCAAGAGACATGGCCTTTACATTTTACAAACCAAAAACATTTTGGAGTCCACTTCAGCAGTAATCCCAGTCCCAAATGATAAATCACAAATATGGCACAAAAGATTGGGCCATATTAGTGATAAAGGTCTTCAGATTTTGAAAAAACAGGGTGCATTTGGTAAAGATAACATTGAAAAATTGAGTTTTTGTGACTATTGCATTTTAGGAAAGCATAACAGATTACCTTTCCTACCTGAAATGCATAAATCTGTCTCCATACTTGAATATTTGCATGCTGATCTGTGGGGACCAGCAATTGTGAATACACATTCTGGTTTTAAATATTATCTGCTTGTCATCGATGATTTTTCAAGGAAAAACTGGACTTTTCTATTAAAATCAAAATCTGACACTTTTAATGTTTTTAAAGAATGAAAACTGTTAATTGAGAACCAAACTGACAAGAAAATTAAAGTTTTGAGAACTGATAATGGTTTGGAATTCTGCAATTATGAGTTTGATGAATTGTGCAAATTATCTGGTATGTTAAGACATAGAACAGTCACACACACCCCACAGCAAAATGGTTTGGCTGAAAGAATGAATAGAACTATTCTTGATAAAGTTAGATGCATGTTGTTGTGTTCTGGCCTGCCAAAAATTTTTTGGGGTGAAGCAGTTAAAACTGCTAGTTATCTGATAAATAGATGCCCTTCTAGTGCTATAGACTTTAAGACTCCTGAAGAAAAATGGAGAGGAAAACCTGTTGACTTCAGTAACTTGAGGGTTTTTGGGTGTGCAGCCTTTGCACACCAAACTAAAGGTAAATTGGAACCTAGAGCCCTTAAGTGTGTTTTTTTGGGCTATGGGGAAGGGGTTAAAGGCTATAGACTATGGGTTAGAGAGCTTAAAGGATATAAGGTCATTATAAGTAGAAATGTGATATTTAATGAAGATGACCTGCCCTGCTTTAAGTCTGAACAGCAACCTGCAGACCTTGTAGAGACATCTGACCAGACAGAAAATGTGAGAAAAAGGGTTGAGATTGAGGTGGAGCAATCTGGGGATAGTTCTGACCAAAATGCCACCCAAATTGGTGAGGAATCTGAAGCTGAAAATGAACCTGTTGAGGTTTCTGAAGCTGATTTAGAAACTGAACAGCCCCTAGTTGATTACCAACTTGTTAGGGATAGGGAAAGTAGGATCATTAGACCTCCAGCTAGGTTTGAAGATGATGTTTCCTTGCTGTCCTATCATGATATGATTGAGGAAGAACCTGAATCCTATGAAGAAGCTTTGAGTAGCAAAGATTCCAAACAATGGCTTGCAGCCATGCAAGATGAAATGGAGTCTCTTAATAAAAATAAGACATGGATTTTGGTAAAAAGGCCTGAGGGTAAGAGGGTGGTGGATTGTAAATGGATTTTTAAAATTAAAAGACGTGAACAAAGTGAGAATGACATAAGATACAAAGCTCGTTTGGTGGCAAAAGGTTTTACTCAAAAAGAAGGGGTTGATTTCAATGAAATTTTTTCACCTGTAGTAAAATTTACTACAGTTAGAGTCATTCTTGCTTTGGCCACTCAATTTAATTGGGAGTTAGACCAATTAGATGTAAAAACTGCTTTTCTAAATGGAGATTTAGATGAAACCATTTACATGAAACAACCTAGAGGATTTAAAGTGAACAAGAAAGCTGACTTAGTATGCCTTCTTAAGAAATCTCTATATGGCTTAATAAGAAATCTCTATATGGCTTAAAACAAGCTCCAAGACAATGGTATAAAAAATTTGACAATTTTGTTCTTGGACTTGGGTTTAAGAGAAGTAACTTCGATACTTGTCTTTATTGCAAAGGAAATGGTGGAGCTAATTCACTATACCTACTCCTTTATGTGGATGACATGCTATTAGCAAGTCATGATATAAAAGAGATAGAGGAAATTAAAGACAAACTAAAATCTGAATTTGAGATGAAGGACTTAGGTCCAGTTAGAAAGATTTTAGGTATGGAAGTTAAGAGAGCTAGAAGAGAAGGCACACTAAGCCTTAGCCAAAAATCCTATATTTTGAAATTACTTAGCAAGTTTTCTATGGCTGAATCCAGAAGTGTTAGTGTCCCCTTGGCTAATCATTTTAAACTATCAAATGATTTATGTCCTAAAACAAAAGAAGAGTTTGAAAGAATGGCAAAAGTGCCTTATCCCAATGCAGTTGGGTCTGTTATGTACCTTATGGTGTGTTCAAGACCAGATTTGGCATATTCTATAAGTGTTTTGAGTAGATATATGTCAAATCCAGGTGAAACACATTGGGAAGCCATGAAATGGCTTCTCAGGTACATTAAGGGGACCTCAGACTTGGGGATTCAGTTTAGAAAACAAGCTGAAGGTGTTATTTTGAAAGGATTTACTGATTCTGATTATGCAGGTGATAGGGATAATAGGAAATCCACTTCAGCCTACAATTATACCTTGTGTAATTCCTGTATAAGCTGGAAATCCCAACTTCAAAAGACTGTGGCTTTGTCTTCAACAGAGGCTGAATACATTGCAGCCACCGATGCAATCAAAGAAGGAATTTGGTTAAAAGGATTACTTAATGAATTTGGTTTTGTTAAAGAAGTTGTTCTTTATTCTGATAGTCAATCTGCAATTCATTTAAGTAGAAATCCTGTATTTCATAATAGATCTAAACGTGTTGATGTTAGATTTCATTTTATAAGGGATATTATTTCACAAGGTGTTGTGAAACTTGAAAAGATATCTACTAACTGTAATCCTTCTGATGTAGGTACTAAGGTTCTGCCTTTAAACAAATTTCTGGACTGCTTGACCTTGCTGAATGTGGTTCCTTGCTGATCTGTGGATGCAGTAAAGTGTGCTAATGTTGTCCAAAAACTGGAGAATGGCCACTGATGAATGTGAATCATTGTACCAAGGTGGAGTATGAAAGGAATTGGCACAATGATGCAAGAAAGCCCATTTGCTGGATTGTTTTTTGATGGCCCAGCTAATTGTTTTTTAAAGACTCTTTATTCTGGTGCAAAAACGTGTTTTGAGAAATGTCTAAAGTTGTGTTTTTTACTTACCGGATGAAAGAACGCCCAGGATGTCATCATGTGTCACCTCCTTAGCCATTGGATTGGAAGACCATTGAGTGACTCCTATAAAGGGCTTCTAGGGTTGCAACAGTACATACACTCACGAGACTTCTCTTCTCTTCTTGGTTTTGCACCGTTTCGAGAGACTTCTTCTCCCTTCTCTCTGTTGAAAATCAAAACACTCTTTTGATTTCATTTTCTCTCTCAAGTGTTGTAATCTTGGGTGATTTCCTTTGAGTTGAGAGCTGTTCTTGTGTGAACTGTTGGTTTGAGTGAGGGGAAATCTTTTGTGATATTAGGGTTCTGTCTGAGTGTCCAAAACTTTTGTTATCTATACTTTGGTTGTGATTTCTTGTTCGAATGGTGGCTGTTCTTCAGTGACTGAGGCACTGATTTTCGAGTTTGGCCTGGGGGCTGCAATTAATGAGATCTTTCTTCATTTACAGTTTACTTTGAGCATTTACAATTATATTGTTGTTGTTTCTTGAGCTAATAATTGCGACTCTCCTCTTAACAAATCTCTTTGGAAGGTATAACAACATAAAACGTATTGAGTCCGCGGAACAATACGAGCGAAAATATTTTAAAATATCCCATCTCTTTGGTGACTTCTAAAGTCGCACATTTAAGAACCACCCAAAGCAAAGGTGGAGATATTGTTCTTACTTGTCAGTCAGTGGCTAACGAAAGCGTTTTAGAGAAATCAAGTTTGACGAAATATAATGCGACTGTCTAATAGTCCATGGTACAGCAACTAACCTGTATGAACGCCTCTTCACCTTAGTAATTCCTTCCAAATTTATGTTGGAAACTTAACATAAATAGTTAAGCTCGAACTGTTTGTTGATTATCCAGTCTCCTTTTTGTTGAAAATTAGTTCACAAGGAGTCAAGCCTACAGGTAATCGACAAATTTCTGAGCTTGCTTGATACAATAAATTATTAAAGCCCATACCATTGAAATAAAATAATATTTTTAGGTTCGCATAACACGAACCCAAACAATAAGTCTTAAACCTAACATAAATTATTAGGCTCGGATTTCACAATTAAAATTTACAAAAGATTGGTGGTGATGAACCTATTCCTCTACAAGCGAACATTTTTTCGCCAACCTGGTCACGTTAAGTTCAGGATAATATTAGCAAGCACTGGTTACATGAAACCTTATAATCAACATTGGGCATTAACGGCTAGCAAAAATACTTATAATTAATTTCACATCAGCAAAAATCATAATCAAAAGCACACGTAAATAAGAATGTAAAATATGACTTCACAATCAATGAATAAAAAATCGGGTGAACTGATAAATAAAATGTGAAAAATTAGCAGAATCATTTAGAAGTTCACTATTGGCATGCATCATTAACATGAAGGATTTAATTGTCCCACGACCTCATTAAAAGATCTATAAATGGATATAGTTGGGAACAAAGAACGGCTTGCAAATCTGAATATACTCATTTCAAAGAGTCATTTCTCTTCTTGCTCTTGATTAAGCATAAAATTGGTGATTTAAATATTTCTTGTTAAATGAGAGGAATTTGTTAATCTCAATTTTGAAGTCAACAATGGAAACTAATGCTCGGTGGTGGATTTTGAGAGGGATATAGATTTACGTACTATAAGGAGTAGAACAGTGGCATGTTCGACACTTTAATTTTTGACCGAGTTGATTGTTTTACTTTGATGTCATTGATAATAACTGATTAGGAACTCGCTTGTCACGTGTTCAAGGGAGTGACTCTTATTATTTATTTTTTTATAATTCAATCTATGTAATTTTGTATTAGTTAAAGTTACTGTTGGACCATAGTAATGAATGTGGTTTTTGTTTTTTGACTCAAGAGTGCAAATGGTCCAATTAGTGGTTGCATACAAGATGGTCATTAATATTTTTGCTTGTCTTCAACTTTTAATAGATTCAGTAATTATTAATAGCATTTTCAAAAAATAAAGTTACAATATTTTTAAACAAAATTGACTTCTAAATTAATCCAACTTTTTAATACACTCTACACTCCCAATTAATTTATATCCATCCACAATTTTTATATATCTATCCACTTTTTTAAAAAAAAATTATATATTACATTTTTAACTTTATGAAAATTTACTTAAATAGATAAAAATAATATTAAATAAATTCTATCACTTTATATTCATATATTTACCTACAACTAGAGACTAGAATAAAAAATGATCACAGGGAGGTCTCCCTCTTCTATGGGGCGTTTGGGATAATCATTTAAGTATAGAATTTGTTGTCTATCATTCTATTTTTTATTTTAGTAGAAATCCCAATCGTACAAACATTCAAGTAATTAAATAATGATGGAATCCGTGCTGCTGAGAATGGGTTATTTTATCTGAAATGAGGTCATTTGAATACCATAATCAGTAGCATTTTGATAGAGTTAGGACGACTACCGAATTTTTTGGGGAAAAAAACTCAAAAAATTTTGTGGGATCACTTGACCCCATTACACCACGCGGGTCCATCCTTGCGTGTGTAGTCTTGTGTGGAAACCATTTTTTTTTTTCGTGAAGAACGTTATAATTTTCTAGTCAAAAAGTTAAAAATGAATTTCCAACATTTTCCTCACTTTTATATAAAAATTTTAATTTTTAAAAATTTTTTTGGGTAGATCTAGCGATTTGACTCATTCAATAATCATTGCTGGCATTTGTGAATTTGGCTTTTGATTTGGGACTTGCTCGATTATAAAAGTCTGGGTTTTCAATCTGGATTTTCTTGATTGAAAAAAGAGGTGGGAAAAAAAATTAAGAAATGCATATATTACTATTTAACAGGATATTCGAGTGGCAGGCCCCTGTGATTCGAAATAGGGCCTTGTGACAGGAGTCGAAGTGACACCACCTTGACTCTTAATCCAAAATTTCAAATTTTAAATCAATGGTCCACATTTCAAATCAAGGATCGAGGTGATGTGCAGAATATTTGTTCACTAAAGGGACTTCTATTAAGAGAGAGAGAGAGAGAGAAATTAAAAAGGAACTTATATCTAGGCCAACTTTATTTCTGCGGCACAATGGTCAAATTGGCTTGATCGACCACTACTTTTTTTTGCAATCAACAAGAATTATATGGTTGCAGGCGGGAAGATAGCCCAATAGTTCCAAGTGTTCAAACACCGATACATGGATAGGGTCATAGGGTAGTCATGTTCCTGTCTAAATGCTTCTGTCTTGCTTGCGAATTTAAGAATATTGATGACTACTTTATCTTTCTTGCCTGCCTGCTCAGATCCTAGCAGATTAGATGTTGGACAGCTTAAGACTTGTTGGATCGAGTCAATTCTATACCTACATCTAAATATAATATATGTAAATATATTATGGCCCTCTTTCATCCATATTTCTTGAGAAAAATAAATTTTGAAGTAGTGATTTTTTTTTTAAGATTATGTGGTTAAAAAAATAAGGAATTTTTTTGAAAATTGAAAGTTCTAGTTCGATCCTAAAAACATGTAGAGGGGAGGTGTGAATAAGTGTTTATGCGGAATTTAAATTTATTAATTAATAAATGCAACAAGTCATAGTTATCATGCGAGCTTGCTGCTCGATCAACATAGTCGTTTGTCCCATGAAAGCTACAAAGGGGTCAACAGGAACAGAAACAAGCCCATAGATAGAATCAGCAGGGTGGTGAGGAAGCTGCAGTAGAGGATGATGGAATGTCAGTGAAAAGAAGGATATAAGACGAGATGTAGGGATATCAAATGAATCAATAGAAAATAGATCACTAATAGGATTAGCTGGCACAATCGAATCAAATAGCTCAAACAGAGCTGAAGAGCCAATAGGCCAGGAAACTCTCCTCGTGATCCCATCAGGAAAAGCTACCCCCAAGAGACGTCACGAGGCGATGAATCAGACAGGCTAGGGAAGACCAATCCTAGTACCCGTGACTCTAAAAATACGTAAAATCTGATGAAAAATGAAATAGAGAAGGTCTATAAAGTCGCCATGCAACAACGCATATAGAAATCTCGCGTTGTCCATGGGCAAGGACGTGGGGTAGGAGACATGCCACAAATTCGTGCACACAATACGCAGCGAAATCTCTAGGTTAGTGGGTAGGGATCCAGTACAGATCGCAGTCGAACCCCTTTCCAAGGGGCTGTTAAATAAGGTAGACCAAACAAGAAAATCAATCGAGAGGATGTCAAAAGACAAATGGGGAAGCAATGAGTGGACAACCCGGGGAATGTGAATAAAACTAGATATGACATCCGGATTGACTTTAATTGTCTTAACCTGAAGAAAGACCCTAAAAGAAGACCCGCTAACATCATAAATGTTCGTATAGAACTCCTGGACAAGGAGACTAGGCGGAGGAGACAACTTTACAAGTAGGGGCTCCCAACCCCGTGAAGTAAATATGACAGCCAGGTTGGGAGGAAGATCAGAAAGGATTACCTTACGCTCTACAAGAACAAGAGCAAGGAGAACTTAGTCCTGAAGATATCTTCGGCAGTGGAAGAGATGAACTTAAACCTATTATAGGAAGTTAACCCACTGGATGGCTGTGCAGCAGTCTTCGCTCTCTTAAGCGGCATCTATGACATAGATGCATTACAAACACATCAATAGATGAACTAAAGATACTATATACCTTTTAGGAAAACTAACAAATGATATGCATGTATGCACGTGAAACGAGGCAAGTATGTCATAAGCACGCACAAGGATGCAAAATTAGGTAAAACATGCATCAATGCAAAAACTGGCGAATACATGCAAAAAAATGCAGAAACTAACTAATGCATGCAAAACAATGCAAAATTTGTGTAATGCATGCACAACTATGCAACCCTATCTAATGCATGCAACATAATGCAAGGACTATTGTAACGCCCCAAATTCTCGGAATTCGAAGCGTTAAAAAAAAAAAAAAAATCATCTTCTTTATTTGAGCTCTTAAATGTTAACCAAAACATATTTTAAATGAGAAAAGTTTTGAAATTTGAAACATATAAAAAAAAAATATATAGTGGGAGATTTTGGTTCATGTAGACTTGGACAATTTTGGTGTAATTCTATTTTGAAAAACATTTGGAGAGATTTCAGCAAATACCGGTTGAACAGCAGCGAAAGAAAACAATATGTTTGGCCTAGCAAATGACCACTAAAAATTATGTAATTTTCACAGAGTATGTCACCCTCAAAAACGTATCACATATAAAAATTTGGGGTCTCGACGATTCTATTTGAAGCACGAAAGCATTACTCAACTATGCTGGACAGAAAATCTGAAATTGACCCAATGCAGTTTACTAAAATGGGTAAAACTTTTTCTCTAGGTAACATATTAAGGTAATTCCAAAGAACACTATTAGAAGACTCGTATACCTTTCAAAACCCACTGGTTTCACTCTAAAACATGCGCCGTAGCCCAAGTTATACCATTTTTAAATAGACAGACAGAATCTGAAAATTCATTCCAGCAATATTTAAACTTCATGCATAGCCAAACCAACATTTCTAACTAGTATTGACATAAAATGTATATAAAGCTAGACAAAACAGAAAATTTAACACTTTAAATGTTTCATCAATGTGTTCATAAGATGTTTACATGATTGAAAATATTATTAGAATTTCAAGAGTACATCAAATCGCTGGGCACTTGCCACCATGCCTTCAATTAACCTTTAAATTTAGTAGGAATGAGCATCACAAGTAATACTCAGTAGGAAACACTTAAGTAAATAAATAAAAACAATATTTTTTCAAAATTGCAATTTGGTTATTTGTGTCACCGTCAATTTCAAAACGAACCGGTGATCAAGCAGTCCATTTACTCTTAGAGTTTTAACAACCCCTTTCTCTTATGAATCGAAATTCACCTCTTCATCTCTTATTGGAACCACTAAAGGGTGCTTCCATTCTCTCATGAGTGACACAATAACACGTTATTGCAAATTGAAAACAAACGATTTTTACTCTACTTACAAAAGTGTGGGAAAACACCCCTACCTTGAATGCTTGGAATTTGAATATCTTTTGCGTTCAATAAAATACAGCATTTTCTTCACTTCTTCTTTCAAATTCCAAATTCAAGGTGCCTTAGCTCTATGGGAAAATGGGCAAATAACTTTTTGTAAAAGTGTAATAGTTGTAGGGAGAAAATGATGAGATCTTGGGTAGGGGAAACGCATGGAACTCGCGGAATGAATTGAAAACGTCGGGAAAGTCTAAATTCAGGTTGTAGACTATAGGATCTCGACCCACAAATTATTGAACCAATCAACCAAACAAGAACGAAGTTTGAAAGACCTCTTGATTACAAAACCAACAAACTTCGATTTGCGAATGCCACAAAGAGAGCATAATCCTTTGATACGTTCTAAGAGTTGAATGCCACAAATATAAAATATTTGATAAGTTCGAAAAGTTCATCAAGAACCATTGGAGAGAAAATTCTCAAGTTTTATTCATATTCAAAAGCCTTAATACAATGAAAATAAATCCTATTTATATGAAAACCTAGGAAATATGGAAATAATGGAATTTAAGAGTCCTAAAATATAAAAAGTTTCCAAAAACAAGAATTCTAACCAAAATAAAACACTTTATGAAAAATGAAAGTTTCTTTCGATTATGGCCTATGCCAGATCATATCATCCTCTCTCCCTTCGAAAAGGATTTGACCTCGAATCTATACCCAAGTTGTAACCCTTATTTCCAATCATGGAGAGAACGTGAAATGGTCCATCCTCTCTAGGATGCAGTTTGGACCTCTTTTGAATTCTTTCCCGCTTCTTTCGTATGAACACCCAATATCTATCACATAGATCAAAATGTGCTCGTCCCAATGGCTTCCTTCTGCAAGTGTGAAATGCTCCAAAGACTGAGTAACCGTACTTCCTCCATGTCTTACCCTGCTTAGGTGATTGTAGCAATGTCACTGGAAATGGACTCATCTCTCCCTTCACTTCACCTTGGTAATTCAACCCACTGCATATAAATTTCTTTCATGGCGGCTTCTTTACCTCTTCAGGGATCACAAAGTCAACCTCCGGCATTAAAGTGATATCCAAGCAGAGGTAGGGCTGGTTAATTTTACCCACAAGTCAATGCTCAATGCCTGAATTAGGTGGTATTCCAATAGGCACGCTTTCATGGATGTCAATATGTTCAGAAACCTGCAAAACAAAAATAGCAAAATTAGAGAAGGAATTGTTAGTTCTCAATAAAGCCCTCTCAACTTCACTTTTGTTTTTTTGCAAGCTCACCTCTAACTTTTCTTTTCTCTCTCCCTCTTGTGACTCTTCTTTTCTTTTTGCCACATCTCCACTCTTATGTTCATTTTCTATTTCTTTTCTCTCTTATGGAGCCTCCTTTCTTTTAACCACCACTCCACTCACATTTTCCTTTTCACTCTTTTGTAGCTCTACTATTTTTTCATCACACTTAGTCACCTCACTATTTTCTCTCTTTTTTCTCTCTTCCTTACTTCTCACTATGAGTTGACCTACAAGGGACTGTTCTAGTGCCAAGCCAGCTAGAGTGATTTTTTTTCCATCCTGAAGAAACATATACCTGTTCTGTCAGCCTCCAACCTCTACCCTTAACATTTTTCTTTTTATCGTGTTATTTTATTAATAATTTTTATAACAGACTAAGATTTAATCCAAATAAGCATCTCACAGTATTATTAAGACGTGTCACAGTAAATCAAATATAAAAAGTTAAAAGAACCGCCAGATTTTATATTATACCAAAAAGAGAATTTGTTTTACAAAAAACACCCCCTCGAAGATTTGTCATATGACTACCCAAAAATTTTGGTCAAAAGAAATGCCTGCAAATTTTCAAAATATTTTTTCTCTATATCTATTTTACAACAAGCAGATATGGCAGTATGTCAAAGTCAGTCAAGTCTATTTATTTTCTCTACATTCTTTTCCTAGGCCCCATTTTCCCTTTCTACATAATATCATATTATATCACAGTCTATTCTACGAACATTACGGCATTTACATAACGACAAGTAACCAAATCATAGACATCAATCATGATCATCACAAAGTCTTCCCCGTCTTCAAAAGTTTCAATACCTTCATCTTCATCAATCACTGTATAAAAGCGTGTGTAGTGGGTGCATCTATATATAACACGTATAGCCGAGAAATCCTCAGTAATCTTGGCATGTCTGGTAGTTCAAATAATCTCAGTTTCTCACGAGGCCATCTACAGTACAAAATACAAAACGTGAACCATAAAGTTCAGTAAATATGATGATGCAATGATGCATGTCAAGCATAAATGGGCCCAAATCCTTATTAGAGTATACCGTATGAGCTCACAATAACATGGTCATTTCTTGCGTGCAAACCAATATCAATGCATCCGTCGTTGCCTACCGAGACTCAGGATGCATCATCAATATATCATATATACAAATTCAAGGCCTGGCCTATATATATACAATACCCCAAGTGTCTATCCGCAGTCCCAATGCCACCAAGGGACCTTCTGACACTGCCTGTATATAGGTGCCGAGCTCCGAATACCCTATCCCTGGCTACCCTTAATGACCGTTAGGAGCCTCAAGCGGTATCTTTATTCGAACACAATAATGCGGTACATCTATAATGAGATTCACACTCAAAATGTTTAATCGCAACTCAATCAGAATGCCAACAAAAATATGCATGATCTTGAAAATGTAATTATCCATACGTTTTTCAAATAAACTCAATGCACACGTATCATACTGTCATATCACGTAGTAAAATGAGCAAACACATATAAGCACATAATTACACATATTAACATATATTGTACTGTAGTTGAAAAGCATCAATATTTACCTTTTTCATGATTTCCTTGATCAATATCTGCATTAATACAATAATCCCTACATTAATTATGTCTTGTCATATTACCTCTCAATTAACAAATCTAACTAAACTTATAAGATATTATAGGTTACATAATTAAAAAAACTCTAATAAGGATACTAATAATACTAGTTTACTACCAATAAATAATAATAATAAAAATCTTGTTATCGTTATTAAATAAATTTCACAATTTCTAAAATAAAATTAATACATGTAAAAATTACCATATTATTTTTCATTTCATGTTTGATCCATTTTCCATTTCATTTAATATACAAATATCCACACACACACACACACACACACAGATATATATATATATATATACTTATTAATTAATTTTTTATGCATTCCATATTCTTCTTTACTAAATCTTTCACATACCTCACTTTTTATACTATGCATCATGAAACTTTACTTCTCATCAAATCAAAATAATTTAAGTTTAAGTCTCAAGTGCTAATTATTTCTTCTCCAATTGAATTTCCACATGTATACATATACTAGTGGCCCATTAACCAATATAATTAGCAACTATTATTCCAAATGATTTGATGCAAACTAAGTAAACTAAACCCTTTAACCCCTAGGTAACAAATGTCAATATTTTATTGGTTTGTGAAATTAAACCCTTAATCCTTGGCACAAATGCGAATATTTTATTGGTTTGTGAAATTACACCTTTAATCCTTTGGCACAAATGCAAATATTTTATTGGTTTGTGAAATTACACCTTTAATCCTTGGGCAAACATGCAATTATGAAATTGCACTTTCAAGTCCATAATACTATTTTAATTATAATTTCTAATAACATTTATTTTATCATTCAATTAAGTCCATAAAATTAAAAACTTTCTAAAATACTAAAAATATTTACTAAGCCCATAAAATTAAAAACGTTCTAAAATACTAAAAATATTTACTAGAAAATTTCGGGATGTTACATGTTCCTTCCCTTATCATAAACAACATTTCTCTCTTTTTTCCAAGGTTTCCCAAACAAAATATGAAAAAATTTCAATGGCACTACATCACACCAAACCTCATCACTATAGCTCCCAATGGTAAAATTCACTCGAACCTACTTTGTCACTTCTACCTTTCTTAACCCCTTCAACTAATTCATCCTCTAAGGACTAGGGTGTTGGTGTAAAGGCAACCCAAAATTTTCAACCATCACGTTACTAGCCAAGTTTGATATATAATCTCTATCAATAGCCAGACTGTAACTTTACTACCCACAAAATATCGAGTTTGGAAAATATGTCATCAATCATCGTCCATCCTTAAATATATTTTTTTACTCAAAAATTGAAAACTACTAGAAATTCCCAAAATTTATAATAATTTTTTTCAGATTTTTTTTTAATTCCGAATTTTTTTTACTCAGAAATTCAACTGCAAGTCCAATGAAACAAATGAAAACTGATTTGGACTCTTAAATAGCCCAAAAAATAACTTTAACTCTTTTTGTATGATTTTTGGATCAAACCTCAAAAATATTACTGGACACAAGAACACGAATAATAAATAACAAAAGGCTCAAAACAGAAATTAAAAAGATAGAACCTGAATCTGATGCCCAAGCTCTGATACCGCTTGATGAGATCTCGGGTAGGAGAATCGCACGAAACTCACGGAATGAATTGAAAACGTCAAGAAATTCCAAATTCAGGTTGTAGGCGATAGGATTTCAACCCGCAAATTATTGGACCAAACAATCAAACAAGAATGAAGGTTGAAAGACCTATTGATTACGAAACCAACGAATCTCGATTTGTGAACGCCACAAAGGGTTCCTAATCCTTTAATAAGTTCTAAGGGTTGAACATCACAAATATAAAATATTTGATAAGTTCGAAAAGTTTATCAAAAGCCATTGGAGAGAAAATTCTCAATTTATATTCATATTCAAAAGTCTTAATACAATTAAAATAAATCTTATTTATATGAAAACCTAGGAAATATGGAAATAACGGAATTTAAGAGTCCTAAATTATAAAAAGTTTCCAAAAACAAGAATTCTAGTTAAAATAAAATACTTCATGAAAAATGAAAGTTTCTTCTGACTATGGCCTATGCCAGATCATATCAGAAAACGTGACCTTCGAGATTGTAGAAGGTTGTTGCTTTGCTTATTAAACACAGAATGCAAGTGACAATTGGCGATAATCACTATAGGAGTAAAACAAATATAAGTGGAATATTACTTCGTAGATTTATGAGGTAACGTGTACACATTACCTTTTCAATTGAAATGAGAGTTTTTATCGTAATGGTTTTTAATTAGTGGGTATTAAAATTGTAAATGAAATACTTAATGGGTATAAATGGGGGAAAGTGACGTGCAGATTACTATTCAAATGAAAAGGCGGTTTTTATTAATTATATATTGGTAGTTAAAAAATATGGAAACTAATATGCTAAGTGGGGTAGTTTATGAACTTAGTGGATAGTAAAAAGAATAAATGGGGTTCTTTTGTACAATTTAACACGTGTCGTAAAAAAAAATAATGTAGCCAAATCAAAATAAAAATTTGTCGTTTAAAAGAAATTTCGACAACTTACAAAATTTTAAAATAAGTGCACGCAACTTTACCATCGTGACCAAATCTGCATTTTAAACTCTTAGGAATGGTCATAGTGACGTCATAATATAATTCAAATTATTTCGAGTTCTAAAAGAAAATTTTATTTGAAAACGACATAAGACTTAATTTTTTCTTGGTCGCTGCAACACTTCTAGAGCACTTGTAGACACAGATAACTACTTAAGTGATATGAGACAAGTCAAAGGGCGTATAGTGCATGGACAAAGGTGACATGGTGCATGGACGCCAAGGTGACGCAATGCCTAGATGGAGGGTGACAAGACATCAAAACGCGGGATGACACGATGGCAACCTTGGGTGATAATACGTCAACGTCAAATGCAATGAGAGCCATGGAAAAAATGTTATGTGATTGCCTAGACGTGCTCATGTGATTGTGCTCTAAGTGTGCGGTTAATCACGCGGCAAAAATTGAACAACACTATGGTTTAGACAATACATCAAAAATTTGGTGTGCTAGTGAATACTTCAAATTCGAAATTTTGTTGTTGTTTGTGATGCAATATGGATGAAGAACACAACATAATCCCATAATCATACAAGTTTGATGGATGAATTAATGCCAAAAACCCCAAAAAAATTTGAAAACCCCCCCCCCCCCCCAAAAAAAATAAAAAAAGACGAAACCTATGGTTTAATGAATTTCTTACCTTTAATTCAAGGAAATGGGAAGGAGATGATGGTATGAGCCTCTAAGATGAATGAAATCATGCAATGAAAGGTGCAATATGTGGGTAGGCAAAAGTGATGAAAAATGAGAGAATTTTGAGGAAAAATAAAAGAGTTTTGTGCCTCCCGAAGGAATTCAAATACATGGCTTATCGCTTAAGTGAGAAGCGAGCACTAGGCTAGCGACCAAGCCTCTGCTTTTGACACTTGAGCGTGCCTCAGCTCCAAACAGGTGAAAATGAATTGACAAAACTAGTACCAAATTTTTGCAAATTTCGAAATGTAACAATTTTTTTTAAACATGGCACATACTTCAACATATATGTAAACTTAAACATGCAATCGATCACAAGTATGGCACAATCAATGAATAGAAAAGTTTCTCACATAATGAGATTATGTTTATATGGAGTAAATTGTATACGTGATCCATGTGTGAAAAGTTCCACTAAATCCTTATGCGCAAGACTCCAAACCTTGAATTTACTAGAAATGACATGCTAAAATCATTGTGGAATGAGTATGTTCCTCTACTGATGAAAATCAAATCCAGCACTACTAGGACCTTTTAAAAAACTCAAAATGATTTTTTAGTGTATAAATTTTTCTCCCCTATCAATAAGCACAATTATTTGTTTATTATTTTATGTGCAATCTCATCTCCATTAAGCAATGAAAATTACCCATGTAACGAGCTTTGGGCCCGTGACTACAAGTCAGTTGATCATAGGGCACAGGTTATGAGAACCCCTCAAACTTAATTGCTCGAGTCAAATAGATTCCGGAGAAGATAATAAGATAAAAGTTCATTTTGTAATATATTTCAAGTTTTGACATAATCAGCTTTTCTGTCAAGGGAAAAATACTAGAAGTGCATGTATGTATCAATTCATGTTCAAGGTCACCTCACCAACAGATGACTGTCATCCTCAAATTTCACACATACGGTCAAGACTCACTTACAAGGTCATAGTGTATGCTATGTAAATGTTACATGAAGAGACCTATACCAAGTACTCTACATAAACCAAAACAAAGTGATGGAAATTACGTAACTATTCATCTATTGCATGCATACTTGGTCACAAAATGCAAATTCGAGTAAATCAAATATGATGTTGTAGTGTCCCCTCCCCCCATGTTTAAAAGACATAAACAAAACAAGAGTGAATATGCATGTAATGCAATGTATGCAAGAACAGAAGAATAATATGATTTGTACATGCATGTACCTAAGTACCTAATCAGGGAGGTACACAAACACCAATAGCTTTCCTAAGAGACTAAAACTATCTACGAGCTTAGTAAATAGGTCAACTAGTTGGTTTTTTGTAGAGATGTGTTCAAGAGATACAGCAAAGGTCTCTACTAGTTCTCAGATTCAATGATGCCTAATATAAACATGTTTGGTCCGAAAATGTTGAATGGGATTTTTGAAAATATTAATAGCTTGTGTTATCACAGAATACAGTCATAGTACCCTACTTAATCACATAATCACCAACATTTGCTTTATCCAAAGTAGTTGAGTGCAACAACTTTTCGCAGCTGTGTATTCGACCTCGGCCGTGGATAATGAGATAAATTTTTTTTTTACTCATCCAAACTACAAGATTAGAACCAACATAGAAACAACATCCCGAAGTACTATTTCTATCATCAACATTTTCTATCCAATCGGTGTCGGAATAGCCAACAATATCAAGATTAGAATTCCTAGAGTACAAGATTCCATGATCTAAGGTGTCATTTACATATCGGATGATGCGCCTGACTGCACTTAAGTAGGATTAGTTAGGATCAGCTTGAAATCTCCCGCCTACCCCAACGCTAAACACAATGTCAAGTAAACTGGCAGTAAGATTAAGTAAACTACCTATCATACTCCTGTATAGTGTCTGATCAACACTGTTTCTTGTAGGATCATGACATAACTTAGCACTCGTGCTCATGGGTATTCTAGTGTGTTTCTCACTATCTAGCCCAAATCTCTTGACAAGGTCTGTAGCATAAATAACTCATTATTAGTTTGCTTTATTGTACATGCACGTACATAAATAACCCATTATTAGTTGGTTTTACTTGAAAACCAAGAAAGTAACTTAATTCTCTAGCCATACTCATTTCAAATTCTCATTTCATGCATTCAGCGAATTCATGAGCAAGAGAGTCAATGGGAGAATCAAAGATGATATCATCGACATAAATCTGTGCTATAGTGATGGTTTCTTCAATATGTCTTATGAATAAAGTTTTGTGTGCACCACTTCTAAAGAAACCACATTCCATTAGGTGTGTAGTGAATCTATCATAACAAGCTGTAAGAGTTTGTTTAAAACCATATAAAGCTTTATTTAGTTTGTAGACATAATGTGGAAATGTAGGGTCGATGAATCCTTTTGGTTGTTCAACATAAGCTTCTTCTTGAAGTATTCAATTTAAGAAAGTACTCGTTACATCCATTTGACATTGCTTGAACCCTAAGTACAATCAAAAGCAAGAAGAATTCTAATGGACTTAAGACGTGCAACATGGGCAAATGCCTCATCAAAGTCAACACTTTTAACCTGAGTATATCACTGGGCAACTAGCCTAGCTTTATTTCTAGTTATAGTACCTTGATCATCGATCTTATTCTTAAATATTCACTTAGTACCTATAACATTACAATTTTCAGGCCTAGGTACCAAATATCACACATTGTTTTTCACAAATTGATTTAGTTCATCATGCATTGCATTTACCCAACATTCATCACTAATGGCATCTTCCGCTTTCTTCAACTCAATCCGAGATACATAGCTCACAAATGTCAGGTTGTTTAGATCCCTCTTGTGAAGTCTCATCCCTTCATCTAAATCTCCAATAATATTGACCTTAGGATGATTAGACTTAACTCTGGATGAAGGTTCCCTAGGAGATTTAGATATTTCACTAGGAGATTGTTCATAATCGAGAATGTCTAGACCTTTATGTGAGTGTGGGGGTTCGAGAATTGATTTTTCTTTAAGTTCAGTTACAGTGATGGGATCTACACTCAAGTAATCAAACTCCACCCAATCTCCTACAATCTCCCTTTACAAAAAAATCATCTATCACGACATTTATAGACTCCATCACAACTTGTGTATGAGAATTGTATACACGATAGGCTCTACTCTTCCTAGAGCATCCTAGAAAGATTTCCTCGTCACTCTTAGAGTCAAACTTGCCCAAGTTTTCTCTATTTATCAAAATATAGCACTTGCTACCAAACATACGAAAGTATTTGACAGTAGGATGTTTACCCTTCCAAATCTCATAAGGTGTCTTATCAGTTTTAGGTCGACACGCAGTTTTAATGACTTCACCCTAAAAATGTATTGGTAGTCCCTTGTCGTGAAGTATGGCCCTAGCCTTTCTTGAAGCACACAATTTTTGCTCTCAACTATTACATTTTGTTGTGAAGTGATCAGTGAAGAGAACTCATGTTGGATTCTTTCCTCCAAGTAGAAGTTCTCAAGGTTAGAGTTTTCAAACTCTTTCCCATAATCACTTCAAATTCTAGTTAAGGTGAAAGTTTTCTCATTTCTATGTCTCTTACACAAGGATTTAACGAGGCTAAATACCTCAGATTTTTCTCTTAACAAGTCAATCCATGTGTACCTAGAGAAATCATCTACACAACCAAAATATAGCACTTACCTCCAAGGGTCTCAGTACTAGATGGTCCTATTAAGTCCATATGGAGTAATTCTAAAGGTCTGTTTGTCAAGATGGTAGATGTTTGTTTATATTTTACTCTAAGTTGTTTACCTTGTTGACATGGTCCACATTCAATTTGTTCAAGTTTAGGCAAACCATCAACATGTTCTTTCCTAGCCAACTTGGACAAACTCTTATTGTTCATATGACCGAGTATTTGATGCCAAAGTTCAATCACATCAATCTTAACACTGCTACACACATAGTTGAAATTTAGAAGAACTCCATAACAATTGTCAGAAGTTCTTACCTTTTCGAGGACAATGTTATCGGTAGGATCATAGACAATACATTTTTTCTTGACAAAACTAACCTCATAATCTGCATCACATATTTGAATAATACTTAACAAGTTAGACTTTACTCTTCACGTAAAGCACATTTGATAAAGTAGGTAGTCCATATATATTGATGGTACATTTACCAAGGATAGGTGCAGTAACTTCGTCTCCAAAAGTAACCGTACAACCATTTCAATCATCAAGAGTAGAGAATAGGACTTTATTTCCACATATATGTCTAGAACATGCACTATCAAGATACCACATGGAGTTATTTTTAGCTTTGAAGTGCAACATGGGCAACATAGTAGTTTAGTTTTTCATCATACCTAGGGAAATCACTTTTCTTAACCCAAACCTTCTTAAAAGTGGAGGTAATCCTAGTCAATTGCTTCATCATCTTAATTAGGTGACTAATCTAATTGGTAAGAAAATTAACCTGGCTAGAGATATCTTGACTTCTCATTCTATTTAAAATTTATGACATAGGCCTTGTGTGTCCTAGAGGACCACAATGTGACAAGTGAGAATAAACCCAACTCAAAACTACGTGATTGCTGATATTGGTTTCTAGGCTGGTTGTTCCTACGTGATCTAGTAGGCCTCTGTCTTAAGACTCCATTGCCTTCAATTCAAGATTGGCAATATTACTAGGTTTGTTGGTTGCTGGGACAAAGGTGGTCTTGAATGTACTAGTTGTATTTTTACCAGTTTGAATATATCCTAGAACTTGCCTATATCCAGATGGCTTATTCATCCTTAACAAATTATCAAGTTTCTAAGTACCATTCGATAAGGAATGGAGTTGTGTATTGGATTTTTCTAGATCACTTGTTAGTGTTTTAACCTTAGTTTCTAACTTCTCATTGATAAGTCTCAACTTACTAAGATTTTTGGAAAAGTCCCGAAGATCAACTATGAGTCTCTCTCTCTCTCTCTATCTCTCTTAAGTTCATTAACATTTCTCAACACAACTTTATTGACCTTCTTAATCTAAAGACTCTTCTTAAACAATTGTTGATAAGCCTCATAAATATCTGTCTCATCCTTATAGTCTTTCTCAGAGTTTTCACTACGCTCCTCTTCCCAACATTTTCACTTTCCTTATCTAATTCACTCTTAACTATAAATGCGAATGCCATATAGTTCATTTCATCTTCACTGCTAGAGAAATCACTCTGATCACTAGGATTGGTTTTATCATTAGTCATTGACACTGCTAACGCCTTACCCTTTCCTTTATTTAGGTTTTTCTTATAGTTGGGACATTCATTCCTATAGTTACCAAAACTCTGACACTCGTGACATCTAACCGATTGAGATTTCAAACTAGAACTCCTAGACTTAGTCTTATCACGCTTGTCTTTTTGAAATTTACTAGGAATACCCTTCTTCATCTCTTGAGGTTTTCTATTATTCCTAAGGACTATATAAAATTTCTTAACTAAGTAAGATATCTCATCATCCCTAAGTGTCTCAGTATCAGTTGATTCATACCCTTCTTCCTTAATGATGTTCAAGGCTAAAGACTTATTTTTCTTTGGTTGAGATACGGTGAGTTCGTAGTTTTGAAGAGATCCTACCAGTTCATCTATCTTGACTTGTCTTTGCTCTCTTCAATTGCAGTAAACATGGGTCTAAATCGTTCATATAAGGACTTTTCGTACAATTTTAGACTTAGGAATTTTGTCATCTAGGTTAAAACTAGAGTTCATTATGTCATTTAACTTCGCATAGAATTCATCAAACGATTCATCATCTTTCATTCTAATCTCTTCAAATCTAGAGATCAACATCTGCAATTTGGAGTTTTTTTTACAGTTTTGGTTCCTTCGTGTATGGTCTCTAAAATATCCCTAACTTTTTCATGATTTCACACATCGACACTCTCCTAAAGTCTTTAACAGACCCATAAATAAGGCATGAAGCCCTTTACTATTCTAATTGCACTCAGCAAGTTCATCCTTAGTCCAAAGTGAAATGTCCGTGGAGTAACTACACTTGACACAGTAGTAGAAGAGACGGTCCAACCATTTTGTACACTAACTGAATGCGCTCATCTAGAGACTTAAGAAATGCTCTCATTCTAACCTTCTAGTATGCATAGTTACTTCCGTCAAAAAATGGAGGCACGGAAAGAAACTGACTCATTTAGATTAAATTAAGGTCATGAATCAAATTGGCGCTCTGATACCACTTGAATGTTCTAGTTCAACCCTAAAAATACCTAGAGGGTGAGTGAATAGGTGTTTATGCAAAATTTAAATTTACCGATTAATAAACGTAAAAAGTTACCGTTATTAATTAATCCAGATGAATTCACATGCACACTATCCTATGTTGAGTTACCATAGTTAAATAAATTGCGAAAAAGTAAATAACACCAGAGAATTGTTGACAGAGAAAATCCCTCGTGGGATTAAAAACTTCGGGCCCAAGCCAATATGAATCAACTATAAATGAATCAACTTACAGTATTACTAGACTCAACTAACTCTAGTACTTTTGACCTCCTGACTATAATCACCAAAGCCTTCATGGATTGCGTGCTCCTGCACCAACTCCCGGCCTTCTAAATTCGTCTATCTCCTATGGATCTCTAAGAACTTCTCATTCTCCAACAACTGAAACTTCGATCACCTTTCTTGATCTTTAAAACTATGACAGATTCTAAGAAAGTAAGTGTTTTGGTGTTTGGTTTGTATAAATCAAATGTTTTTCAATAATATGGCTCAAGCAATGAAGAGCTTACTGTTTTGGTCGTTTGAGCAGTAGCTTGGCGACAGGCTAATAAAAATTCGACAACTTTTTCTTTGTTCCATAGACGACCCTAAGGACTTCTAACTCATCTATATAACCTACCACTTGACTCTTTGACTTTTAAGACTTTTTTTACAACTAAGTTTTTGTCCAAGGACTGCCAACAACTATAAAACCAAAAAAAAAAAAAAAGTTTTAAAAAAATGAATTTAAAAAAAAATAGAACTCAAACATAGATTAATAGGGATGAAAGCACTAATAGCCAAGAGAATTGTACAAACAAGGTCATAATCAATTCGTTCATATTTAAAGGAGAATATAAGAGATATATTGATTAAGGATGCCCAAATCATTGATCGACGACGTCTCCATTAGGCTAAACACGAATTTGTTGGCCAAACAAAAACACAACTTCAATTTGGTACTCCTTCTCCTAGTACTAATTCTTTAACACTAAGCATATGAATCTATTTGGGAAAAAAATACCGAAAATGAATAGTGAAATTTGTTGTCGGTGTTGAGTTGTCGTTCATCATAGTTGCAAGCTATATTTCATAAAGTTCGTGTATGAATATCTTCATCCAAAGTACGTTGATGTAAGTATAAACACTTTTCGTTTTGATTATATTGAGTATTTCGTTAGGTATATGAAACAGTGATACATAATTTACAAAAATATGGTGGTGTTTTATCGTTTACATCGGATATACGATAAAACATTTATAATTATAAAAATATGATTCAGACCTGAATTATTATACAATGATCATCATGCCGATCCTTAATTCCAAAGCCACCAAAGAACCTCCTAACATCTCCCATTTACCAACATTGGATTGCTAAACACTATATCATCGACTTCCATTAATGACCATCTAGAGAATTAGGTGGTATATTATCCAGACACGAAGTACAACACATAACCCTCAAGAAGATTGCATTATATTCATTTTTATGTTCTCGTTCCATATGTCATATCAGAGTACTCATCATTACCTTTATCTTTCTTTCATTGTCATTTATTTTACAAGTCATGAATGATTTCTTTTCCAATATCCATGATTATATATGCGCATACTCATAAATCTCGTGTAACTCATGCTCTATATATGATTAATAATGATATAGAAGTATTTTAATGGATATCAGTATAAGAATGAATATCGATCCAAAATAATTATGGGGAAACAACTTGGATCAAGAAAATAAAAAATCCATAGATTGAGTTAATAGCTCTAGCCGTTGATGATATTCTACAAGCTTTTGTATTATCTAGGTTAGACACTTATATGCTCTCTAACACTCCAAATTTGATGGTGTATATTTTGTATTTTTGTTGTGTTTGAGCTTAGGGACCAAATCCCTTTATATAACCAAGATTCCATGAAGATATGGTTGTCGTTACCATATTTTCCAAAGACTGATAATGGGAAAACCCTTTTGCAATAGCCACATAAAAAATTTAATTGCAAAGTTTAGATTCAAACAATACAACTCGTCCATGTACAATGCAGCAGCTAACAGGGTAGTAGAGACATTCAACAAAACTCTATGCAGTCCGCTAAAAAGGTTGTTTTCAAATCAAAACGAGATTGACATAAAAGAATCAGTGAAGTCTTATGGGCTTATCGAACTCCAACACAAGCTACTACTTACGTCCTAGTGTATGCAGTTGAAGTTTTACTTCCTTTGGAGTGTCAAACCCCGTCACTTCGAATTGACACCTAAGAAGGTTTGGCAAGAGAAAAAAAGGTCTGTCTTCGATTGGAAGAGCTAGAAGCTTTGGATGAGAACATATTAGAGGATCAAATACACCTGGAATGCTATCAAGCTCGGATGGCGAAGTCCTTAAACAAAAAGGTGCGACCAAGATCATTTCAAGTTAGAGATTTGGTACTTTCTGTATGCAAACCAATCATAATCACAAGAAAAACAGGGGACTGGTTCCAACCTAAACGGGATGGTCCATTTCTTATTACTCATGCATTCACTATTGGAGCATACAAAATAAGATGGATTACAAATTAGACCTATTAATAGAAAATTCCTAAAGCATTTTTACACTTGAAGTTCTTTACTTTATAAAATTTTCATTGTAATAAAATGTAGTATTTCTGACCCATAAAATGATAAATTGTGAACTGCCCTAAATACACAAAAGAAATTTGTGCTCTTGTAATAAACTACATTCGACTTGATTCTTTTTAGATACGTAGATAGCTTGAATAAATTATAAATTCAAATTCAGTCATAACCAATAAATTCATTTAATTTGTATATCATTTTCCACAGTAAAAAAAATTTACAAGAGACACGAAGAGGGAAAGTTCATCATAAAAAAAGGAAAGAAAAGAAGATGATAGCAAATTAGAATTCACACAATATGGTCTTAAAGAAAATCATAAAGTTTCAACTTTATCAAGATCACTCGCCATTGATCACTTGTAGGAAACTATCTTCAAGAGTGTTCATTTTATTGTCAATAAATGTTATGCTAGTGACATCACTACTATGTGATTCTTCTAATGCAACCTTCGCAGTTCCAAGCATAGTCTTTTTTTCCTGATGGTTTGAAGCTTATCATATAGTTTGTCCAACTCGAAAGTTAGCTGACTAATTTTATCTTTCAACGAAGAACACGTAGAATCCTCCACTTCCAACTGAATATTCAACAGTTTCAGCTGCTCAGCCTTTTCTTCAACGGTTGGATAGTCTAAGTGTTGCTTTCTTTCATATAAATAAAAGTCAACATCTTTAAGAAATACATCCATACATTTGATCAAAGATGTTGGATCTGTGCGAAATGAGTTGGTAATCAAGTATTGAAGAATTAAATTAATTTCATCCACAAAAATTGGATGTTGCAAAATCCATGCTTCAAAATATCTCTAAAACACTTCTAAAGATAATTAGTCATGGCTTCTTTAGAGCAGCTTTCAAGTAAGGGAACTCTTAAGTTATCCCAGATGGAGAACTAGACATGAAAGAATAAATTGGCTCAACTCCATGATTGTTTGTCTTTGAAGGATGAATGTTAGCTAAAGCCAGTGAAGATAAAACAACTTAGACTTCTTGAGTAATCTCTGAAATGTTAGCCCTCACAGTCTCGGAATTTACTTCATCTTCATTATTGATATCATCTACATTAAGCGTCGAAATACGTTCATTACTGGTGCTCGAGTATTTGCAATGAGGGCCATGAAAATATAAGTACCATCTATTCCTTGAACTACATAGATTCTCCCATCATTCTCGTCAGTTTAATCTTGCAAAAAATTTAAAATCATGGAAAATTCAGTTCTTCAAGAATGCTTGGAAAACCTACAAAAGAAATGAAGGATGATCTCAGTTAAAAAAAAAAGTTCGAATTCATGGAAAAGTTCAATCCTTTAAGAACACTTGGAAAACCTACAAAAGAAATGAAGGATGATCTAAAAAGTAAAAAAAAGATAGACAAATGAAATAAAAAAAAATACCCACATTTCGTATTCTAAGCGACATGCCTAAAAATTCACCATTTGATGGTATATTTGGAAAACTGATGTTAATGTTAAAAGCTTTGAGGTCACCTTTTGAAGGACTTAGAATAGGTTGGAGTGGCCTTAGTTTTACCAATCGCTTCATTTATATAATCAGGAAAGTGGAGCTTGAAATTGAGATTTGTTACATGAGATCAAATATAAGTAGTGTGTTAAAAGAATCATACCTAATATGTAGAAATTGAAATTTTTTCAGGGCGTGGGATGCTCAATCTCCAAGGCTACTGTGACTTGAAATAAAACTGCTTCATGTATCTTATCAGTAGGCTCAAGGGTCGAAGCAAACTTTGTTGAGGAAACTATAATTTTAATTTTATTAATACATCTCTCATTTCGAAAGTTTGGTTCCATCTTTCGAGAAGTCTTTCAAGAATGATAATTAGAGGGTTTAGCCCTTTGGCTATGACCCTATTCATTTTCCTCGAAGCCAGTTCAAGAACAAAGTCACGACTTTCGCTAGAAGATAAAACCTGCACTTAAACCTTGGTTAGGATTGACAAACACTTGGTTATTCCACCAACATTGGTACCTACATCAACATTTTGATGTGCATCCTTCATTTACTCTGAATATGAAATATAGATCTACTTATCATTCGAGTCAAAGACAACTAAATGCGATACATGTCGCCTGCATTAGAAGCAATATCCAACTATTTTGGTGAACATGAAAGTTAATGCCTAAAGTCATGTTGTCTTGCGAACCTGTAAAGATTATATGCCTCAAGAATAAAAAGGGAGTTTACTCGGTGATACAAAAAAAAAATAGATCGAATACTCATCACAAATTCTAAAGTATCCATACACTTGGTTAGTCATCCACTTGTACATCGAGAGGATATGATTGGGAAAATGGATTCCAGCAAAAGTTATTAACATTCATCATTCCATAGATAAGGTCAAGACAATCAATGGCATTTTTCTCCTAAGATTGGAAAGCATTCAAAGTGCTAGCATATCTTCGGATTATAGGATGAGAATAACTCTTGTCCACATGAGCATAAATACCTCGTACGAAATAAGTTACAGCCCAAGCATAAAGAAAATGTCCATGATATGAATGTGAAATTGAGCCAAGGTTCGGGCTTGACTGATGGTTCGACGTTTGTGTGAATCATATATAAATGCTTTCTAATATGAGAGGAACTAGGCTGTAAGTGTACCCGCCTATCATATTAGAAGAAGTTTAAAAGTCTCAACTCTTATATGTTCGTCCTCAGATGGAAGAACGAAACGACAAAGCCACAAGGAGAGATGAGCTACTATTTCTAGCTCCTCTTTTTCTTCTATAGACAAAAATCACTCCAATACCTTCGATATCTACGAGAAATATTTCTAGGCTTGTCTACAACCACGGGCCTCTATATTTCCTTTGATGCACTTTGAAGACACCTCTTGAATGAATTTAGATTCATAGCATTTTTATAATTTTTATTTTGTCGAGGATTCCAAGCACAACCATTCTCATAAAACCAAAAATAAATCCAATCTTCATGACTAACACAATCAGATTCAGTCACACTGGCAATCAATGTGAAAATATTTAAGAGGTATAGACAAGACTTGGAAATGTGATCCATCAACTTTGAAAGGCTTATGACTATTTCTTCATAATAATGACCCATGATTGAAAGTCCACTTATCTCACGAATTTCCCAAAGAGAAATGCCAATTTCACTACTAGTGGTCACAAAAGTGTTTGTCTCTGGACACCAAATCTCATGAAGAGCTCTGTAGATAGAGTTTAGACGATGATAATCTTTTGTAACAGAGCTGACTGTAGAAGCTAACTCGCAAAGATTATTCTTGAACAGGTATTTTTGGACCCATGAGGACCACTCACAAAACTTTGGAAGAAAAGTAATCTCTTCACGACTAAGATATTTCACAAATTACAACCCTCGGGATGCATTCCATGCCTTGGGGAATAATGAGGCGAAAGATGAAAAATTGAAAGATGACTGCTAGAACGGTAGGACTTGGCAGTGTCTCGGGACATTCACTAATGATGGGCATATGCAAATCCGACAATGGCTCTAGGAGGTCAGGAGAATGATATGCCGTTGGCTTATGGATACTAAGTTTAAGTTCACCTCGTATGTCAGGTTAAGCATGGTACTTCACATCAGTATCTTCAAATTGAACATAACTCTTGTATTGATTTTTTTAGCGCAACGATTTCGTGTGTATCAAGATACATTTTATTATTATAGTTCGTCTCAGCCATTCCTAAAAAATGAAATAAAAAATGGAGAGAAAATTAACAAACAAAATATAAATAAAAGAAATAATCATTAAAAAATTAAGAGACGTTAAATTTTTTAATTCACTTTTTTTTTTAGATTAAATGTCAAAAATTAAGAGTCTCTCAGATATGTAAATGGACTGCAGTCTTGGACGGTTGAAAGAGTTGGTCCTTGATCTTCAACACAAAGTGTCTTGGACGGTCGAATGAGCCGATCATTGGTCCTAAACACAAAGTGTCTTCGACAACTGAAGAAGTCAGTCATTGGTCCTCAACATAAAGTGTTTTGGATGGTCGAAGGAACCGATTATTGATTTTCAACACAGAATGTCTTGGACGATCAAAGGAGCCGATTATTGGTCCTCAACACAAAGTGTCTTTAACGATCGAATGAGCCGATCATTAGTCCTCAACACAAAATGTTTCAAATGGTCGACCTGAAGACAAAGTGCCTCAAACGATTGAAGGAGTTGATCCTTGATTTTCAATACAAAGTGTCTTAGACGGTCGAAAGAGTCGGTCTTTAGTCCTCAACACAAAGTACCTCATGCGGTCGAAGGAGTCGGTCATTGGTTATCAATGTGCATGAAAAGGTTTGAAATTTTGAGTCTGTTCATAAGAAAATATTTTCTGAACACCTAAAATAATTGCAACACGAAAATTTAAGCTCTACATGAAGAAAATCTCGAACCTTAAAATTCTTGACTTGCCTCAAAAGTTGAATCCTCGAAAATAAAAAATTGAAAAAATGTGAGTTTCGATAATAATAATAATCAACCAAAAAGGAGATCAAAATAAAAGGACAATAAAAAAACGAAGGAGAAGAAAAAAAGAAGAAGCGAAATGGAAAATAAAACCAAAAGAAAAAAAAATAGAAATACAAAAAATGAAACCAATTAGTTCAACCAAAACAAATTTGTTGTTGAATTTGGCTTTCACCAGTGGCGGAAACAAATCCTTTTTTCTTTGTTGGTAGTAGTTGTCATTCAATTTTCTTAATGTTATGTTATTATACGTTATTCCATTATATATTGTACGGTGTTCTAACATGGCTCATTTCGAATTTTTGTAGGATGAAATATCATTTGGACGACGAGTTGAGGCGGATGTCGGGAAAAGCTACTTGGAACAGTAACTTCAATGCTTTTACTACCATAGAGGAGCTGCTGGACGATTAGCACAGAGATATGCTTCGACAGTCATTCATCTGGCCCCTACGTGACTTGAGGGAGGTCCAATTTTCGGGGCAGATGATCGATGCCTTATTATGTCGGTTGTTGAGTCCAGTCGACGGCGATGTCCTCCACTTCGACCTCGGGGGCAGGGTCGCCAGTTTCTCTCCTGTCGAGTTTGTCATGATGACTAGGCTACAGATGACGGGAGATGACATTACTCGAAGAAGCAACATGTTGATCGACACATATTTCGAGGGACAGGGGACCGTGCTTCAGTAGCAGTTGATCGACGCAGTCAAGAGATGTGACTACATGCTAGATAGATTGAAGCTAGGATTGGTATACATCCTGGAGAACGTGATGCAATATCACCATAAGAAGACTGCAATCGATCTCATCCACTTAGAGATCGTCGATGACATTGATGGCTTCAACAACTATCCATGGGGCCGGAGATGTTTTGATGACACCGTCCACGTCTTCAACAGATCGCACTCGATGCCCAAGGGGTCAGTGCCAGCAGCGAATCCAGCATAAATGTCAGTTAGAGCGGAAGTTGACTTTGACTGTCGACAATCAACGATCGTAATAGCCCGATACGGCCGATCACTTATTAAAATTTGATTAAATAATATAAAAATGTGAACTAGGAATACTAGGTATAGATTTTCGTTTCAGTTGAAAAAATTGTTCCATATTCTGGAAAATGCCAAATTTAGAGCCCGTTTGATTTTCATTTTTATGGAAAAATGCATTTTAGAATAGTAGATTGATGTAGAATGTGTGGTTAAAAAATAAGGAAAAGTTTTTGATTTACGTGAAATATTATTTTAATGAAGAATGTGTGGTTGAAAAGAAGAGAGAGAAAAATACATTTTCATAAAAATGGGAATCAAATGGGCTGTTAATTTTCAATTAGAATAAATATACAATTTCACAATTACAATATCCAATTTCTCAATATCACAAATACAATATCCAAATGCTTTTTTTAAAAGATTGAAGGCCAACTACTGAAGCAAAAAAGCTGGGAAGAGTGGTGCAATTTTCCCTAATAATACTCATAAATCTACTTGCTAAAAGTATAAGAACAAGTACACCATCACAATTAAGTTTAAATCTACAAAGATTTGTCATTGTTTTCTTATGCTAACACCATTAAATTATTGGCAATATATTGCATAACCAGATTTGACTCTTGCGCTACATGGAAAATCTCTATTCACACAGTGACACACAACAATACAATTTGTTTATTCAACTAAGACTTTACACTCAAGCTTGTTTATAGAGATCTAGCAAGTCCAAGGTTTTCCAATGCCAAATGATTTAGAATGTTATTTTGCAGCATTACAGAGAGTTTATTCATAATAGCATCAAGGCATCATTCATCAAGGCTAAAGCCATCAACACAGTCACACTCACACAGATCTGAATTATAGAAGTCCTAATTTGACAGCTTAAATGATGTATTTTGGCCACAAAACACAAAACCAGAGGGCTTTGAAAGTCCCCGACTGAACTCAGTCACAACTCACAAATCACGAGTTAATTGAACAATCAATTGAAAGGTGCAAAATTAAATGAGGAATGAAGAAAGAAACCGAACTTACCTGACCTCCTAAGTCCTAACGCGACGCGAGGCGAACTCCAAGTCTCCACTCTCCGGCTCTAGTGAACTCCAGTGACCTCCGGCTCCAAGTCTCCAACTCCAACCGCACCGCACGCTGCATGCACGCACAGTACCCAGACAGCCAAACGCCAGTGAAAGTCTCCAACTCCACAGCACTCTCCAAGTCTCCAACCAATTAATAAAAACGGGTTTTTGCTTCTGCCTTCGACTTCAATCTACCAACTGGAATTCTGGAAATTTGGAAGAATAAGGGTTTAGAGAATCTCTCCTCTTCTCCTCCAGTCCTCCTCAATCGTGGTTGTGCAATTGGGATTTGGGGGGAATGAAATTGGTTTGGGGCTTTGGGCTAGGGTCACTTAACTTAGGCTTCTTGAAAGTGGGCCGGGAAATGGGCTAATTTTTTTTTTTGAAACACAGCCCAGCAAGCAGCTGTGCTTCGTTCCCATTTGGCCATTTCCCAGCTTCTTCCCTTCGACCTTCATCTCCGGTCTCCCTTTGTTCCCCATCCCACCGGAACAGCCCAAAATTCCGGCAAATCCAGCTAGAGCGGCCGTTCTAGCTCGCCATAGCTACATCCGCCCCTAGTCAGTGCGTAAGTACGATGTCTATAGATTGTCCCTGGCAGTGCAGGTAAATATTTAACATAATTAACGTAAAGAAAAAAAATTATACGTAATTCATATCTAATATTTGTATATGTTGCAGATCTGAGCGATGAGACTGTCCTCCTATTGGGTACCTGCTATGCAAAGCGGCTGGAGACATGTTGTCCTAGGATGCATCACTGGCGATCATCCCGACAGGATGGCTGTCTATCTGGAAAATAGTTATCTGCTCTCCTCAACGACCCCAATGTGAGTATTGTAAATTTGTAATTTATATTTTATGTAGTTTAAAAAATCGGTACATTTTGTTAAAATAATTCGAACGTCAATAGGTCAGATTGAAGTAATAACTGAGTTGACGCCGTCGATGGAGGGAGAGGGTCGGGGTTTTGTGCTTGAAATAGACATTCCGCACACCCAAAATGACCAAGTGATTGATTCGATCCTGGACCGAGATAGGGTATGTGACTTGACGATAATTTATTGATCAACATTTTCTATGAGTTCGCAATTATTAATTTTTTATGTTGACATTTTTGTCAGAGCGCGATCCATTTTATCGAGGATCACCTCCGCCTATGTCACCTCCTCCGCCGATGGCACCCTCTCCGCCAATAGTTTTACCTACGCGGAGGGCGTCACCTCCGGCCATAGCATAGTCGCCCCTCCACCCGTTGAATTTCCGTCACCCCTATCCCGACAGTTCTCCTGTGGATCTCTTACACACGGTCACAGTCAAGGCGATGATCTATATGCTCGGTTGACTGGATTTATTGCAGGGGAGGTCGGCACCCTGCGACGAGACTTGACTGGACAGATTGCTGATCTGCGCCGAGAGTTGACGGATCAGAGTCGTGATATGACCGGCAGAGTCGACTCTTTGTCACACGATGTCTATGTGTTGCGTGGCCACGTTGCGGATCTTCAGGAGGAGGTCGCATCGCTTCGACGTGATATTTCTGGTAGAGGGAGAGAGCGTGGTGGAAAGGGGGATGGAGGGGGAGACGGAGAGGGGGGTCATCCACAGTTCTAAGGAGATGAGGACCTTTCGAGCTAGTTATTTCCTCAGACGGGGACTAGAGAGGTGGCAGAGGAGGGGAGGATAGAGGAGGTGGTGGTGATTGATGAGGAGGTGGTAGTTGAGGAGAGGGAGAGGACGCCGGCCGTGACTGAGGGTTAGAAGCGTTCTGTTGACGTGCCAGAGCAGGTGGTTGGCAAGAGACCTAGGATGTCTTCACAGTACGTTGTTTCTTCCTACACGACCGAGGTCAAGAAGAAGACATTTATTGATGGAAGCATCCCAAACATGTTTAGGGAGGTTGATAATGCCAAATGGAAGGCATTCAAGACGGAGTGGAGAAAATGGTTGTCCGGGTAAGTATTGTATTAGTTTTAGTGAATTACGATACGCTAACTCATTACATATTTGTTTAAGATTTTATATGTTCCTATGTTCAGGGTCACCCGCACGATCGCTGAAAAATCGATCCAGAACGTCTACAACTGGTTCCATGACATCACCACTTCTGGTTCTTGGCTCGCCAACGATGTAAGTGAACTAGTAATATTGTTATTTATTATATATATATATAACTTTACAATTATTAGATGAAGTAACTGTCTGTATTTCTGGATGCAGCACATCGACCTCGCCATTGATCTATTGCGTGACCGAGCTGAGAGACTTCCGAAGTCCTTTTGCATCTCAGGCCGACTTATCTTGAATATGGAGTTCTTTCAGGCCATTGGCATTGAGTACAAGTCGTTCAGACATCTGGGTGGTGACTATGTAGTGCAGGATTATTTGGCTGATTGGATTTTCGAGATGTCGCTGAAGGTTGGGAGAGGCCATGGGCTGGTTGTACACCTATGTACATTCCAGTCTGTGCGAACCATCACTACATTGCACTGGAGATCATCTTCCCTGAGTCGACGGTGTATGTGTATGACCCCGATCACTCGTGTTTGACACAGAGTCAGCTCGAGCAGATGTTGGAGTCGATGGCTGTGATCGTTCCCCGAATGGCTAAAGTTGTGGAGATTTTCGTGCAGGACACGATTACGGCGAGACATACCATATCGTAAGTGTTTGTTATTTTTTTAACTTTAAAACTTAGTTTTTATATACATGACATCGAAATAACGCATTATTGTTCAATTGCAGTGGTGACTGCGGCATTTACATGATAAAGTACATAGAGTTTTTTAGTATAACTCATAAGGTTGATTCTATCAACCAATCACGGATTCAAAACTGGAGAAATAAGCTAGCAGCTGATTTATGGGAATTTAATTGCGATCCGTAAATTTTTTTATTTATTTATTCTTTGTAATTTTGTAAATATTATATAAGTGCGTTTTTTTATTTATGTACATTGTAATCATTTGTAATTTTAAAATTTTACGTTAATTATTTAATTTTAAATTTATTATTTAATTATATAAATACAAATTTATAATTAAATAGTAAATTAAATAAAAATTGAATTATTTAATGTTGACTAGGTCAATTTTAAAAATGTAATTAAATAATATTTGTAATTGAATAGTAAAAATATTATTTTTAAAATTAAAAATCAGTAATTAAATATTAATTCCATAATATTTATATTCTTTAATTAATTTTAATAATTCCTTTATTAATTTAAATTAAGTAATAAATATATTCTTTATATAATTAAAATATTTTTTTATTGTTTAAAATTTGTATTTATGTAATTAAATAAATAAATTTAAATTGATAATTACCAAAAATATGCATATTATTTATAATTTAATTGTACTTTCTTTTTATTTTATTTTTATAATTAAAAATATTTGTAATTAAATATTAATTCAATAATATTTATATTCTTTAATTAATTTTAATAATTCCTTTATTCATTTAAATTAATTAATAAATATATTCTATATATAATTAAAAAAAAATTAAATTCTTTATTTAATTATATAAATATATTAAATATTATAAATAATAAAAATAAATTAAAGAATATAAATATTATTTAATTAACATCGAAAATATTTAAAATGTTTAATAAATTAGAATTTAAAATTTGATAATCACTAAAATTAAATATTGGATTTTTAATAACAAAAACATTAAAAATCTTATTCATTTAATACATAGGCTTAAATGTCACTTAGGGGAATATGACTGTTGTAATTTTGACGAGTATGTCCTACAGCTCTGCACCTACGCGGTTGATGAAACTCTTCGGTAGATGGTATTCTAGACGTACATGGATGTCCAGGACCACGCGGTTGAACTTCTGGTGGTAACACAGTATTAAGGTGTATAAAGTTGTCGAGAACTTCTCACTCAACTTCATTAGGTAGAGGAAATATGTCTCTGCGTACGCTGCTCTCAAAGAGTCAGTTGTGTAATAAGGAGAACATAATGTTCTCCCTGCAAAGTCTCGATATATAGCCACTGCGACTGCATGCTCACATGGAAAACTCTCCAACTGAAATCGACTACAACTGCATGTATTATCAGTCAAGTCAACCATGTATGCCGTAGTACGTGTACAATTTCACAAAACATCGCAACTCATCTAGTGGTTCCACATTCAATTTTCTCGCAACATTTGTAGATTTACAGAGTTTCTGCTCTTGAGCCGGCACTAGTACGCTCGAACAATTATGTGATTGTACACGTCGATCGTGAAATCACTGATGCAGCTTGTTACGAATGTTCTCAATCATTGCAAAGATGGGTAACTCTCGATCCTTCTTAAATAATGTATTGAGAGACTCCGCGTTGTTCGACGTCATCATGTTGTATCGACGGCTAGAAAGTGTGAACGAGCCCAATGTTCAATCCCCATTTTGGTTAGATACTCCCAAACTTCGAATGATTTAATTCTTATTTCTTCCATGAACCTGTTACACTTTTCAACACTGTATGCTTTAGCTGCTCTTCTAAACAATGAAACGATGCATTTGCCCCAATACCTGGTCTTCAGGTTGCCTTGTATATGGTACATGCAATAACCATGATGTGCCTCGGGAAAAAATTTCAGCGATGCCATTTATCAAATACTGTCCCCGATCAGTTACAAATGCAAGTTCTTCGACTTCCCCGATTACTTTCTACAACTTTGTAAAAAACCAACGCATCGACAGATCATTCTCACTATCGACTATGCCGAATGCAAGAGAGTAAATTTGGATATTGGCATCTTGACATGTAGCAATAATCAACTTGCCTTCATATTTAGATTTCAGAGTTGTGTCATCGACTAGAATTATGGGTCGCATGGCATTTTGAAATCCCCAAATTCATTGTCCAAGAGCCATGAAAAAAATTTGAAGCAATTATCGCCTTCTGTCTCAATAAAATATGTCAATCCAGGATTAGTTCTCTCTATGTTGTAGCAGTACCTGGCCAATTTAGCATAGCTCTCCTCAGCCGATTCCATTAAATCCTCAAATGCGCATTCTTTAGCCTTTCAGGCCTTTTGGTAGCTCAAGACTAGGGGTGAACGTGGTTCGGTTTGGGCGGTTTATGCTATATTTTCAACTCAAACCATTTAAAACGGTTTTGAATTTTTTTTCCAAACCAAACCAAACCATTATTTGTGGTTTGGTTCGATTTTAATCCGCGGTTTACCTATCGACATTATAATAATATATTTAAAATAAGTTAACATATAAATTTAAACGAACACTAATAATGTTAAATGTGAAATTATATTCATATTTGTCTAAAATTCGATATATAACAAAAAGGCAAAAAAGAAAGTATTAAGTTAGCATCACTCAAATTTTTACAAGCAACAATATCAGAATAAGTATAAAAGTACTAACCTCTCAGGTACCGGGCGTTACTAGATCAATTTTTTACAAGCCTCATAGTTCCCTTGAACATATCAATCTTTGCATTTCGAAAGATGACAATAGTATCGGGCGTCACTAGATCAACTGAGGAAGAAATATAAACAAGAGCCAAATGGTTATACAGCTGAAAACCAAAGATGCAATCATCCATATTAAAGAAATACTCTAAGTGAAGGAAATGAGTACAATAAACCATAATCCATTAAACAGATGGAAATTACGAGATGCATTGTTTGAGGTTCACACGATGATTGATTGAAACAAAGACAACTAAGACGTGATAAAACACACAACGCAAAATAAATCAACAATAACTTTTGTAACATGCATAGTAAAAGCAGCATCAAACATTTACTCGGACAATGTTTGGCCCATTAAACAGAGAAAATTCAACATCCCTTAACATGATGACTATTGGACAAAAAGGTGGCTGTCCACTTGGATTTCTTAGTGGTTTAAAGCAGGAAAATTCAAATTATAGATGACAATTTTTCATCATATCCCTGTTTAGTTTAGAGAAAAATCAGGTTTTAGTAGATTTTGATATAAGTTTATAAAACATGTGATTGAAAAGTTATGGGTCCAATGAAACATGTGGTTAAAATTATTTGTCGACTTCTTAAATTTTAATTCGCATTTATACCTAACCCAAACGGAGGCATAGTAATCTCCTTCCTAGAGGAACTTCTCATGTCAAATATATTTCTATATGAAACTGTTTTCAAACTTATCTTGTTGCTATAGATTTTCCCTAAATCAACGAACTTAAAAGAGAGCCGAGGATTGATTACTAGGGAACAAACTCACAAAGCTTAATATCTTGTCTCAAACTGTATTCTCAACGCTATGATTTCACGTAAAGAAACTTATAATTTTACAACATAAGATATAAACTTCCAAGGTTTCCAAAATGAATGAGTAGCCTTTTTCTTCAGGCCGCCCGAATCAAAACCTGTTATTTACAATTTTGCAGGCATAGAAACCCATTCTAATAACTGAAATATTCGGCCCACTACATTAATAGTTTTCCAATTGATCATGAATTTGTGCCGCGTTATGCAAGTATGTTTAAGTTATGTACATAACACACGTTTGCATACCTTGATCATTGTGAGCGGTGAAAAGGATAGTACCAGTCTCATCGCCAACAAGGCGCTCAGCAATGCGAGTGTTGTATATGTGGGGGAAGACGGCGGGGCCTTTCAGAAACACAATATTAGAATTAAAAAGAATCTAGGTTTTGGTTTAAGACTTTGAGTTGGGTTTTAAGTTCTTCCCCCCCTTTTTTTTTTTTTTGCTTGGGCTTGGACATAAATTCAAAAATTGAATTTTTGGGTCTACTTTGGAGGTATCATTTCTAATTGATTTACATTTTAAATTCTAAAAATTATACTTTAATAAAATTATATATGAAATTTATAATTTCATAAAAAAAATATTAATTAAAAAGTGCGGTTCGGTTTGATTTTTTGCGGTTTTAAAAAATCAAAACCTAAACCAAAATATTTTGAAACGGTTTGGTTTGGTTTGGTTTGAGAAAATAAAAACTACGGCTCCACTAGACCCGAACCAACGGTTTCAAACCAACGGTTACGGTTCGGTTTGCGGTTTCACAATTTTTTTGTTCAGCCCTACTCAAGACTACTCCGTAATCTCTATGGAAGTCGTTCCTAATGTCCGAAGGTTTGTAGATCGTCCGTGGGTCCTAATACCTGTGCATTATTTGTCGACCAATAAACCAAGCACGGACTTGTCTATGATCACTTCGACTAATTCCCACTTCACAAGTATGTTCTCGTGTATACGAACTATAAAACATTCGTTTGTGTCCATCTTTGTCGCTCATAAACGCTAACTGCAATTGTCGTCGACGCAGGCGATCGTCAACAACAACTTGGTTGACTTTTTCACTTTGAACTTATTGAAAGTAGATGTAGAGATTCCTGCAAATCTTTCTTTGTTTGAAACAGTTGCGTGACATACAAATCATCATCATCGGGAACCACACGCGAAGAGTTAGAGGACGGTCCACTCATTCCAACCCTTGAGATCCCACACTGCTCATGTCTCTGACGGTAAGAAAACAAATCCTCATTTGTAAATTCATTCTGATTCTCGTTGTCGTGAACTACGGATGAAATTCTGTGCATAATGACACAATCACGATGAGGAACATCTGTCTCTGAAATAACCACATCATCCTCACGAGCTATCTCTACAGTATTCCAAAAATCATTACCCTGATCGTCTCCATCCGAATTACCTTGGACGACATCCTTCCTCACTAAAGTCACACAAAGAGGAATCGTGTGCTTTTGGTTCATAAGGAATAGATAATTCACTTTAGCTTCAGTTTAAATCCTAATAGGTGACATAAAAATTGATTCGTGCTCATTGAATATAAATTTCAATTTCATATCGTATTGAGAGGGATCAACATTCAATTTGTTCTGTAAATTACTATACAATTCTGCATATGAGGTACTTGATGTTATGGCAACCGCGATAGTAGTGGGTCTTTCGGCCGTATATTTTCATACCCATCGATCTTTTTCATTTAGTTCGAAATCACCAAAGTAACAAATCGAGAGTACATTTGTAACGCCCCAACCCCTAGTGGACCGGGACGCTACTTACTTTACTTAACTTAACCGGTGGTTTAGTAACAAGTGTACATATCTTAGCGGAAGCTTAAATCTTAACAAACATTCTTTTTGAAGGATATTGGATTAAAACACTTTATAACTTTCCAAAATCACGGAATATAATTTATTTGATGAAATCATGACTTGTTCAAGATACTCAAAAGAAATAACGTTGGAAATAACATTTGAAACATTAAAGACTTTAAATCTAAATCACTTGTTCACCGGGTTCCCATAGGCTTATTGCATCTCCTTCCATCTCTTCCATCATCCAACCCGGTGCATCAACATTTAATCTGTAGATATAGGGTAGAAACCCGTGAGTTGAAAACTCAATAGGCGTCATAGGTGCAATCGTGATTAAGCTAAGCATTTCATAACAATTAACATTAGAACTTCCATAAAACATGCCGTACCCGGAGGTACCATTTGACATGAAAATGTATGCCGTACCAACGGAACCATTTGACATGAAAGGTGCATGCCGAACCGAAGATACCATTTGACATGAAAGGCACATGTCGAACCGACGATACCATTTGACACACAACATTAGCCTTTAACATAGAACATTACTTGCTAGAAAATTATAAGTTAAACACGTATAACAACTTTATGCACCTCTACCTACCTTGATTTGATGCTTGACGAACTTTGAAAAGAACTTTGAAAATTTTTGGATGAACTTCAAAACTTTGACGAAGCTTGGACGTTTGGACCTTCCTTTGTTGTTTGAAAACCTTTTGAAATCACAAAAACCTTCTTGCAGAATATTTTTGCCCACACTTAAAACTTCTGGAAAACACTTTGAAAAATCACCTTCCTTTTCTCTCCCAAACTCTCTATTTTTCTCTCAACTTTTGAAAGCAAATTGAAAGTGCTTTTGGTGTGAAAAATCAAATGAGTGAAGAGGGTATTTATAGGTGAGGTTTGGGGTGGGTGAAAGGTCATATTAAATAGGGTAATTAAGTAGTGCAAGTAGTGGCCATTAATTCAAAAAAATCGTGGGTTTTCTTCTTTTCCGGTCGACCGGTTAGTTGCTCCGGTCGACCGGTTGTCCGGTTGGCATTGCACAGCTTTTGGTATTTCAATCATAACTTTTTCTCCCGATATCCGATTGAAGTGATTCAAAGTGTGTTGGAAAGATAACTCAAAGAGCTACAACTTTTATTCAGATATCATTTTCAAATTAGAATGTTTTCTATATCGAAAATGGGTCTCAAAGGAGACTAAAAATATTTGAAGTATAATTTTAACCATAAAATGAAATACTTTGCATTCCGTCCAATCTTCATCAAATCGTTTTTAAGAAAATACTTTATAAACATCATTTTACCTTTAAACATGTATTGGACTATCTTTTGGGCTTATATTTGCTTTATTGGGCCTAATGTGAAGTTAATCACATAATTATGGGCCTAACTTTATAGAAAAGATTTGGGCATCTACATCCCTCCTCCCTTATATAAATTTCGTCCTCGAAATTTACCTTATAATTGGGCAAGGAGTGCGGGATACTTGACTTTAACTTCTTCTTCCTTCTCCCACGTAGCTTCTTCCATTCCGTGATTATTCCACTGTATCTTAACCAGTTGAATCTCTTTATTCCTTAGTTTATGCACTTTTCAATCCAGTATCTTAATCGGTGATTCCTCATAAGATAAATCCTTTTGTACTTCTAAGGTTTGATAACTTATCACATGATTAGGATCATGCACGTATTTCTTTATCATTGATACGTGGAACACATTGTGTACCGCTGACAATTCAGGTGGCAAAGCTAATCGGTAAGCCACGTTCCCAACCTTATCAAGTATCTCGAAAGGTCCAATATACCGGGGTCGTAGCTTGCCTTTCTTTCCAAATCTAAGTACACCTTTCATTGGTGCTACCTTTAGAAAGACTTTCTCTCCCTCTTGAAACTCTAAATCCTTTTCTCCTCGTGTCAGCATAACTCTTCTGCCGATCCTGTGCTGCCTTTATCCTTGCTCGGATCTGATCAATCGCTCCAACTGTCCTTTCAACTATTTCTGGTCCCAAAATTCTCTTCTCCCCGACTTCGTCCCAATGAACAGGGGATCTACATCTTCTTCCATAGAGAGCTTCATACGGTGTCATTCCAATAGTTGCTTGAAAACTATTGTTATACGCAAATTCTACTAGGGGTAAGTATGACTCCCAACTACCACCTAGATCCAAAACACATGCTCTCAACATGTCCTCTAAAGTCTGGATGGTCCTTTCAGACTGTCCGTCAGACTGCGGGTGATATGCTGTACTGAAATTCAGCTTCGTTTCCATAGCTGCTTGTAGGCTTTTCCAGAATTTAGATGTAAACCTTGGGTCTCTATCAGACACAATAGACACAGGTACACCGTGTATCCTTACTATTTCTTTTATGTACAACTGTGCCAACTGGTCCATACTGAAAGTCATTTTCATTGGAAGAAAATGAGCTGCCTTCGTCAATCGGTCTACTATAACCCATATAGCATTGTGTCCTTTTGCTGACTTTGGAAATCCAACCACAAAATCCATTGTGATGTTTTCCCATTTCCATTCAGGTATCTCTAAAGGATTCAGCAATCCTGCTGGTCTTTGGTATTCCGCCTTAACCTGCTGACATACTATGCATTTATGCACGTACAGTCCGATACTCCTTTTCATGTTTCTCCACCAGAATGTATCTCGAAGGTCTCGATACATTTTCGTACCACCGGGATGTGCGGTGTACGGGGTGGAATGAGCTTCTTTTAATATCTCGTTCCTCAAATCCTCATTCTTAGGCACGCAGATTCTTCCTTTAAACATCAGTGCTTGGTCTGCGGCTATTCCAAAATCTTTTCTCTTATCTGTTCCAACTTCTTCCTTGATCTTCATCAAGAACAAGTCATTACCTTGTGCTTCTATAATTCGTTCTCGAAGAGTAGGTCGAATGGTCAAAGCTACTAATCTCCCTGTGACTTGTCTTGGTGTGGTAACCACCTCAATCTTCAATCTTTCCAAGTCCTTTTCTAACTCCATTTGACAAGTGAGTAGTGACGTCAACTGTCCCGTCAATTTCCTACTCAAGGCGTCGGCCACCACATTTGCCTTACCTGGATGGTAGTGAATGGTACAGTCGTAATCATTCACTAACTCTAACCATCGTCTCTGTCTCATGTTTAGTTCCTTCTGTGTGAAGAAATATTTTAAGCTCTTATGATCCGTATAAATTTCACACTTACTTCCGTACAAGTAGTGTCGCCATATTTTCAATGCGTGTACTACCGCCGCAAGCTCTAAATCATGCGTCGGGTAGTTCTGCTCATGCTTCTTCAATTGCCTTGAAGCGTAGGCTACTACCTTTCCATTCTGCATCAGTACACATCCTAGCCCTTGCTTGGATGCATCACTGTATATAACAAACCCTTCTGTTCCCTCAGGTATTGTTAACACAGGCGCAGATATCAGCCTCTGCTTAAGTTCTTGAAAACTCTTCTCACAGATATCCGTTCATTGAAATTTGACTCCCTTTCTTGGAAGCTGAGTCATTGGGCCAGCTATCTTGGAAAATCCTTCAATAAACCTTCGATAATACCCGGCCAATCCTAGAAAGCTCCGTACTTCACCAGCATTAGTCGGCGCCTTCCAGTTAGTTACTGCTTCCACTTTTGCTGGATCTACTTCAATCCCTTGGGCAGTGACTACATGTCCAAGAAATCCAACTCGTTCAAGCCAGAATTCACACTTTTTGAATTTGGCATAAAGTTTCTCATTGCGTAGTACCTCTAGTGCTACTCTTAGATGCTTTTCATGCTGCTCCTTACTCTTGGAGTATGTCAAAATGTCGTCAATAAAGACTATGATAAATTGATCTAAATACTGATGAAATACTCGATTCATCAGATCCATGAATACTGCTGGTGCATTGGTTAATCCAAATGGCTTCACCATAAACTCGTAGTGTCCATAACGAGTCCTGAAAGCTGTCTTAGGTATATCCTCTGTCTTCACTTTTAATTTATGGTACCCAGATCGTAAATCGATCTTGGAAAATACCTTGGCTCCTTTCAGTTGATCTAAGAGATCCTCGATTCTTGGGAGTAGGTACTTATTCTTGATGGTTAATCGATTCAACTCCCTGTAATCGATACACATCCTCATGCTTCCATCTTTCTTCTTCACGAACAACACTGGCGCACCCCATGGAGATACGCTTGGTCGTACGAATCCCATATCAAGGAGTTCCTGTATTTGCTTCCTTAACTCTTGTAGTTCCTTCGGAGCCATTCTATATGGGGCTTTCGATACTGGTGCCGCTCCAGGAATTAGCTCTATGGTGAATTCCACTTGCCTATCTAGTGGAATACCAGATAGCTCTTCTGGAAACACATCTTCGAACTCCCGTACTACTGGTACGTCCTCAATCTTTACCATCTCTTGTTTCCCTCCTAGGATATTTACCAAATACCCTTGACAAGCTCCTTTTCTCAACATCTTCTCAGCTTGTAAAGCCGATACTAGTCGAATAAAAGGTTTTGTCTTGATTCCAAAGAAGGAAAATGGTTTCTCTCCTGGTTTCTGAAATAATATTTCCTTTTCCTTACATCGGATGGTGGCATAATTACTACCCAACCAATCCATGCCTAGTATTACATCGAAGTCATTCATCTCTATCATGTATAAGTTTGCTTCCATAGGTTTTCCCTCAACTTCAATACTAACAGATTTGGCTATCTTATCAGTACTCAAAGGGTTACCTGTAGGGATACTAACTTCTAACATACCCTCCGATTTATCACAGGTAATACTAGACTTAGCCATAAAAATCGTCGATGCAAAGGAGTGCGTAGCTCCTGAATCAAACAATACATAAGCAGGCATATTGGCTATCAATAGAGTACCTGCTATGACGTTGGAGTTCTCCTCTGCCTCCTTCTGAGTCAGTGCAAAAACTCGTGCTTTCCCCTTCTGATCTTGATCCTTGCTGTCATCCTTTTTCGGTGCAGACATGGGACAATCCCTGATGATATGTCCTGACTTCCCGCATCGGTAACAAACATTCTTTCCTTGCAGACATTCGTCACGATGCATCCTTCCACACTTAGCACATGGCGCAATGATCGGCACTATGCTCTTATTGGCATTGGCTCCGCCATTAGCCCTCTTGTTTTGCTACTTGCTTTTTCTTTTATCTTGGTCGCTCCACCTTCGTTTCCTAAACTGCCCTTTATCCTGTCGGTTGTCCAATTGAACCGATTTCTCCGCATTGGCCTTCTGATACCAGATTGCATGAGCTCGTTCCAACATTCCACGGTAAGACGTGAAATCGTGGGACATAAGGATCATACTCATGTCCGAGTTCAGCCCTTGCTCGAACCTTCGTATTTTCTTGGCCTCCGTGTCTACCAAATGTGTAGCATACCTTGAGAGTTGGTCAAACTTCCGTTCATACTCCGTCAGGGTCATGGTTCCCTGTTTGAGTTGAAGAAATTCGCCCTCCTTGAAATCCCTTAGAGATTGGGGAAAGTACTTATCCATCACTTCCTCCTTGAACTGTTCCCATGTTAGCGCCAATTGTTGCTCCGGAGTCCTAGTTCGAGACATTGATTCCCACCAGTGACTTGCGTCACCGGAGAACATGAACTCAGCGCACTGGACCTTCTGAGCGTCCGTGCATCCTATCAATCGGAATATTCTTTCCAACTTGCGAAGCCACTCCTCGGCTGCAAGTGGATCAGTTGCTCCATTGAAAGTAGGGGACTTGTGCCTTCGAAATTGCTCGACCACTGAAGCATGGGTTTGAAGAGCATTAGGAGCTAGTGCTAGGGGTTGAGCTTGGTTTGGGTTCTGTCTACCTAGGTCTTGGACTGCTTGGAGAAGATCTCTTATCAGGTTGTTCTGGTTGGCTCGCGACATTTTCCTACGGATAAAATGTAAGGTTTCTTATTAGCTTCTTTTTTTGTAAGGAAGAAAGATAAGATCTTTATTTCTCATACTTCTTGAAAATAGTTTGATAAACTTAGCATGAAAGAAGACATCATAAGGAAATGGGAATATCTAGATCTCTAATCCCTATGAGTTTTACGAAGCTTCCTTGGTGGAGTTTCATCTTCGGAAGAATCTTCCGCCTCAGGCCCGGACTCTATATCTATCACTACTTGTGGTCCTGGTTCAGGCTCCTGCTCCTCCTCGGGTTCCTCTTCAGGGTCTTCTTCCTCAGCCATAGGTTCTTCCTCAGGCTCCTCATGGATTACATCATCTCATAAGTCTATCAGGGCATGACAATATCTCTCGAACTCGAACAAGTTTGGGTTGCCTTCTAACATCTCATCTCTAACTGTGACTCCCATATCTCCCCATTGAGGTGGGAGTGAATGTATTAGGTTATTTATGGCTTCAATATGGGTGATCTCCATACCAGCATTAACCGCCGTCATGCATCTCTCATAGATGTCATGCACATGATCGCTAAGCGGTCGGTTAGGATCCGTTACATAGTTCTCATAAGCATGGATAGCAATTCTACGGTTTAAATCTGCCCTATAAGCCCTAGCCGTAGTCTTCCTTGCCGTTTGTAAATATCTAACCATTCTGTCACATAAATGCCCAATTATGCCTTTTATCACATAACATCATAACATACATTTTCTTTATGCCCATAACTTTAAGTTTTTGCCCAAGTCCAATACATATCTTTGAAACAGCACATTTAACTTTAACATAAACATATACTTGAAAATGTGCCATAACTTATCAAAACATCAAATCATAACTTCCATAACTTTAAACTTTGCACATACCTGGGCTGTAGGATGAGATTCGATGGATGAATGCAATATGCCATGGAATACCTTAAACTTTCAAATTTTCTTTTTGTTTTGAAAACATAATTGGTCTACAGAACCGGTTTAAAAACCATTGCTCTGATACCACGCTGTAACGCCCCAACCCCTAGTGGACCGGGACGCTACTTACTTTACTTAACTTAACCGGTAGTTTAGTAACAAGTGTACATATCTTAGCGGAAGCTTAAATCTTAACAAACATTCTTTTTGAAGGATATTGGATTAAAACACTTTATAACTTTCCAAAATCACGGAATATAATTTATTTGATGAAATCATGACTTGTTCAATATACTCAAAAGAAATAACGTTGGAAATAACATTTGAAACATTAAAGACTTTAAATCTAAATCACTTGTTCACCGGGTTCCCATAGGCTTATTGCATCTCCTTCCATCTCTTCCATCATCCAACCCGGTGCATCAACATTTAATCTGTAGATATAGGGTAGAAACCCGTGAGTTGAAAACTCAATAGGCGTCATAGGTGCAATCGTGATTAAGCTAAGCATTTCATAACAATTAACATTAGAACTTCCATAAAACATGCCGTACCCGGAGGTACCATTTGACATGAAAATGTATGCCGTACCAACGGAACCATTTGACATGAAAGGTGCATGCCGAACCGAAGATACCATTTGACACACAACATTAACCTTTAAATGTATGCCGCACCGACGGAACCATTTGACATGAAAGGCACATGCCGAACCGACGATACCATTTGACACACAACATTAGCCTTTAACATAGAACATTACTTGCTAGAAAATTATAACTTAAACACGTATAACAACTTTATGCACCTCTACCTACCTTGATTTGATACTTGACGAACTTTGAAAAGAACTTTGAAAATTTTTGGATGAACTTCAAAACTTTGACGAAGCTTGGACGTTTGGACCTTCCTTTGTTGTTTGAAAACCTTTTGAAATCACAAAAACCTTCTTGCAGAATATTTTTGCCCACACTTAAAACTTCTGGAAAACACTTTGAAAAATCACCTTCCTTTTCTCTCCCAAACTCTCTATTTTTCTCTCAACTTTTGAAAGCAAATTGAAAGTGCTTTTGGTGTGAAAAATCAAATGAGTGAAGAGGGTATTTATAGGTGAGGTTTGGGGTGGGTGAAAGGTCATATTAAATAGGGTAATTAAGTAGTGCAAGTAGTGGCCATTAATTCAAAAAAATCGTGGGTTTTCTTCTTTTCCGGTCGACCGGTTAGTTGCTCCGGTCGACCGGTTGTCCGGTTGGCATTGCACAGCTTTTGGTATTTCAATCATAACTTTTTCTCCCGATATCCGATTGAAGTGATTCAAAGTGTGTTGGAAAGATAACTCAAAGAGCTACAACTTTTATTCAGATATCATTTTCAAATTAGAATGTTTTCTATATCGAAAATGGGTCTCAAAGGAGACTAAAAATATTTGAAGTATAATTTTAACCATAAAATGAAATACTTTGCATTCCGTCCAATCTTCATCAAATCGTTTTTAAGAAAATACTTTATAAACATCATTTTACCTTTAAACATGTATTGGACTATCTTTTGGGCTTATATTTGCTTTATTGGGCCTAATGTGAAGTTAATCACACAATTATGGGCCTAACTTTATAGAAAAGATTTGGGCCTCTACAACATTCATATCTGCATGACAAAATATAATTTCTAAAAAAAATTAGTAGCAAAAAAAAAAAAACGTAAAACATCCGGCTGTGTAAAATAGCCAGCTGTTTCGGTCGGCTGTTAAAGTAACAACCGGCTGTTTCGTCTAAAATCTGCATTTTTCATCAGATCTTTTTTTTTCGTCTGAAAGATGCAAATAATTTTTTCTTCTTCGTGCTTAAAAAAATTACAGATTTATATTATCAACTTCATCTACTGTTAACATTATACATCGAAATAAATTTTATTGATAGAAACATATATTAATTTGACGAAAACGAAATGAAATACGCGTAAAATGTACTTACTGATTCGAAGTGATTGATAAAAAAAAAATTCTGGCCTTCTGCGTTCGATCGATTTTTTAGATTTTTAGGTTGAGACAGATGAAAGTTGAGAGAATATTTATTTGTGTTGTTGGAATAGACCGATGAGAAAAGGCAAGATTTTGAAATTTTACATAAGAGTGTTTGATTTTTATTTATTACATAAATGGTAGTATTGTCTTTAAACAAAACAATCTTTAGTAATTGTTTTATGTATTTAATGGCGTTTTTGTCAAATCCAAGCCCTGAAATTCAAGTGCTGAACAAGCCAAGTTTTTCAACAAATCTCGAAGTTTAGGATTGAAGTCACGTGGTCCCTCGTCTTCAAACATTCAGATCATTAATCAGAGGAACTGTGGTTCTGCAGTAACAAGAAAATTAACATCCACTTGTATTTCTCAAAAGTAAAATTTGTATTTTTATACATGAAATTTGTCGTACAGGCCCTTATAGGGTTATAATGGAATTCACAATCTGCATAGAAATACACTCTTCTAAAGTAATTATGATTTATCTAACTATTTTGATAAAATTAAATAATTATCGATAATTATCTTATAGGTTTACGACGACCTTTTGATGATTATATACGCAAAAATTGTCTCATTAAAACCTAGTTTAGTGAAAATTCAAAGGGACAAAAATACCGAACGAAGAAAAAAAGTATAATTAAACATAAAAATTGGGGTTGAAAATGTTGACTCGTTAAAATCCTGTAAGAAAGTTCAATGGAACAGTACTTGAGAGAAGGAAAAGAGTAATGATAATTCTCTGAATTTCAATAAATGAAAATCCTTGTATCAAGCCATTTATATCTTCTACAACAATGTCTTCAATATCACAATTCTAATGGAGTGTGTTTCTTTGTTATAAACTTCAAATAGTATCATCTTCATATATATTTTTCCAATCTTAGGTGAACGTAGTAACATCATGGTTCAATTAAAAAAAAAATAATTGTTTTTGTTTTCTTCAAAAGTCTCATACACAGTTTGTAACTTATAAGAATATTATTTCGAGGGTAAATATTTTGTACGCTTTAGACATTCACTCTACATAAAGAACGTCTCTTTAAAATCTTAGGGTCCGTTTGATAGAAAGATGAAAAATGGATGGCAAATAAAATGTTTGGCAGGAACAAGACTAATAAAGCGGAATATCTGTTGTCATGAAATAAATACCATACTCAAAGGTTAGTATATGGTTAGTAGGTCAGTGATTGTAAAAATAAAAGAACGTAATAGTGGTCTAAAAATCAAATTTGAAGTTTGCGGTGCCAAAATGAGTTGTGCGCCCTTGCACGGGACGACCTACGTACACTTTTAAAAATCTAGACTGACACAGTCGTTTTTGAGTCAATTCACAGGGTAGTCCATCATTATGAATGGTAGTCTTACTCGATGACCCATTAAGACCAGCTCAATTGACCATATATATTTACGGAATAAATTTATTGGTGCATAAATACATACGACAGGCTATCAGAACCAACCCAATCACCTACTTAAAACTTGTTAGTTTGTTGGATCATTTATTCATGTTTATTAAGTACACTTGGTCCACACTGAGTTGTTTAGGCATGTACAATAAAAATGTTTTGAAGTGGAAACTAATGAAGAGTGTGCCCAGTTGAGTTCCAACATTTTCAGGTGAGATTTGATCAGTCACAAAGCTGTCTCCTGATTCTGCATTAAAGGCATCCAAATTAGTAGATATCCACAGACTTGTACTCTTTTCCTTTAATTCCAACCAACTATTTACATTTTAAACCCTTTCGATTAACCAATTTATAAAGACACCCTTTAAAGTGGGGGTGTTAAATGGATCGCCAACTCATTCTCACATGTGAATCGTGTCGGACGCAAGCTGGCCCTCTTCATCCAAAGTGGGTTCGGCTCACCCTATGAACTCATCCGTTAGTAGGGCGATCCATAATGTTTTTAGAATTTGAGCTGAAAATTTGCACTTTCACTAATCGAAATAAAATGAAGACGTAAGAAAATGGAAAAACTTAAAAATAATATTTTGTAAAAAGAATTATAGTTATAAAAATCATCCTCCTTTAATCAAGTTCAAGACAAGATATAATATGTAGGGATAAAAACTGTACGCGAATAAATATTTCATGTACAATGTTTATAAAAATAAATGAATTAATCTAATAAAATAATGATTAGAAAGACGAAATATACTTACAATTTTAAAAAGATGCTGGAAGGCCATCTTTATCTACTTGAAGTCATTAGAACATAAAAATATGTGCTTCTATACGGGTTGAAATATTTTCTAGAAAACGTGATGTATCTCAATTTAACATATAATTTTCCATAATAGACCTTATATATGTAATTGTTGATAAAGCCACAGTGCTATGAACAAGTATCAGGCTATAATAGACAATAACAGATGAGCCTTGCTTTTGGGACAGGCCCAAAAACATCGCCCCCCATTGTCTCGTTCCATGTTTATTGTAGCAACCTAACCCCTATGCTTAAGTCGATAATTTATTACGTATTGTTCGCTTTCGGAGTGCATCTGCCATGTTCTCCTTATGAATTTTTGTTGCGTCCCCCAAAATTTGATCTTGATTCAATTTAAGTTTTTCATAATGTGAGGTCTTAGATTTGAATTTTAGGGGACGAGACAGAAATTCGTAAGGGGTAAAATGATACATGTCCCCCAGAACGAATAGTATACAATGAGTTAACGGTTTGGGTACAGTAGATATTTAGTTACAAAAATGAACATTTTTTGTAACGTTCTAGTCTCTTTGTCAAAGTCATTATATTGTACATATTGTCTGTTTTGGAAGAGCGTCTTTTTTCTTATTTCTCACAACTTTCTATCGCATTCCATAAGATTCAAACACAAGTCCTTTACCTTATGTGTGGGAAAATATTACTCTAACGATTATAATTGTTGAACATAATTTTCTTATAATTTTATTTACTTGGTCGAGGAGACAGTCGATTGATGATCGTGAAATAACAAGGAAAAATCAAATACTTTATGATTCTTCAACATTTTCATGCACATGTTTCATAATGTCTGATTCACATTCAAATTACATCACATTTATGCAAGCAAGAAAACGAGAAAATAAACAATATATTATTTTTTTGGTACTCAACGGTTAAGTCTATAAAAGAGTTTAAAGCACTTGTCTCTGATTTTCAGAATTTTCTAACATTATTTAGTCATGCAATTGAACACTCGAATCACATGCCAAAAGTTGTTCCCGTGTACATAGAACATGACACACAAAATGACATAATTTATCCCACCATGTGAAAGACTTGATTCCAAAAACAACAAACAAAGGAATCATAAGACATTCAAAACGCACTGGTCTCGTCAAATTGCGGAATCCAATTAAGGTGACAATTTGAAAATCAAACAGAAAGTTGACCAAGCAAAATTAAAGATTTACACCTTGTGAAATATTTTTGGATTGCAAAAAAATAATAATTTAATTACGAATTTGAATTCATACACTGAAAATATAGAACAAACTATTGAAATAAGAGCAAACTTTCTCTTACAGTTCTATTAAAAAAAAAAAGCGAAATTACTTGTACAAAAGATGACATTAAAACTACAGTTTATGTACAAAAATAAATTAATATAAAGGAAATGAAGTACATTAAACAGATCATCTCACTACAAGTGTCATTTCATCAACTTCCTCGTCTCTGGCGACTTAAACCCTTTAGAGATATCAAACATCATAAGGAAAATCAACTTAATTTGGTGAGGCAAAATTTTCATATGATTTACAATAAAATACATGTACGAAGCATTTGAAGTGTACAAAGAAATCAAGAAAATATTGATGTCAAATCCAACAGGAAATCGCCACCGTTGCATAAAGTAAAGGAAAAACCTAAAGCCCATGTTAACAATATTACCTAAATCTTCTAGTTGAAAACAAGGCTTAATATGTCCAAAATTGAAGGAGTTTTCTGTGTCTGGTAAACAACCGAATTGGCTTGATTCTTGGTGTCTATGACATCTCTATTCTCCTTGTCTTCCTTGGCAAACTTTTCAGCATCTTAGACCATTTTCTCTGTCTGCAAAATTATAATACAAAGTCAACATAAATCAAAAGACAAATGGTCTTTTGTAGCAAAATCAAATAATGAGAAAAAGAAACTATATCATATTAGAATATCATCCATAGCACAAACAATGAAGCCAACTCAAATAAAAAGGATATATTTTGTTTTAGGAAAATTATCATCTACATTAGTCGGCCAAAGCCTATATTCAACATTAATCAAGCAAACGGGCAACCGGCAAAGAAGACAGTAAACTACCTGAGGTAAGACTATAGCAAGATTTAGTACTCCGGTAGCCAGCCCTAATCAGTGGTGCAAAAACTTTAATCAAATAGCAGATCAGAACAAAGAAGAATTTAGAAGTACCTAGGCCTCCTCCTGAATCAACAATCAATTCGGCAGTAACAGAGAAAGGCACGCTGTACATGACCTACAATACAAAGTAAATCATCAAAAGAAAAAAATCAGGAAAAATGATTTCAAATAAAAAATGGAGATGCACATTTGTATACATATTCACACTTTTTGGAGACTAGGAGGGTCAAAGTCAGGCATCGGAATACTTATAGAAAGATGAAGGCCAAGAAGGGCAAAAACAACCAAAAAGTTAATCTTAGTAGCTCCATTTGCCCCAATGACATGTTGAACCCCTACGGACTTCGGAGGTAGTCTCACATTTACAAAACCAATAAGAGCAGTGCCTGTCATGCAACCAAACACGATAAAATTGCTCGTGGCCCAAACTAATCTAGCTCCCATCCACTGACACATTGGCACAATAAAGAAGGAGCTGATGCGAAGAACAACCTACCAAACAAACAAATAGAAAACGTAAAGAAAGGGACTTGGGATGCTATTACAATCACAAACAATGGCACACCCTACATTTGATAGATGTAATTTTCATTGATGTATAAAATGAAAAATGAATGGATATCAATTTTGAGTTCTTACGAAATTCAATAATAAACTGAATGCACCTTCCTTGAGACCTTCATTATAAGCTTGAACTTCAGAGACGTCTCCATTTAGGTCCCCATGAAAAACTTCTCTCGCCATCCAATCCGTGTCAAAGAGAAAAAAAGGAAACCAGGACATCTGATCAAGAATTATTAAGGAAAAGGTCAGAGATAAAAGAATTAAAGACATCAGTAAGCTTAATTAATAAAGTACCTCTAATCAGCAAGAAAAGTAAAATGCAAAATCTATAAAAAGATAAATTGCTTTCATAAAATTCTAAAATAATTCCACTGGATGTCATATGATGCATATGAAATGGAAACAGAGTAGTTTGATTAAACAATAAGCCATCAATTGCATGATATATCACGTTCATTTTAAACCGTTTGTTCAACCAAAAATGCTGCTTTCAAATTCCCACACGGTTCACAACAAGCTCTATTCGTCAAAAATGGAAACCATATGTTCAGAACATACTAATGTATTAATCATTCAGAAACAAAAGTTTAGTAATAGCATGTTCATGTGTGCTTTCTATACATGAAGACTCTAAAAATGAAGCCATACCCATGGCTTCATTTTTAGAAAGAAATATTCAAACATGCTCTGTAGCGACCGAGAATTTTAAATTATTATCTTGAAAAATGTGTCGCTAAGTTTTAACCCCGAATTTTAAAATAAAAGCGTGTTCGTCTAGCCGTTGTTAAACAAATTTAAATTTATTAGAATCGAGTCCAATTTCGAATATTTTAATGTATCAAATTTCTTATCGTTTTAAATCCAAAATTTAATAACATTAAATACGATATAATATTATTTCGGGTCCAAAATTTCATTAGTCCAAATATGTTTATTTTAGCCCATTCACTTTAAGTCCAATCAGGAAAAATTCTTTAACCCCAAAATTTTGGCCCACTTAGCACCTAGGTTTTTGTGCCCTAGAAATTCACTGTTCATATAATGCCCACTCATTTTTCCTCCTCCCCCCCCCCCAACACCAACACCGACTGCAAACACACAAACTCAATCATCCATTTCCACTTATCAGCCATCCACTCGAGCCATCAACACCACCATCCCCTTAGCCCAGAAAACACCAACACCGACTGCACACCAACACCCAAGCTACAACCACCATTCGAGCCACCTGCAACACCATAGACATCCATTCCTCCACCCCAAAAATCTGCACCAAAATCGCCACTGCCCAACACCACTTTAGTACCCAAAACGCCACCACAATAACACCCAAAATCCACCTGCCATTCCCGATTTCGAACACCACACACCCCACCAAATCGACAACCTCCATTTCGCCCCAAATCAATACCAAAAAGCCACCAAAACCAAGAAATAAGAAGACTTACGCACTTACCTCATACCTCGACCCATCTTCCAGCCGGTTGCCACCGGAAAACCCAAGAAATCCGAACTTCAAGCCTCGATTAACCTTCGACCCGTACGCCAAAATTACCCCATCCCCACCTCCACACTGCTGGCGCCACCACGCGACGGTGGTGCTGCCACCACTCAACGGTGGCTCTGCCACCTCGCGCCGGTCGAATCGGAGGAAGGGGCGAGCTGGCCAGTCGAATCGGAGGAAGGGGCTTCGCCCCTTCCCGTCGTCGTTTCTCCCTCCCTCTCTCTCTCTCTCTCTCTCTCTTGCCGATTCGAAGTGAGAGAAAGAGTGTGAGATATCCATATATATATATATTTAGATTTTTGAAAATTATGATTTTAGCCCCAAAGTTTAGAAGTTAGTTAATTTCAGTCCTAAAGTTTTAAAATTGTGTATTTTAAGTCCCAATCTATTTAAAAAGTTTATTTCAGTTCTTAAGTTTTAGTTATTTACAATCAGCCCACTAATTTCAAAAAGTCCATTTCAGTCCTTAAACTTTTCAAATTTCAATTTTAAGAAACTTTCAATTAAGTCCCTAAACTTTATTTTTATCGTTTTTAATCTTTAAAAATTTCGAAACACTAATTCAAAATTTATTTCCTATTTTGGCTAGACGAAACGTACGGACGATTGAGGGATTGAGATTTCTTCCCGCTCCACTTTCACGTGAATCGAGATAAATTGAGGTAGACTCGCCCCCATTAATTAGTTTAAATTATAATTACATGTATTATGTGACTTTTTGTGATTTATATGCTTTAATGCATAAGACGAGAATCTCTTATGAGATAGATTATCTTGTTATGCTTGTCATAACTTATATGCTTAATTGCATGAGAAGATAATCTCTTATGAGATAAGATGATGTTATGCATAACTTACTTGCTTAAATGCATGAGACGAAACTACCCACACCCTATAATTTTAAAGAGCCTATGATTTTTCAAAGAAAATAAGCCTATGATGATGTCACTGTATAGATTGCACAGTTATGTGTTCAATTATTCTGTAAATTAATTACTGGTGATGAGTCTACTGAGTATTTCTTTGAAATACTCATTCCATTATTTTAACATTATTGCAGATTTCGGAGACGGTCGAGTATGATTGGCAGTGGTGGCATGAATGAATAAATGTAGTCAACTGTTGAGATTTAAACATTATCAACTTACTTTGTCTTTTCAAGTATTCCAAAAACTTGAGTTTTAAAGTTTAATCAATTTTCTTAAGTTAATTCAAATGAGGTTTATTGTCGTTAAAGTTCACAATTTTAAATGTGATATTTTAAAAGTTAGTTATTTTCGCCAAACTTTTCAGTTAAATTAGGGCAAAAGACGATGACGTAGTACTCCAAGTTCGCGGAACTCGGGGTGCTACATGCTCCAAGTAAGGATTTATCGAAAAACACATATTGTCACATATTTTATTGAAATGAAAGGGGAAGTAGATTGTACCACTTGAAATGTAATTGTAGCTAGTCCTATAATAATTTTTTAAGAATCACAATGCTCCCAATAATACAGGTCAAATAAGCATTTCATAATATAGAGAACATAACTGCAGGAAATCAATAGTAGAGTATACTACAAATTCTACCATTTGAAACCAATTATTATCAAAATTTCTTGTAATACACAGTTTTTCAAATTCTAGTTGCATGCTAACACAATTGAGAATTTCAACTATAAATACTGTAAGAAATATCATTATTTCACTATATAATATAAAGAGATCCATGGTAGAGGAAGGACATGAAAAAATATAGAAAAATAAGAGGAAAATTTTTACATGTGAGATTTTATTCTTTTCAACCTTTCAAAATAATGTAAGATACTTTTGTGCAAGTGGTTTGTTTCCGTATACATTTATATTCAATAATTTATACATGAATTGTCAATGAACTTTCGGATTCTTGAGAAATAGATATGAAATCCTATGAGATGTTAATAGGGCCTAAGATCGGTGTGTCACTTGGCCACTTATATATTACATACTAAAAGAGTGGTATGAAGTGTATATTTTCTTGTTATATAATGTCTATGAAAAACTATATGTATCTTACTGGTTATTAAATATTCACTCTTACAATCATTTTTCAGGTTAATTCAGATCAATTGGAACGTTGGTGAGATGGTGATGTAAACTGTCAAGAGGATTCGAAAACAAAAAGTATTAAGTTTTCTATCTTTCAATTTATTAGTTAGTTTAATTTGTTCAAAAAAAACGTGTTATTTAATTAGTTAGGTGTTTTGGTTTTTTTTTTTTTTTTTTTAAATACGATTTCCATGATTTAATTTAAAATTGTGAATCTTTTAGTTACTTTTCTAAAAAAAAAAATTATTTTAATCGTTTGACATTTAATACAAAGAAAAAATAAATTTATGGTAACACTTCAAAATTTATGAAAATTTGAGGTGTTATAATTTGGTATCAGAGCACATGTCTACCTTGCCGTAGACTTTTTCTGAAATAGAAGTTATTGGTTTAAAATAAATGGATTTTAATAGGATTTTATGCACTAAAAAAAATATGTCATATTTTTTTTTTTAACAAGAAGAAGAGGAAGATATGTATAATAAATAAACTATTTTTATAAGATTTATGAGTTAAAGGACAATTCTATAAAGTTTTAACACGTGATGATATGAAAAAATTCTTGGCACATGACGCTCATATTCGACCACTCTAAATTGGTCAAGTGCCCTATTGTTAATGTGATTATTGTACCAGGAAACCAACAATAGAATATACTACTAACTCTACCATTTGAAATCAATTCTTATCAAAATTCATTGTATTGCACAAATTTTCCAATTCTAGTTGCATGCAAAGACAATTGAGAATTTCAACTATAAATACTGTAAGAATTCTCATTATTTCACCATAGAAAATAAAGAGAGCCATGGTATAGAGAGGAGAGGAGAATTTTTACGTGCAAGATTTTATTCTTTTCAACCTTTTAAATCGAGTTAAGATATTTTTATGCAAGTAGTTTGTTTGTGTATACTTTTATATTCAATAATTTATGCCTGAATTGCAAATGTACTTTCGGGTTCTTTAGAAATAGATATGAAATCCTATGGGATTTTAAGAGGACCTAAGATGAGTATGTCGCTTGATTATCCATATATCCCATAAGAAAATAGTGGTATGAAGTGTTTATTTTATTGTTATATATTGTTTATGGAAACTGTATTTATCTTACTAGTTATTTTTAACTACTTACTCTTACAATAATTTTTAAAGTCGATTGGAACAGTGGTGGAATGGGATGCGGACTATCAAGTGGATTCGAAAACGAAAAACATTAAGGGTGCGTTCTCTTCGTGTTTCTGTTTTGTATTTTGAGTTTTGAAATTTGTTTTATGTTTTGTGTTTTCAGTGTCTGTTTTGAGATTATTGAAAATGCGTTCTCTTTGTCATTTTGAAAAACAGTTTTTCAAAACAGAAAACACAAAACGCTCGTTGCACTTTTTTAGAATATTATTTGATAATATTTTATTCAAAAAATCTGATTATTTAATTAACTTTAATTATTTAATGTAATATATTATTAAATATATTAAAAACCTGAAATTTCTTTGAATTTTCTATTATCTTTGAATCATGAAATTTTTTGTCCATATACTAAAATAACATATAAATCTACGAAAATTTTTATTAATATTATTTTATTCTACAAATTTGATTATTCAATTAATTTTAATAGTTTAATGTTAATGTAGTATAAAATAACATATAAATGTGAAATATTAATGAATTTTCAAAAAAGTTTCCACTTTTAATAAAATAACATATACATTTCGATTAAAAAACACTTGTATAATATGTTATTCAACAAATCCGATTATTCAATTTATTTTAATAATAAGTTCTATTAATATAGTATTAAATTAAATATACCTTTTGAAATTTAGCAACACATTTGAATAGATACAATTATAAGTTTACATGTCATGACAAAACAAATAAGCACTAAACAAAATATAAAATTTATCTCATGACTCATATACGACGTCTCGAGTAGTCATTCCACATTTGTGTAGCAATTTGACCTCTGACTTGTCCCATTTAAGCTGTTTGACTAGCATCAAAATGTATGGCTTCTTGATCTTGACTTGACTCCGGTATATCATGAAATATCATATTCTCCTCTAAATACTCAGCGAACAACCCATCTAAAGCATGCTCCTGACGAATAAAATTGTTTATTGCACAACATGCAGTAGGAATTTGTCTTTGTCTACTTAGTGGATAATTGGTAATTAACTTCAATATAGGAAATCTCGCCTTTAAAACTCCAATGCTACGTTCTATAATGTTACGGCACGAGGAATGTCTATAGTTGAATAATTCTTCCTTTCCACGTAGTCTTCCCTGCCCAATATAGTCACGCAGATGATATCTTCGACCTCGATACGGGGCAAGAAATCCAGGCATGTTTGGATAGCCAGAATCGACAAAGTAAAATTTATCTACAACATAAAAAAAGTAAATGATGTGACATTATAAATATATTCACATTAATTATTGTAAGTGTAATTAATTACCTCCTCGTGGCATTGGAAAGTTGTTAGCTGGTCTTGTAACTGCGTCAACGAATACGCGCGAAAAAATCAAGATGTAGAAAAAAAAAAAGCCCTAATTTTATTGATATTAATCTTGAAATATCATTTCTGTGTAATTCTTCATCAAAATCGAGCACATACCGATTACAAATTTAAGAATATGAAAGACAGAACCGGCAAGATGAATAACAAATACCGTAGGGTGTGTTTTCTCTCGCTTCACCAACGACGGATTCGATCGGATTTCAGCATAAAGACAGGGGGATCCTTCGCCGAACTCAGCTCGATGGAACGGCACACAGATTCAGACCAAATCGGCCGGTTGAAGACGGCAGGAGAGGAGGTGGAAGACGGCAGGAGAGGATCGAGTGAGAGGGAAGAGAGAGCGCAGAGAGAGCGAGCGCGAAGAGAGAGTGTGAGATGTGAGAGAGAGATTTGGGAGGCGTTTTGGCGTTTCGCGTGTTTTGGAAATATTAACGTTAAAACGCCAAAATGGAGAAATCCCGTTTTGCCCTTTTTGGTGTAAATTTTTTTTTTTTTTTTTTGAAAAACTCGTTTTCGAAAATGGGAAAGATAACGCGTTTTCGTCGTTTTGAAAAACAGAAAACGGCTCCAAAATGACAAAGAGAACGCACCCTAAGTTTTCTGTCTTTCAATTATTAGTTAGTTTAATTTGTTCAAAATCGTTCTATTAATTAGTTAGGTGTTTATGGGCTTTATTTTTAAAATATGATTTCCATGTTTTAATTTAAAACTGTGAACGTTTTAGTTATTTTTTCTAAAGAAATTTATTTTTATCGTTTCGCATTTAATACGAAGAAAAAATGAATTTTTGGTAACACTTCGATATTTATGAAAATTTGGGATGTTAGAGTTTGGTATCAAAGCACATGTTTACCTTTTCGTAGACTTTTTCTTTAAAAAAAAGTTATTGGTTTTAAAATGAATTTTAATAGGAATTTATCCACTAAAAAAATGTTAGATTTAAAAAAATAAAAAAATAAAAAAAAAACCAAGAAGAAGAAATGGAACATATGTATAATAAATAAAATATTTTTATAAGATTTATGAGTCAAAGGACAATTCTGTAAAGTTTTAAGATGTGATGATATGAAAAAAATTCTTGGGACACACGACGCTCACTATTCGACCACTTATCGATGGATCCAAGGTATGAAATGAAATATCATTATTTTAGTATGATTATGAGTTCTCTTGCTTCATGTTATGCACTGTTATAACTATGTCAAAGTCAAGTATCTAAAACTTTTCAACTAAGTGAGGTAATTTTGAGAACGAAATTTTTTGAGGGGAGGTTGTAACGCCCCGAAAATTTTATAGAATAAAATTTATTTGTTTTATATGCTATGTATTTATATTTTGAAAGTTGAGGGAATAAAGTGAAATAGTTTAATTTTAATTTATTGTTTTTGGCCAAATACTTAGATTTTGATATATGGAAAATAAGTGTATCAATATTTGACTATTTTTGTAAGTCATAATTAATTTGAAGTCTTCAACATGAGAAAAAGTTATTTTGTATTAGATTACATCAAGTTATGTCCGAATAAAAGAATAATAGGTTAATAGAGTTTGTGGGGACTTACAATATTAATTAAGAAAAATTATTTTCCTCCTTTAATTCCTACCACACGTGATTTTTATTAGATAAGAAACCAATAGTATTGTACAGTTCAAATATCACTTTTTGAAATCAAGTCCAAATTGGTCAAGTGTCCTATTGTTAATGAGGTGATTGTACCAGGAAACCAATAGTAGTGTATACTACTAACTCTGCCATTTGAAACCAATTCCTTGTATTACACCACTTTTCCAATTCTTGTTGCATGCAAATACAGTTGAGAATTTCAACTATAAATAATTAAGAATTCCCATTATTTCACTATAGAAAATAAAGAAAGTCATTGTGTAGAGAGATGAGAGGGAGAAGTATAGAAAAATAAGAGAAAATTTTTTACATGCGAGATTTTATTCTTTTCGACCTTTCGAAACGATGTAAAATACTTTTGTTCAAGTGGTTTGTTTTCGTATACTTTTATATTCAGTAATTTATGCATGAATTGCCAATGAACATTCGAGTTCTTTAAAAATAGATATGAAATCCTACAGAATTTTAAGAAGACCTAAGATGGATACGTCGCTTGGTTACCGATATACCCCATAAGAAAAGAGTGGTATAAAATGTTTATTTTATTATTATATAATTGTCTATGAAAATCGCATGTATCTGACCAGTTTTTTTTAAATATTCACTCTTATAATAATTTTTCAGGTTAATTCTAATCGATTGGAAATTCTCATTGGTATAGTGATGTGGACTGTCAAGAGGATTCGAAAACGAAAAGTATTAAGTTTTTTGTCTTTCAATTTATTAGTTAGTTTAATTTATTAAAAATGTGTTAATTAATTAGTTAGGTGTTTATTTATTTTTTAAATACGATTTCCATAATTTAATTTAAAATTGTGAATGTTTTAATTATTTCTTCTAAAAAAATTTATTTTTATCGTTTCACATTTAATACAAAGAAAAAATGATTTTTTTGATAACATTTCAAGATATATGAAATTTTGGAGTGTTACATTTGATGATTCGAGTGTAGTGAGATACATTTTGTGATGTGATCAAAATATATCGTTTTCAATCGGTACATAAAGTTGGACGTTTTATGTTGATAAGATTGAATTGTTCTTGTTGAAATTTGTTTAGATCATGAGAATAAGAATAAGGATGTATTTGGTGCACATTGAATGTGATCCGTAGTTAACTCATTTGTGATCAGTAGGAATGAAACTTTACTCAATCATCGAACAATTCACCTAAATGTTGAGCGAGTAATGTACATTTGATTGCTAGTTCAAGTTTTTGATGTACCAATGAATTCCTAATTAAAAATTTGATTTTGATGCTTTGAAAATTTGGATCAAACAGTCATAGATCATATACTTGCAATAATGGAATCTAGTAATCATCACGATGATACGATCATCACTATGAGGTATTTTCTATAGGCATTTAAACCCGAGCTCAATAATTCAACGATGAGATCGTTGGACTCTATATTGTGATTTGTTCACAACAAATTTTCCATATTAAAATAGGAATTAGAGTGTAATATATTTTGAAAGGGAAAAATAGTAATTTTGTCGATTTCAACATATTGATGATCAAACGGGTTAACTTGTGAAATGAAGATCGGATGATATTATTATCGGATCATAATTCGCTTCTATAATTATCACTTGACTCGAAAATTCAATTTCATTTTTGTGATAGAATAAGTTAGAATTAATAAATGTATATCAATTGGTTAAGAGTTAACCCAATTAGAAACATGTGTTGGAGCTTAGGTCTTGTGAGTCCAATTAAGTCCCTCTCTTTGCTCAAATAGAAAAGTGAGACTTAATTGGCTTACTATAATAAAGTCTAAGGAAAATTGTACAATTATGAAACCATAATTGAGTATTATAACAATGCCCTTTGTGGGCACATTTTCTCAAGGATTAGGGTTAGCCACATTCTCTTATTATTATTATTATTATTATTATATTTTTTTTTTCTAAAAGGAGGCACTTAAAAGGAGGAGAAAAAGGAAGAAGATCTAAGGGAGGAAGCTTTGGCTAGAAAGTTAGAACGCCATCTAAAGCTCTTTCACGGTTATTATCATACCCAATGTGTAAGGATTTAAAGACCAAATCCAATGAACTCAAGGTGATTTAAGATCTATTATCTATTTGGATTTAATTTTCAAACGGAAAAATAATTTTCATATGTTGATTATATCCAATAATCAACAACATTTTGAAAAATGAAACTCTTCGGAAAAAAATTCAAAAACACAAAAAAAAAAAAAAAAAAAAATCTTAATATTATAAATTTTGATAAAGTAAAAAGACATTGAAGAAACTTCACAAAATACCTTCAATCAAACTATTTGAAAACTTGAATTAGCCCGTTTGTTTCCCATTTTTCAACCATAAAAATGAAAAATATAATCGTTATTCATCACATTTAGTCACCATTTTTTACTTTTCATCTCTTGTGTGGAGCCCATAATGACTATATTTTTCATTTTCAATTTACAAATAATAAGAATCAAATGAGGCCTAAGAATTTTAAGTTGTTTTGGACATGTCGTGAACTTCGTATCTATCCAATTTAGTTAAAAATCAGATTTTTAGTAAATTTTGATAGAATTGATAAAATATATGATTGAAAAGTTGATAAAAGTAATGAATTCCAAAACAGTTATTGAAAAAGAATTTAAAATAAGGGTCTGTTTGATTGTAAGAGTGAAAAATGGGTGAAAAAAAAATGAATGATAGAGAAATTGAATTGTCTAGAATTTGTTTTAGAGTGAAATTATAATTAATGGTATTTGATTGGTATAATTTTTCCACATAATCCGTTTAACTTTTTTTTTTTTTTTATGCAAATTGTTACTTTTTGGGATAAATTTTTTTACAATCTGTATTAAAATTTGTCTGGATTGCAAAAATGCAAAAAAAAAAAAAAAAAAATTAGAATATGTTTTTTCATGCAAATTATTTTTTTTTTTGTATATGTTCTTTTTTGTAATTTTTGTGTTCGTTTGGTTTTATTTTTCATGCAAATTATTAATTTAAATGGATAAATTTTTTCACCATTGGATTTAGAATATGTTTCCATTGTAAAAAAAAAAAAAAAATGAAAAACACTTTCCCACAAAACCCATGGGAGAATAAAAAGGTGAAAAATATGCTTTAAATGATTGTACCTAGAAAGGGGGTGAAAATAAATTTCATGAAAAAATTATGCAATCAAACACTAAAATTAAAGGTGCAAAAGGAAATTTTTTTTCATTTTTCACCATGGTTATCAAACACTACCTAAAAGTAGATTTTAAAAAGGGACCAAATAGGGACTTCATCTAAGGAGTAACTTTTACTTTCAGTTTTAACTCTTAACAAACAATTTACATTATTTTAGACTTTAGGGGGGTGTATTCAATTGAAGATTTTTGAAATTTTTGATAAACCTTTTTTTAAGTGATGATTTTCGTGGATTTCATGAATTTTTCATAAATTTGCATAGAATTAGAGAAATCTTTCTTAAACTTCTGTAGACTTTCATTTTAAAACTTTTGTAAAATTCAAAAAACTTTTTAAAAACTTTTATTTGAAATAGAATTCACATGAAATTATCACATATGAGATTGTAGTTCCCATAATTTTCTTTCTACTCCCCCTCCTCATATAATTAAAAAATATTTTAAAAAGAATAAAATTTAAGATCTTAATTATATAAATAATAATAATCAAAAGTATACATATATATGATAAAAAATAAATTTAATATTCAATATTATTAATATAATATACTTTTAAAAATAAATAAAAATCAATATATTTACATTTAATTATAAATTTGTCAGATAAAAAATGAATGAAAAAAAGTTACAAGAATCCAATTTATTTTTTTAAATAGAAAATAGAGATAAACGATAAGAGAGAGAGAGAGAGAGAGAGAGAGAGAGAGAGAGAGAATAAAAAAAAAAATAATCATACATCTAATGTTCGTAGAAAAAAAAATGAAAGAAATATTGAATTTTTTTTTTTCTAAAAGTCTCTCCAAAATCTCGTGATTAGTAAATGAGAAACAAATTTTAAAAATTTTATATGAGTATTTTCTCCTTAAAAGTTAGTACTCCATAGATTTTTATAAAAATATTTAGAAGTCATTAAAATTTGAATATCCCAAAACTTATAGAGACTTCTAAAATTTTTTAATTGAATACACCATGATTTTTAGAGACTTTTTAAAAGTCTATAAAAATTTCAATTGAATACATCTAACTTTTAGAGAGTCTCTAAAAGTCTACATTGAATACACCTAAACTTTTTAAATCTCAAAAAGTTATTAAAAGTTTCAATTGAATAAATCCCATTAATTTTTATTCTATCGTAAGACTAGCGAATGATAGAATTTAAATAATTGTTTAAATAAATACCTTATAATAAATTATAATTTTCTTGCAACATTTCCCCAATATTTTCAAGTTGATCCTACCGTTTCATATCACATCACATGGCCTCTCATTGGAGAGAGCAAAAGAGGTTTAAACTTAACTCTTCTTTGAGCCATTTTTTTCTTTTCAAAATAGTATTCGAAATAGTATTTTTTTTTTTGTAAAATGTATAGTTAAAAAAAATATTTTCGATTTATATATGATATTATTTTATGAAAGAGTGTGTGATAGAAAATAGAAGAGAGAAAAACAAATATATGAAAGAAAAATGGGCTCAAACAAGAGCTTTAACTTCGTAGCTAAGGGTCCGTTTGATTGCAAGAATGGAAAATGGGTGGAAAGAAAATGAATGACAAATAATTGAATTGAATAGAATTTGTTTTAGAGAGAATTGTAATTAATGGTGTTTGATTGATATAATTTTCCTCCTAATCCGTTTGACTTAATTTTCATGCAAATTATTATTTTTTGGGATAAATTTTTCACAATTTGTATTAAAATTTGTTTGGATTGCAAAAAAGTTAAAAAAAAAAAATTTGAAAATTTTTTGTGCTCTTTTGACTTTATTTTTCATGTAAATTGTCAATTAAATGGATAAATTTTTTTACCATTGAATTTAGAATATATTTTCATTATCAAAAAAGAAAAAAAAAAAATGAAAAATATTTTCTCACCATAGTCATAGAAAAATAAAAGATAGAAAATGTGTTTTAAATGATTGTATCTAAAAAAAATGGTGAAAATAAATTTCATGAAAAAAATTATACAATCAAACATCAAATTTAAAGATGAAAAAAAAAAAAAAAAAAAAAATTTTCTTTTTCCACCCTATCCAACGGGCGTAACTAGAGAAAACACAGCTCAAATTGTGTAGGGTAGGGTGTGGCAGGGTGCTGGTAAAAGAAAGCAAACAGATGAAAAGTAAAACTAGCAGTAAAAGTTATAAACCGTACAATCTTCTGATGACCCAGGCACTGAGAATTCAGTCACCAACTCTCGTAAATCTTTTGGTTTAAATAATATTTATCAAATTTAAAGGGGCCCTTTAGTTTATGGATTTCCGTATTTGTGTCAGAGACAATAGCTGCATTAAAGCAGCATAGTTGCAGCAGAAGCCCACAGAGTTGCAGCAGTCATAATGTGAACAGTACACACTGCAGCAGCAGATGAGAGAGAAAGAAACTGATAAATACATAGAACGATTTTATATACAGATGTACTAAAATTATTTATTCAAATCACGATGTCTTAATGTTAAGTTGATATCGGAATTGATCTGTTTAAAATTCGAGATGCCACGATTTGAGTATAAAAATTATTGTATGAGCAAATCACGAGATAAAATGGATAATCATAATGTCAAATAAAATATAAATAATATTATTTATACATAATAATTTACATATAAATAAGACATCAAAATAGATTGTAGTTTATTTATTTAATTAATTTTTTTTTTATTCATATCTTAGCGCGATGAAAGATAGAGGGGGTGGCAGCAATATGGTCAGAACCATTAGTTTTATGAACGTACAGAAGATTCTGCAGCAACACTAATGGTCCCTAAAATAAATATACCACCACATCCCTCTCTCCTTACACTGAACTAAACCCTTTTGGTCTCTAAATCTGTTCATTTCATCTTATTTGAAGTCTAAATTTTTAAGAAAATAACGAGTAGTGGAAGAAGTAGTATGTATCCTTTCACAGCAACCCAATGGCAAGAACTTGAACACCAAACGCTTTTTTTCAAGTACATGGTCTCTGGGATACCTATTCCGCAAGATCTTCTTTTCACTATCAGAAGAAGTCTAGATTCTTCTTCCAAGTTTCTTCTCCACCAAGTACCCCAACATGGTAATGACCAAAAAAAACTGGGTTTTTTTTATGTTTAATGATGTGTGTAACTAGAAAGGATTTTTTTAATTTTTTGTTTTTTTTGTTTTGCAGTTGGATGGAACAGTTTTCACATGGGTTTTGGGAGAAAAATAGACCCTGAGCCAGGAAGGTGCAGAAGAACAGATGGAAAGAAGTGGAGGTGCTCAAAAGAGGCTTATCCAGATTCAAAGTACTGTGAAAGACACATGCACAGAGGGAGAAACCGTTCAAGAAAGCCTGTGGAAACATCTCCAAATATCTCATCAATCACTAAAAACACTACAAATTCTTCTTCTTCTTCTGCTAGACAAGAAAAATACTTTTTCTTGGAATCCAATGCTTATTCTTCTACTCCAGTCAAAGACTACAGGTTCTTAAAACCCCCACTAGTATATGTGATTGTCTCTGTTTTTGATTGATAAATGACTTGTTCTTGTATATGTTGTAGAAACAGCTGTGGGCATTCTGGGACCTCAAGAGATGTCAATGATTCTTGGCAGATGGCACAACTGACACTGGGTGATGTGAAACAAAATCCTTATTACACCTCTGATGTTAACAATAGAGAGATTGTGGAGGATCAGCAGCCCAACAAAATTATGCATCATTTTCTTGATGAATGGCCACCAAAGGACAACCAAGACTCTGAGGACAAATTTTTAAGCCACAGAACACAGCTCTCAATTTCAGTACCCAATCCCTTGCATGATTTCTTCATGACCCAAAATGGTAGGACTATTGCATTTAGTTCTTCTTCTTCTTTTATTTTTAAATTGCTTTTTAATGTGGTTATTTACTGACTTTTTTTTTTTTTTTTTTTGCAGAAAAATGAAAATCTGAAAATTGGGTTCTTAAGACAGTCAAAATCTGTTTGTGGTATCAGTGTAACATGTGTAATCTGGTCTGAAAACAGTTCCTTTCTTGTGTTTATCTTTAGAAGGATGTGATGAGTGGGAATTATGTCTGTATGGTAACTGGGGGATTCACTTGGACGTTACTTTTATTTCCTCTTTACTAGTGTAGTATTTATTTTCGTTGGAAGGGCATCTACCAATTTTGCCACATGTTATGTACTTTTTAATTGGCAGATATATTCACTTCTTGACTGTATTTCTGGCTTTTTCCTTGCTTACTTTCAAACCATCAATTACATAACTTTTGGTAACAGTAAAAACTTGTGGACCACTTCACTCTTTTGGCGTTTGCACTATTGCTCTCACCTCATAGGCTGGAATCAAATATATATAAGGAGAACCGGTTCATTAAAGGGTTTGTGACAGGATCGGTTCGACTGCACGGGCAGGTTTGCTGGTTTCAGATCAGATCGGTGGTTCAATCCAAGTTTAGCAACTTGATTTTACTAGTCAATCAAATGTGAAACTTCGAATCTTTTTCTATACATATACGTATACCATAATTGAGCTTTTACAATGATATTTTTGGGCTTTTTAGTTATTGACTTATTGTTGACCTTTAAACAATGATCAACAAATTTTTCCCTTAGTGAGCATTTTTTCTTCTTAAGCTCACTATTGTGATGCTTAATTGGGAGCAATCGGGAATCGATTATCTGGGAGGAAACCATTTCCAATTCAAAATAGCATTCTTAAGGCTTTGGGGTTGAAGTTGTATTTTTAGTTAGCGGCATGTGGCATCGTTGATTGATTGATAAGTGACTCATTCTATAATTAGTTCACATCTTATTCACAAGTTTAATCGTTCATTTTTTTGCTCAAGTGCATTTGCTTGGATTGTATATTTAAGGTCGCTTATTAAATTCCTCCTGTGAGTGCTTTTAACTCATTTTAGATTTCCGTGTATTTTTTTGTCCTTTTAGAGTGCTCTCGCTTAGATTTATATATAACAAATAGTTCTCAAAGTTCGAGTACAATAATTTATATTATGCTTTAAAACTTAAATCTAGATTTTTGATTGAATTGACAGACGCATGTACATTTTATTAATTTTGTTATTATTATTTATTTATTATTTTACCAGCTCTTGCAATATATTATTTTTTGTCATTATTATTTGTTTATTATTTTTATCCGGTAGCGAACTTGTGTACTCACGATAAGGAATAGGTACTATAACTTTCAAGTTTATTCTATTCATTAATGATAATTGACGTGTGATTAGATGAAACACCTCGTTAATAATAGCCCTTTTTAAATGCATTTTGCAACATCATGTGCTTTAATAGCGTGATGTCTATGCTTGCTTATGATTGCTTGTTTTAATGTGGCGTTTTAGGGTAAAACTGTTCGAACAGGGACATAGGGCACATTGTCCCTGTTCAAACAAGGGGACAATGTGGCGCTCCCTATAGGCGAGGCGCTTGTGTGGCCTATAGAGGATGCCACATCAATCCCCTAGACTGACACGGTCGACTTAGTCCTGTCTGTCTAGCATGGTTTGTCGTTTTATATTCAAAGGTTGGGATCACTTTATTTTTTTGAGGGTTGAAATTGAGCCTCTTGGAATGCAGTTACCAGGATGTACTTCCTAAACCCATATATTGTACTATTTATCATCGTATTTTTTCTAAAACATAAAAATACTCTTATGTTCTTTTGCGAGTATTGATTTCATGAAGAAATAAAGCCACCTTACATTTTTCAAAATGATACTTAGAATAGTGTTGATATTTTATTATCCTTGTTGATTTCATTGTTAAAAGTTACAGGATAGCGCTAAACCGTTACTAATTACCCGTTTTTAGTTTCACTTTATGTGCGGAATTAATATAACCAAAGTAACAAGTCACTTTAATTAATTTCTAGATGATTAAGCAAACAAGTCTAATTCCTATGTGGAATTACCGCAGTAGTAATATTATGGAAAGCAATAAATACCAACAAAATGTTGACGAAGAAACCCAACGTGGAAAAAACTTCGGGCGCTTTGCCAATCAAAGATCCACTATAAACTGTATAATAAACTTACAGACCATCAGCAAAGTTGATGACACAAGCTTTCTGATCTCCTATTTGAAGTTTGAAGCAACTCTCCTAGAATGTGCATACGAACACCAATCCTAACTCTTCGTAGTAAAGCAGTTCTCCTGAAGTGAGCACACGAACTCCACTCCTAACTCTTCACACAGTTTATCTCCTGTAAATCCACCAAGAACTCTTCATTTTTCAGTTTCTTCATTGATCTTCACAGTCAACTAAGTTGACGACACAATCTTCCTGACAAACCCAAGTAAAGAATAGCACCAGTGTATTGATTGAAAGTTTTGATATTTTCAATCTAAAGGACGCATATGATGAAGTGATTGAACTGGATGAAAGTTTAGCTCGTGAGAGAATAATTATTTTCTCTTGAATGTATAGTGTTCAATCATTGTATCTCGAATGCACAGTGCCCCCTTTTATATTTTGGACGAATAAGGTAACTTTGGCTAAAAAAAATATCGCGAAATCGCGAATTAGGTCAAGACCGTAAAATGATTGCTCGAGCGAGGAGCATGTTCGCTCAAGCGAGGGCCCTGTCGCTTGAGCAACAGGTGGGCAAAGGTCGAGGGCTGGATGTTCTGACTTCATCTACTTGAGCATGACTCCCGTGAACAGCTAGTGAAAATGCTGCGAGTTTCCTTCGTGTTCTAAACTTGGATCCCGAACCATACACTATACAACAAACTATGAAACTTTATAATTAAGTTCCTAAACTTCTGAAATATTCAAATTGGTCATTTTGTTCACAGAATAACCAATTACAATGATCTAACACTAACAATTGTATTTTCCCGGTGTATCTTTCCAAGTTCCTCCGTTTGGAAGACATGTGGTTGAACGAGCCTTTAGGATTGGTATAACTTTCCTTCTACAATGTTTATCGATAGATAACTCTAATTCAGGAGGTGGCAAAAAATTATTCAGATTCTGGCAAATTCGTTATGTTTTTGCATTTTTCACATATGCATATGGATTTCACTTTGTTTTCCTGGTTCCTTCGTCTGGGAGACATATGGTTGAATGAACCTTCATGATTGATATAACTTTTTTTTTTGCAACATTGTCGACAGATAGTTCTGATTTAGAAACTAGCAAGAATGATTCAGAAGTTGGCAAATTCGTCATATTTTTTTTTTCTTTTTCCACATATATGCATCTCGAATAAATTACCTAGGGTGGATAGGCACTGGATTTGGTAGGCTACTGTATCATGAGCTATCACACAGTCGCATTCCATTTTGTCAAATTTGATTCCACCAATACACTTCCGCTCTTTCTTTTCTTACCTAGCAGTTTAAGCGATCTCAGAAGCTAGAAGTAACATGAGATGCATTATTTTACATATTAAAATCAGTTCATGAATGTAATACTTTTGAATTTTATGTTTGTAATATTTCTATAAAATAATAAAAGTTTTTGAATTTTCTTTATATTTGTTTATTATTTAAAGTATATTTTGCTTGAACTGATAATCTTGCCAAACTAAAAGACATCGCTATGTCATATTAAGTTTAAAAGAGGTTAAATTTGCTAATTGCCGTTTTTTAATTATCTAACTTCGTCACTAATCGAACCAAACTTGTTTTTATTGATAATATTATCTTAAGCACATGTCGTTCCAAAGGTGTTTAAGGTGTTCACTACTTTTATCTACAAGGTTGTATGTTCCTGGCCTAATTACTTCGATTATTGTGTATGACCCTCCCTCCTCATTCTAGCCTAGCAGTCGATAACCTATTTATTTATCCCTAATGAAAATTTTCTTTAACATCAAGTTTCCTACCTTATTTTTTAATATTTTTTTTTTTTTTTGCAAACCTTAGAATTGAAATGTCTTTCCATTTTTCTCTAATATATGATGAGCTTTATTTGGGAATCATTTTGTTTTTCTTCCTAGAGGTCTAAGCATGGGTTTATAGTTTCGTCATTCCGTTCCTCGTTATAGTTTAGTTTTCTTGCTGAACTTAAGCCTATTTTTATCGGAACCATAACTTCGACCACATAAGGTAAAGAGAACGGAGTTTCTCTAATGACGATTTCAGAAGTGGTGCGGTATGAATATAAGATATGTGGTAATTCATCAGCCATAATTTCTTCACGGAATATTCAACATCTTGTTTATCGTTTCCACTTGTCCGTTAGCTTGGGGGTAATATGGAGTGGAGAAATGTCTATGAATTTCCAATTTTTCGCACATGGCTCTCTATTTTTCGTTCTTAAAAACTGTGTACCATTATCTGATATAATAGATGCACTCTGAATCAACATATGATATTCTTCTTCTAAATGAACTTACAAGTATTGGCCTCAGTGATTTTGCAATAGGTTTTGCTTCTAGCCCATTTGGTGAAATAATCTACCACTAAAACCATTAATCTCATATTAGATCTTCCTCTCTGAAATGGTCCAACGTAATCGATGTCCCATTTTGCAAAAGGCCAAGAGCTACTGTTGGTAGTCGATTTATGTGCGGGTTGTTGATGTATTGCTATGAACTTTTGACACCTTTCGCATTTTGTAATGTAATTTATGGCATCTTTTCTCATAATTGGCCAGTGCTACCTTTGCTACAAAGCTTTTTGTACCAAGGAGTGTCCCCTAACATGATTTTCACATATGCCTTTGTATATATCTCTCATTACATATGTTGCTTTATCATCGTTTACACATCTAAGCAAGGGAAGTGTATACATTGTTTGAATAAAATGTTGTTCTGTAGTATGTATTTAGCTTCTCTTTCTTGTAGTTTTCTCCCTCTTTTTAATTCTTGGGGAGTGTTCCATCCTTTAAGTAGGATATAATTTCTTGCATCCACGAGGCTTTCCCTTTTATCCATAAGCTTTCCTCCATTTTCAAATTAGTTGAAGGGTTTGAAAGTAATTCTATCGGTAAGATTTTGAATAGCTCCACATCCTTTGTAGTTGCTAATTTTGATAATGCATAATATTCATTCAATTTTGTTTCATGTACAGAATTTGGGATGACAAAAATGCAACAGATCACTCACACATATAGGTTCCGCAGATTTTTTTGGCAATATTTAATTCACATGGGCCCACTTTCATGTGAGTATCTGTAGCATTTTTGTCATCCACTTTTTCTGTACAAAGGGCAAAACTCATATTCATTTTATTTTCTTGGTTTTTGTGTGAACTCAAATTTTTGAAGTACTATGAGAAGTTCATGACTTCAATGAGATATACGGCCATCATTTAATCCTTGACAGTAAACCTTCAATTGATATGATTTACCACTAATTGCGAATCACTTTTTATTTAATCTTTTGGGCATACGTTTCTTTTGCCAAAACAAACTAGCTAGCCAAGCCTCATACTCGACTACAATATTGTTACTTTGAATGCGAACCTTAATTCACGATTCAATTTATACCCTTCTGGACTTGTCTAATTATCCCCGCTCCAACGCCAATTTCTCCTGATGATCCATCTACAAACATTTTCCAAGTTTCCTGTTCAAGCCGAACTTCAAGAATTGGGATGTCTGATAGTTTGACAATGAAATCTATCGAGGGTTACACTTTATAGCATATTTCAAACTGCCCTAATTCTACTTCCTACTTTATCAATTTCTTAGCGCATCGAGCTTTTATAATACTTGCTTGAGTGGAAAATTGGTTATTACTTCGATATTGTAACTATGGAAATAGGGATGCTACTACTAAAGAGAGGGCTAACTTCTCCACATCATGATGTCTAATCTCAGCACCTCTTATGCTTTACTCAAGTAATATACTGGCAATTAATGTTGCGCATCTTCTCTTACTAAAATGAAACTTACTACTACCTTAGAAACTACTAGATATAGGAATAATTTTTCCTCATTTAATGGTTTGGCTAACAACGGGACTTTTCCTAGACGTTCCTTTAAGGCTTGGAAGGCTTGTTTGCATTCTTCAAACCGTTCAAATCTTTTTCCTCCTTTAATGATCGAAGTAAAAAGAGCATTTATTTTTAGCTTGTAAAACAAATCTATTTAAGACACGACCCTTCCTGTAAGGCTTTGTACCTCTTTAGGCTTTGTTAAATACCGCATTTCTATAAGGGCTTGGATTTTATTAGGGTTCGCCTCAATGACTCGCTGATTTTCCATGAATTCTAAGAATTTCTCGGACATGACTCCAAAAGCACATTTCAGTAGGTCAAGTTTCATTTGATACTTCCAGAGTATGTTAAAGCTTCTTTCAAATGTTTTAGATGGTCTTTGACTCGAATGCTTTTGACGAGCATATCATCGATATATACCTCAATTGTCTTACCTATCTATTTGCAAACATTTATTTACTAGCCTTTGATAAGTCAATCTACTCCTCGTCTGGTCCATACATGAGAATTTGATTATATCCTGAATATGCATTCATAAAACTTAGCAAATTATGTACTTCAATTGCATCCACCAGATAATTAATTTCAAGGAGCGAAAAATTGTCTTTGCCTTTCTTTAAATTGATAAAATCCTGGAATGTTTGTCATTTTCCATTACTTTTGAAACCAATATCGGGTTAAATCTATAAAATTCTGGAAAGTTTGTCAACTTTGCTTTTTAGCACTTCATATTTCTCAGAGTTCATTGGTCGCCTCCCTCTTTTGCATTTTAAGCTTTAATTTAAAATCAATTTTCACCCTAAGATACATGCCCACCATATCATCATGTTTCCAAGCATGTTCACGTCAAGGTTCATTTTCAAGGAGTATTTCAATAGGTTTTTCATAAGTTCAGCCATCTCTTTGCCAGAACTCCAGTTATGACCTCTTGACTAGCGGGAAAACCTTGCGAGACTCCCTGATTATATTTTATAGAAGTTTTGTCTCTATTAGTGGAGAAATTATTATATTTGCTTGTCTGATAGCAAGTTGTGCAATAATTCCAGTATAAGAGGACTTTTCATCCAAAATAAAGAAATTTATATATTCTTGGTATACTCGAGGCTCGTCACCTAATGTCACTAACAAAATGTCTGTCCGTGAGGGACTTGACCTACTTTGATGGATTTATTAGGCTCCGATACAGGGATCCATGGATAATAGGTATGCATTCGATCGAAAGTGCTTCCATAAAAAATATTTATCGAATTTTTGTTGTCTTAGAACATGTTATCAAAGTTTTATCCGACCATCATCACCTGTATGACTCCTGCTCATCTTCAAAACACTTGACTCTATTTTTATATTTAACAAATTTAATTGAAGGAATTATAAATTTCGAATTACCTTGATTTCACAGCTTTCAAAGGACGAGTTATTGTTGATTGGTTTACTCTTTCTCCGTGATCTTGACATCTTCCTCATCCGAGATTGAACAATGGAAGCCTTCCTATTGTTTAGAAATGGTTGCTCAAAACAAACAAAATAGAAAGAAATGGAACATGACGAATTTTGTTCTATGTGACCGCATAGAACAAATCTTATGCGGCCGCATAGAAATGGATAGAAGCTTCAATTCTCTGTCCGAGTATAACTATGCGACCGCATGGTTTTGTACTATGCGGTCGCATAGTACATTTCAATGTTACCGTTGGAGACGGTTTCCTACCGTTTGTCACTTGCATTTGGTGCCCTTTCAACATATTTTTGGCACCAATTCATGTACAATACTAAGGCCTATATATAGAGGAGTCATGTTCTTAGTGAATTCAATTGAAAAACAATTGATTAACATATGTTTTTATTATACTCTCTACGATCAAGATCATATCTATACATCTACTCACATTCTCTTGTTTTCTTATTGTGTTCTTGAGTTTTGGGTAGAAATATTTGTGCTTTGGTATTTCTACAACAAGACTTGATTAATCCTTCAAACCATTTGTCGGAAAACCTTTTAGCATCCCAATTTACCGGAGAAGGGGCAAATATTGTTTGAGGACAACGATTACGTATTTGGGCCTTTCTTGAAGTTTGATTTCCAAATTTGTTGTTGTTTCAAAGTTTTTTTCTCTCCTTCTTCGATTGAAGTTTTCCAACAATCTCAAACAATACCATTCTCGCGATGGAGAGTGAAACAACAATGGCTACCATAAAGTTGATGTATCAAGACTTGGTGCGGTTGGATCGTTTTGATGGCATGAACTTCACAAGGTGGCAAGACAAACTAAAATTCCTTCTTACGGCGTTGAAGATCATCTATGTACTTGATCCAAAATTGAAAGATCTTTCCGAACCATCCGACAAAGATACCGATCAATCAAGGGTGGACAGAAAGAAGCGTGAAGAGGATGAATTGATATGTCGCGGTCATATTCTCAACTCATTGTTGGATCGTTTGTATGATCAATACACCAACACAACGTCGCCAAAAGAAATATGGGATGCATTAGAAAGTAAGTACAAAGGGAAGGAAGAAGGTACCAAGAAATTCTTAATTTCTAAGTACTTTGATTTTAAGTTTCTTGAAAATATCCCCTTGCTTTCCCAAATTCATGAATTGCAAGTACTAGTCAACAAGTTGAAGGTGGTGAAAGATTGAAATCCCAATGACCTTTCAAGAGGGGGCAATTATTGCAAAACTCCCCGGTACTTGGAAAGGATACCGGAAGAAAATCATGCATAGTTCCGAGGACCACTCCTTGGAACAATTGCAAAAACATTTGCGCATTGAAGAAGAGTCAAGAGTGCGTGATAAGAGTGAAAACTCTTATGAATGCACTTCCAAAGCAAATGCAATAGAGAAAATTGAACCGCCAACAAAATCCAACAAAAGAAAGCCTTCAACGAACTTCAACAAGTTTAAGAAGAAGACAAAAGGAGGTTGTTTTGTGTGTGACAAATCTGGTCACTATACAAAAGATTGTAGACACCGAAAACAAAACAACTTTGAGGGCAAAGTGAACTCCATCAAAGAAGATAGAATTGTGACGACCATTAGTGAAATCAATGCAATCAAGGGAAAAGTTCTCAGATGGTGGTATGATACTTGTACTATAATACATGTATCATATGATAAATCTTCTTTCAAGACATATCATGAGGTTAATGAAGACCAAGAGATTCAAATGGCTAACGAGGTTCGATCTAAAGTGATTGGAAAAGGAAATGTAGATATCATCTTCACCTCTGACAAGACCATTACCATAACCAATGTACTAAATGTGATTATTGAATCAAGCGATGTAGAGTTCTTTGAGGATTCGCTATCTTCGAATAATGAATTGAGGAAAAATCGTTTAGGTATCTCTAGCTCAAGTGGAATACAAGATGAAACATCTTCTAAAGCTGTTGATGAGTCAAGTGAGCCATGAAGAAGCAAAAGAATAGAGGTGGTGAATATTTTCTAAGTTTCTACCTTTTTTGTGAGCATCATGACCCACGGCATGCAAAACGATGTGAAAAAATACTTTAAATTGCACAATGAAGTTGGGGACTAAACTTGCTGACCAAAAAGATGGGAGGGCTGACTGAAATTGAGAAGTCCTTGGGACTGGATGAAATTGATTCTCAACTCATTTCTTTTTACTTAGTAGAAGGAAATGAATTGAATGTCGTAAGAACAATTCCATTTGTTCTACATGTTGAAACCGATCCTAAAACTTATAGAGAAGCTATGACTTCTTGTGATAGCATGTTTTGGAAAGATGCAATCAAAGATGAAATGGATTCAATAATGTCAAATAATACTTGGGAACTTGTCGATTTACCACCCGAATCCAAACCTATTGGATGTAAATGGGTATTTAGGAGAAAATAAAATGTTGATGGTTCTCTAAACACCTTTAAGGCTAGATTAGTAGCCAAAGAATATCGATAAAGAGAAGGAATAGATCTTCTTAGAATACTATTTTCATACATATATACCGGTAGCTAGAATAACATCGATAAGGATATTATTTGTACTAGCTTCGATACATGACTTGCATATTCACCAAATGGATTTCAAGACGACATTCTTGAATGGGGATCTTGATGAGGAGGTTTATATGGAGCAACTTGAAGGTTTTGCTCTATCCGGAAATGAACACAAAGTGTGCAAGTTAGTAAAATCGTTATACGGTTTAAAACAAACACCTAAAAAGTGGCATAAGAAATTTGATTTAGCTATAATTTCGTTTGTTTTTAAACATAATAGCGTAGATAAATGTTTATATTCAAAAGTGTGTGATGATTATGTGACATTTATATGCCTATATGTTGATGACATGTTGATTATAAGTAATCACATGGATGGAATAAAAGAAACAAAGAAGTTTCTATCTTTCACATTCAAGATGAAGGATCTTGGACAAGTGGATACCATTTTGGGTATCAAAGTCACGAAGACTAGTGGGGTTACCATCTAAGTTAATCACATTATATTGAGAATGTGATAAACAAGTTCAAACACTTGAACATAAAGGAAGCAAGTACCCCAATTGATCCAAGTTCAAAACTTGTAAAAAATGATGAAAGGGAAATTGCTCAATTGGAATATGCAAGTGTTATTGGAAGTCTTATGTATGCAGTTCAATGCACAAGACAAGGCGTAGCATTCGCAATTAGTAAACTAAGTAGGTTTACTAGTAATCCAGGCAATGACCATTGGAAGACCATTGGAAGGGTTCTTAGATATTTAAAGAAGACTAAGGGCTTGTGCCTACAATATACTAAATTCCCGGCTGTATTGGAAGGATTTACCGATGCTAGTTGGATATCTAGCACAGGTGAGAATAAATCCACTTCCGGTTGGGTGTTCACTCTTGGAGGAGAAGCTGTTTCTTGGAAATCAAAGAAACAAACATGTATAACGCACTCGACCATGAAATCCGAATTCGTAGCATTATCGGATACTGGGAAAAAAGTTGAGTGGATGGGGTTGAAACTCTTAAAATAGAAAGATTCACCAATGATAGCAACCCTACTTGTCATTACTCAAAAGGTAATCTACGGGTTCAAAGGGGTCATTTGATGTGTGGATAGTTTCAGCATTATTCAAATCTGCGATAACCCTATCCTAGTTAAATAATGCTGGTTGTTACTGAAGTGAGGGTTGAACTTCAATCTTTTAATGAAGTTCAGTGCTAAGAGCACAAACATCTCTAAAAGTAACAAAGATGCTGGAAGAATTTCACCTAGACGAACTTCGAGGTGGTGCCGCCTCAATAGAGAGCTAGAGTTACTCTCTTAAAAGTTTGTCGAAAAGGATGAGCGCAAGGCCATAAAAGCGTTAAGCGAGTTTGAGGAACTTGAGAACATGTGGTACTTGTGTGTGTGTTCTTACCGATTTTGTTACATGGAATAACTGGTTCAAAGTTTCACGCTACCTTTGATTCCGACTTTACCTTGTTAGAATTACACTATGGTTAGATTCAAATTGAAAGATATCTAATCCTTAGGCATGAGTATCGTTTACGATTGAATGTGAGACTTGTTATTTTTGAACAAGTGGGGGATTGTTGAGAAATGGTTGTTCAAAACCAATAAAATAGAAAGAAATGGAACAAGCCGGATATTGTTCTATGCGACCGCATGAACAAATCGTATGTGGTCGCATAGAAATGGACAGAAGCTTCAATTCTCTGTCCGAGTATAACTATGCGACCGCATGATTTTGTACTATGCGGTCGCATAGTGCATTTCAATGTTACCGTTGGAGACGGTTTCCTATCGTTTGTCACTTGAATTTGGTGCCCTTTCAATATATTTTTGGCACCAATTCGTGTACAATACTGAGGCCTATATATAGAGGAGCCATGTTCTTAGTGAATTCAATAGAAAAACAATTGATTAACATATGCTTTTATTATACTCTCTACAATCAAGATCATATCTATACATCTACTCATATTCTTTTGTTTTCTTATTGTGTTCTTGAGTTTTGGGTAAAAATACTTGTGCTTTGGTATTTCTACAACAAGGCTTGATTAATCCTTCAAACCATTTTCCGGAAAACCTTTTAGCATCCCAATTTACCGGAGAAGGGGCAAATATTGTTTGAGGACAACGATGATGTGTTTGGGTCTTTCTTGAAGTTTGATTTCCAGATTTGTTGATGTTTCAAAGTTGTTTTCTCTCCTCCTTCGATTGAAGTTTTCCAACACTTATTTTTTCATTCGAGCTTTTCCTTATCTCCTTTTTCAGATTTCTCATGACATCTTTTAACATTGTTTCTATCATCACGAAATTGCTTGAAAATTCCTTGTCAGATTTTAACGCTTCTATTTTGTAAGATCTGATTTTGTTTAAATCATTGTTACACTGGTTTTGATGAATTTCTAGATCAAAACAACAAGATTGTAATATCTTTGTCCAAGGTTCCCACATACGACGTCAATTTGTTGACCTCTAAATGATGATCAACAAAGCCAGTTATTCGGTAGGATGCTATTTCAAATTTAGCATAACATTTTTCATCTCAAGTACGCCTATTTATAGATTTCTATTTAGGCTTTGGCAGGGACATGTGATCATGTGGGGTCAACTGACGTCAATTTTTGTTTTTTTTAAATTTGTGTAAATCCCAAGATTGGCTCTGATCAAAGATTTCTTTTGCCTAAGATTGGCTCTGATCAAAGATTTCTTTTTCAGAGGAGCTGATATTGAATAAGATGAGCATACAGGAGATTAGAGAGTTCATTGGCTTGGATTCACTTGCATTTTTGTCAATCAATAGCTTAAAGAAGTTACTGGGCAACGATTCGCCCAACTTTTGTTATGCTTGCTTTTCTGGGAAGTACCTTGTCGAACCGGGAGGCAAGGTGAAGAGGGTTCGTGATTTTCTTGATGATGGGTTGAGTGGAAATATGAAGTCCATTAATGGGGCTGGCTTGAAAGGATTAGAAATCAAGAGGAGGTGAGTGATAAAAATCTCAACTTGAAACAAGAAATTAATCTATCTGGTTAGTGTTATCATAGTATGAGATGTACCACTGCTTACCTAGTATAAGGCCCTTTTGAGTTGATTTTACACATTGCTCTGTACTCTATTTTCATTGGAAATTTTGAAGCATGAGTGTGAAAATCTCATACAACAATTTTGGTTAAAAAAAACACTGGCATTGGAAGAACTGATTTTGAAGCCAAGTTAATTGGTTCTGAAGAGGCATTGAGAGCTGGTTTATAGAGGGAAGAAATGGAGTGTAAATTTTGTTGCAGAAATGAAAAATCAGATTGCCTTGGGCTAAGATGGTAAGAAACAAATCAAATGTAATCAAATTTTCCTAATAAATTCAAACTGTAGCTAATCTTATGCTTTTTTCTTAATTCCCTTCTTTACTTTAGGTTGAATCCCCAAGAAAGTTGAATTATTAGTTGCAGATTGCCAATGACTTTGAGGAAATTTTGCATTCAAGTTTATTAAATCCAAAACAAAACTCATAAATATTTTTTCAAAGTTATGTTGTAATTAATTAGGGCTGTAAGCAAAAACCGTCAAACCGGAAAACCAAACCGAAACCGCATTTTGGAAACCGTCGGTTTGGTGCCACATGGACCCGTCAACGAAATGGTTTTGAACCAAACCAAACCGGTCAAAAACGGTTTGATTTAGGTTTGAGAAATTTTATTGCGGTTTAAAACCAAACCGGACCGGCGAAAAAATATATAAAAATTTAAAAATTTAAAAAAATGAAAATTTCTAAATTGTAACTTGTAAGACTTGTATATGGCTTTTTATTTATTTTTAAATGAGGTTCACATATTTTATAGGCTCTTAAACTGAAAGTCTGAAACGATTTATCAAGCAATCTCACGTTGTATTCCACATAAATTACTATCATCAAACAATCATCAACTTATATAAACTGCATAGTACTCCAATGATTAAACAAATTTCAATCAAAATCAAAATCCTATATTGAATTGGACATCTTTTAAAAAATAATTGCAACTCTGGTTCTGTAGATTATAATTTGTAGAAATCTAGATGCAAAGTTTTGATCGGATCAACAACTATGTAATCAAAGTGAAAACAAAATAAAAATTTCGGATCTTAGAAATGAAATTATATATTGTAAATAAATTTATTTAGGTATAGATTTACCCAATATTCTAATTTGACTTGAAAATTAGTTAATCAAAGAATTATAAGAAGAGAGAAAAAAAGAACAAAAGAGAAGAAGAAAAGTGTTGGGGTCTAAAATGAAGAAGGAACCCCATTATTTTTTTATAAAAGTGATTCAAGATTGAATCATATATTTTACAAAAAAAAAAAAATTCTATGAGAACCATCTGGTTCCCCGTGGTTCCCATACTAGAATCGGGAACTGGACCGGAACCGGTTGATTCTTAATAATTTGTCCTAAAATCAAATTATTTTTTAGAAGATCTGAAACCGAATCGAACGATTCTAAATGGTTCCGGTCCGGTTCTGAAAAAAAAAATGTTAACTTCTAAATTAATGACATAAAAGTAGACGGGCAAAAAAATATACGGCTAAATCGATGGTTTAAAATCGGACGACAGGTAAAAAAAAATATACGAAGAAACCGGCGGTTTAAAACCGGACCAAACCGTTAGGTTTAGGTTTGAGTTTTTTTCAAACCGTTCAAAATGGTTTGGTTTAGGTTTGAGTTTTTTTCAAACCGGTGTAAACGGTTTGGTTTGAAAATCTGTCAAAAACCGGTAAAACCGGACCGCTTACACCCCTATAATTAATAACTGAAAATTGTCAATATCTCAATTGTAGAAATTTCAAATTTCCTTCAATTAACAGAATAGTCAATATAATTCCGAGTTGATTAAGTGTAATATTTATAGATATGTTGTTTTCAGCGACTCATTAACCAAGTCCAATTCATTAATGATATGTTGTTTTAAAAAAAATGTATTTTAATTTTTGACTTCACAATCTCAAATGTCTAGCTCCGTCCCTGGGCTTTGGGGGTGAGTGGGACTTTTAGTTAACGATATGTGGTAGCCATTGATTGATTGATTTCTAATTGATTTTATTATCAATTCACATTTCATTTACCAGCTTAGTCCTTCGATTTTTGCTCAAGTAACATTGGTTCGAATTGTGTATTTAAGATTGCTTATGAGGTTTTCCCCTCATGAATGCTTTTAGCTCATTTTGAATTTGCGAGTATTTTTGACCTCTTCAGAGTGCTCGCTTAGATGAATATTTTATATATAACATTTATCTCTTTAATTAATTCAATCATATTTTGTGTGTACATATACATAATTATATATTTATAAAATATTATGGTACTTTTTGACCCAATCAAATAATAAATATAATTAGAGAAAATTAATTGGAACTATGTCTTCAAGTTTTAATATCATTAATTAGGTTTAATTTTTTTAGTTTAAAAATCAGGTGATAATTAGCATTCTATTATATTTTATATTATAATATTAATAACAGCTTTCTCTCTCTCTCTCTCTCTCTCTCTCTCTCTCTCTCTCTCTCTCTCTCTCTCTCTCTCTCTCTCTCTCTCTCTCTCTCTCTCCATTTATATCCACCGAGCAGTTAATAATTTCTTTCTCTTTCACTCTGTATATTTTATTATATATTTTTCTCTCTATATTTATATCTATAAATCAGGCTACAACGCCATCTTTGTTGACAGATAGGTTGACAAAATGTTATGTGACATTTTATCATTAGACTGTTTTAAACATTGTCATCATTTTCATCCACCTATACATCTATCATGATGTTAAAATTACATGATTTCTCCCCCGCAATGTTACTAGCAACTACCATAATTAGATATATGGGATTTGTAATTGATGTTTTCGCTCTGTTTCTAGTTAAAACAAAGTTGCTGCTATGTGAATAGATCGCAAGAGTCACTAAACAATAATGGTGGAAACTAAAATGGCACTTCAACTTTATGTATGAATAGGAAATGAATTCATGAGTTACGTATAAGTTTAATACTAAGATGACTCCGTGTATGATTTTAGTACAAATATGAGTTCACATATAACTTAAGAATGGGGTAAAGTTTACATATCATTTGTTTAATTAATCCACTAATTGTCCAAACGGCATTGTCACATAAACGCTCTATTTGTCACTTGGATTATTATGCTAGTTTTGATTGGCTAGAGTTATTTTATGTATGAATGAAAAAATCTCCCAAACTATAAGAGAGTTCTACAAGTTTTTCATTTTTTATTAATCGTGTCAATTAGGTCGGCCCTCATGAATTGTCGAACTAGATCACCAAACCTTACATATTAGGATAGACCATCAAACCCTGCACATCTAACTATATATATATATATTAACAGAGTGAATCACTCTGAGCCTAAGCGACTCAATCCGCTTTAACACTATTACATTTGCGGGTTTAAATCCAAATCCAAAAACACCGAAAAATAGGTTTATCCCCCTCCCAAGACTTGACTGCCTCTAGAAGCACAAACTGAAATCCCAACTTGGATTATATAAACCAATCTATTTTCTTGTTTCCAATAAGTTCGAAACAAGAATTGTACTAATTTTTGCCTTATTCCCATTGTCCATTTCACAAATAAAAAAGTCAATTACTTATTCACACCCCCATTCCTAAACATGAACTCTGTCAGATTAAAATGACAAAAATATTTTGATCCGATCCTGAATTTTAGTTTTATGATTTTAAATTTAAATTGTGTTTAAATAAATTAATTAACATTAAATTAGAATATTTCAATCCCGTTTCCCCTCTCAAAAATTCCCCGATGGAACATGGGTTTAGGATGGCCATCGGGCTCCGTTACCATCATACTAGTGGTGGCAATGGGTCGAATCGAGCCAACTCGGCTCGTGTTCGGGCTCGTTGCCCAACGAGCTCATGGCCGAGCTGATCTCGGCTCGTGAAATAAAGTTTGAGTTCGGCTCGGCCCACGAGCTCGTGGCTGTAGGCCGGGACGAGCCGAGCTCCGGCTCAGCTCGTGAGCTCGGTCCATGAGCTCGTCTTTTTTTTTTTAAATATTTTTTTTTATATTATATAATACACGTTTTCTAATTTTTTTTTTTTTTTTTATAAAATTGACAGCTCGCCTCATTTGACATTTTCAAAGCTCGACTCGTGGTTCGGGTTCATTTTTTACGAGTCTGAGCGGCTCGAGGCTCGTTTTAGATCAGTCGAGCCCACGAGCTACTTGGCTCGATTGCCATCACTACATCGTACAATACCACCTAGAAATAATGAAATACTTTATACTATAATTAATATAGAACATAAAAATGACAATTAATCAATGGAAAAAAAATAAGGGTTCGTTTGATTGCAAATGTGGAATTTGGGTGAAAAGAAAATGAATTACAGAAAATTGAATTGCTTAGAATTTGTTTTATTGAGAATTGTCGATTAATTGTGTTTGATTGATATAATTTTTCACCTGAATTTTTTTTTTTAAATTTTGAATCTTTTGGTATTCGTTTGACTTTTTTTTTTTTTTTTTTTATGAAAATTGTCCATTAAAGTGATAAAATTTTTCACCATTGAATCTAGAATTTGTTCCAATTGAAATTTTTTTAAAAATTACCATACCGAATACAATTCATTTGACTTTATTTTTCATACAAATTATCAATTAAAGAGATTTTTTTTGATACCACTGATCTAGAATTTGTTCAAATTGCAAAAAAAAAAAAAAAAAAAAAATAATAATAATAATAATAATAATATAAATTTACCATATCGAATATCATTCGTATGACTTTGTTTTTCATTCAAATTGTGAATTAAATGGATAAATTTTTCTACAATCAAAGGCTAGAATTTGTTTGAATTACAAAAAATAAAAATAAAATAAAATAATAAAATAAAAAAACTGAAATTACTTTTCCCACCAAAGTGGTGGGAAATATTTTCCTTATTTCCCAAGAAAAGAGGCACGTGGGGGTGAAAAACTTTTTGCTTTGAATTTTTTTTGCATTAAATACTACCAAAAAAAAAGGTGAAATTGGAAAATAAATTCCATTTTTCATAAAAAAAATTAATACTATCAAACAGGGCCCAATGGATGATAAAGCATAGCATATAGAATTCAAACGGAGAATAGAGCCAAATCAATGAAATGCCCTATCTGATGCAGTCACGTTGAAGTCTGGTGAAATGGCAGTAGGAAGCAGGCTCCATTCTAATGGAGTTTTTCAGTCATTTTATGAAAATTGAAACATGGATAAAGAGTGTGTGTTGGTGTGAACAATTTTATTATCATAGTACATTTTGCAGACACATACACTGACTCTGTTTCTTTAACAGTATATATGACTGTCAAAACCCAAAAGCCCACCACTGCTTTTGGAACTTATTGCCTTTCATCACTTATCCCTTCTTTGACACACTTTTTAAAATTTACTTTATCTCAAATTTATTTTAAATTTTATATCATTTTAATAAAATAATTCTACACACGAGTCATAACTTTTCCTTATTTTTTGCAATCATATTTTCAAAGAATCATTTTCATTTAAAATGAGTCATAACTTTTCCTTATTTTTTGCAATCATATTTTCAAAGAATCATTTTCACTTAAAATAATCTCTGATATTCCCTTTATTAGTGGAAAAAGAAAAATATCCTATGTTACAAAATATATGGAAATACCTCCAAACTTCGTAAATATGTGACAAGTACTTTCCTTGATTTCTAAAATTTTTAAATGGACTGACCCGAGTCACTTGGCTCGTCCACTGTCTGGTGCGATTCATCTCAATCTTTGACGTCGGGTAAGATAGTAATTATCCTGCAAGCTAGTCTAACACCAAAATACAGAGAAATGTCTCTGAAATTCAACTGAATATTATTATTAATCAAGCAATGAAAATCTCGTCCACAAGCCGAACTTTATAGCTAAAAATCGAATTTTTCCAAAAATAACAAAATCTAAAAAAATCATGCCAAAATAAAATATGGAATAAAATAAGAAACCTACAAAACAATCTGGCCCGAACTGGGTTAAAAATCATTTCCTAACTTACGAATGTAATATTACCAAAAATAATAATAAAAATATCTTAAAATAGATATTCAAAAGCGAAAACAGCTAAATTTGAGGTCAAAGACGATGCACACCAAGCAGAGCTGGGTGTCCACAACGTGTGCCCTAAAACAAGCTTTTCGAATTGGGATTACGAGCTCGATTATGACAACCGTAGCCAAAGTTATGGCCAAAATATCAATTACTTGCCATATTTGCACTGATTCGTTAATTCATAATAGTTTAACGTCATTAACGTGCTATCTGACAACTCGACATCTAACTTGGACTCTCCCACATCAGTCACCCCGGGTTGGAAAGAACTCGTCCTTGAGTTTACATCAGTTTCATCGCAATCAACAAAACAAGGATTTAAATGCTTCACATTGAAGACATCAGACGTCTTCAAATGGCTGGGAAGGCACAATTGGTAGGCATTATCATTAATCTTCTGCAAAACTTCACAAGGTCTAATCTTCTGCTCCTTCAATTTATTATACTCCCCAACAGGAAAGCGTTGACGAGTTAAAACTGCCCAAACAAAATCACCAACATCAAAAAGTACCTGATGATGGTGACTATCAGCCCAAACTTTATATTTAGCATTGCTCTCCTGAATGGTCAACTTCACCTGCTCATGAACACTCCGAAGATACTCTACCATCTCATCTGCCTTGTGACTCAAACGACCCACACGTGGGATTGGGGCTAAGTCAAATACCTCAGATGAGTTTCGATCACATACGATCTCAAATGGACTCATCCCTGTACTTCTATTCTTCGACATGTTATAAGCACACTCAGCCTGAGGTAATAGCAAATCCCACTGCTTCGGTTTAGTTCCTGCTAGACTCCTCAAGAGATTTCCCAAGCTCCGATTTACGACTTCGATCTGACCATCTGTTTGGGGATGGTAAGCACTGCTAAAATTCAACTGCGTACCTAGTTTCTCCCATAAACTTCTCCAGAAATGACTCATGAACTTGGTGTCACGATCAGAAATAATTGATTGGGGAATACCATGCAGTCTTACAATCTCCTTGAAGTAAAGATGGGCGATCCAGGTAGCATCCATTGTCTTCCGACATGCCACAAAATGGGCCATTTTCGAGAGCCTGTCAACAACAAAAATAGAATTCATGGCCTGTTGAGTACGAGGTAAACCCAAAACAAAATCCATGCTAACATCAAACCATGGGGCTTCAGGTACAGGTAAAGGTGTGTATAGGCCGCATTAGTGAGAACTCCTTTGGACCGCTGACATACAAAACGCCGTACTACGTAATGGGCTACGTCACTACTCAGTTTGGGCCAATAGTACTTGGATGAGATCAAAGCCAACGTTTTATCTCGCCCAAAGTGACCCTCGCCATGAAGTTCAGTAATAATTTGTCGCCTTAGTGAACAATCCGGAACACATAGCTGTAAGCTATAAAATAGATAGCCGTTATGTAAGATAAAATCATGACGCTGATTATTAGTTACCTTCTGAATTATCTTCCCAAAGGAAGGATCTGCGGTATACATATCAGGGAACGCCTCAAGAGCCCGTTTGAGCCACATTTTCATTTTTCATTCTCATTCTTTTACTCATTTTCAACCGTATATTCTTCAATAAAATAATATTTTTCTTTACATCAATAACTTTTCCTTTTTTTCAACCGCACATTTCCCATCATATCACTATTTAAAATACATTCTTTCCCCAATAATCTTCATCAAACACACTCCAAATCCTGTAATTTTGGTACTCATGGTGGTGAGAAGTAATGTATGACGGCTTAATGCATCTACCACACGGTTCAGACTCCCAGCTTGGTGCCTTGTATTAAATGTGAACTCCTACAAGTAAGCCACCCACTTAGCATGCCATCTATTCAACTTATGCTGGCCATTATTGTACTTCAAAGCCTCATGATCAGTGATGAGAATGAACTCCCTCTGCACTAAGTAATGATGCCAATGTTTCAAGAACTGGATTATAGCTTAAAATTCCAGATCATACGTGGAATAATTCTTCTTCGATCCTGATAGCTTCTTACTGAAAAAGGTTATTGGGCACCCTTCCTGACTCAAAACACCTCCAATGCCAACCCTGGATGCATCACAATTAACCTCAAACATATTCTTGAAATCAGGAAGTGCCAAAACTGGAGCCTCTGTTATCTTTTGCTTGACCAACTGAAAACTAGTCTATGCGTTTTTGGACCAATGTAAATCACGCCTTTTGAGACACTCTGTGAGAGGTGCAACCAGAGTGCTGAAGTTTCTGATGAACCGGCGATAGAAAGACGCCAACCCATGGAAACTTCTAACATCATGTAAGGTCTTCGGCTTGGACCATTCCAGGACTGCATCTATTTTAGACTCATCTGTATAAAAACCATCAGTAGACACAACAAAACCTAAAAAAGATACAGAAGTAGTGAAAAATGAACACTTTTTCTAATTGACGAATGGACGCTCAGTACTTAGCATTTTGAAAATAGCATGAATGTGATGAAAGTGTGATGCCCAGGTAGGGCTGTAGATGAGAATGTCATCAAAATACACTACCACGAATTTCCCTATAAAAGGCCTTAAAACCTTGTGCATAAATCTCATAAAGGTGCTAGGTGCATTGGAGAATCCAAAAGGCATGACCATCCGCTCATACAACCCCTGCTATGTTTTAAACGCTGTCTTCCACTCATCTCCAAGTCTAATTCTCATCTGGTGATATTCGCTCTTAAGGTCAATTTTTGAGAAAACCTTAGAACTGGATAGTTGATCTAACATGTCATCTAGACGGGGAATTGGAAACCTGTGCTTTATTTTAATCTTGTTTATTGCCCTACTATCAACACATATGCGCCAAGAACCATCCTCCCTTGACACTAGTAGGACATGAACTGCACACAGACTCATGCTTTCACGGATAGCCCATTTCCAACAACTCCATTACTTGTCGCTATAGTTCTTCAGCTTCCATGGGATTGAGGCGATAAGCTGGCCGATTAGGCAAACTCGAACCCGGCACAAGGTCTATCTGATGTTGAATATCCCTCATAAGTGGTAATCCCGGAGGAGATCTCCTGGCATTAGATCAGAAAACTCCCCAAGTAGCTGCTGCACTTTTACTAGTAAATGTAGACCTTCTTCTGTCACATTATCCTCACAAGGAAGTAGGGCATATACCACATTTTCATGCTCAACCTCAACTAAAAAATTGGACATAGAAACTAAGCTGTTATTGTTGGTTACCTGTGTAACAGTGGTTTCATTCCGATGAGGTACTAACACAATCTTCTTCCTTTTAATACTAAGGGAGTATGTATTTCTCCTCCCATCATGAACAACGTTGCGATAATACTGTCAATGTCGACCTAACAGTACATGACAAGCATCCATAGATACGACATCACACCAAGCATTATCAAAATATTTCCTGCCGATAGTGACAGATACCAGGCATCGCTTATCCACTGCTACTTCACTGCTTTATTCAGCCAAGACAATTTATACGGCCTAGGATGTTGATCTGTCTTCAACTGCAATTTTTAGACAGCTTCTTCGGACACTACGTTCTCACAACTGCAACTATCAATGATCATCTTGCAGACCTTATCGACAACGGTGCATGTTGTATGGAAGATACTGGTTCTCAACCAATCATCCCCTGAATCGCCTTTAGGAGTCAACAGACTCTTACGAACAACTAAGGTCTCATGGCCATCCTTATACAATACACCTCTATCTTCATCATCGTCATATACAGGCTCTCCCATCTCTTCAGTTTTATCTACTATGTCTTTCTCAATCAAAAGATTTTTACCCCTTTGATTAAACGGCTTCTTACAATCAGATGTTCTATGACCCTGTTTTCCACATCTAAAACATTTAATACCTAAATTGGATTTATCACGTGGTGGCTGTTGAGCAGGACGGGTCCTTGAGGGCGAAAAGGCTGACTACTTTCGCTCCTGAAGACTGATTTTTCTGTTCTGTTGCTTTTCCACGGCTAGTGCCCGCTGGTATGCTTCAGAAACGCTCCACAACATGTGAAGGCTAAGGATATCTTGTAGGGGTTGTCATAATCCCCCCAAGTATCGTGCCACCATTTGTTCTTCTGTCTCAAATAAATCATTTCGGGCTATCAACCGATAGAACTCCTCTGTGTAATCCTCAGCTGATCTCGTACCTTGCCTCAATAAATGAAGACGCCGAAACAAGGTTTTGGTGCAGCCAAAAGGAAGGAAATGACCTTTTATCTTTTTCTTCATCTTCTCCCAATCAGTAATCTTGGGCTTACCCTGTCTGTCTCGTGAACGCATCAATTGTTCCCACTATGCAGAGGCTCTACCTTTGAATTTGATGGCTACCAGCTTCACTTTAACATGCTCGGGGACTTCCTTATACTAAAAAAATTCTCCACTTCATTTAGCTACTCAACAAATCCTTCAACCTGTAGTGTACTAGAAAATTTGGGTAGATCTACTCTGAAACCGAGGTCTCTGTAACGGTTTTCTCAATCGCGTTGTTCTCTGAATCGAGCGGGGTTCTAATATAGATTTTCGAAATTGGAATAGAAATCTTGACTCTCCACTTCACGATTATCGAATTCTTGCATCGCCAGACGTTGGGTTAACTCTGCAACTTGCCTCTGTAAATCTTCAATCATCACATTCTAAATGTTAAGATCTTGCTGCGGAACTTCCTCATTCGGAACCTGTCTACGACGACCTCGACCACGACCACGACCACGACCAAGACCAACCATTGAAAGCTAATGAAGTAACAACCTGAAATATGCTGAAGCTCTGATACCAACTGACGCAGGCAAGATAGTGATTATCCTGCAGGCTAGTCTAACAGATAATTCACAAGAAGAATGCTACAATAACACCAAAATACAGAGAAAACATCTCTGAATTTTAACTGAATATTATTATTAATCAAGCAATGAAAATCTCGTCCACAAGCTGGACTTTATAGCTAAAAATCGAATTTTGCCAAAAATAGCAAAATTCCAAAAATCAGGTCAAAATAAAATATTGAATTAGATAAGAAACTTGCAAAAAATCTGGCCCAAATCGGTTTAAAAATCATTTCCTAACTTACGAATACAATATTACCAAAAATAGTAAAAAAAAAATCTTAAAATAGAGATTTCGAAAGGAAAACAGCTGATTTTGAGGTTGAAGATGATGCACACTGAGCAAAGCTAGGGTGTCCACGATGTTCGCCCCAAAATAAGCTTTCTGAATTAGGATTATGGGATCGATTCTGACGACCGTAGCCAAAGTTATGGCTAAAATACCAATTACTTGTCATATTTACGCCGATCCTTTAATTCGTGATATTTTAACGCCATTAATGTGTTATTTGACAACTTGACATTTGACTCGGACTCTTCCACATCAGTCTTCCAACTCGTCTCTTGGTGGGGGGGGGGGGGGGGGGGTAAGCCTCATCACTCTCATCTCGTGTGTGTGTTTTTTAACAAAAAAATATATTTTCATTGCCCAAGTATAATAAAGGCACGAATTTATAAAGAAAAGATAAAAGCAAAACTATTTTGTCAAAATAATTATTATAATTGTAAATTTCTTTCTTTATCCGAGCTTGGGATTGGCCACAAATACCTAGGGGTGTTAAAATTGTACACATGAATAATTCCTGTAAAATTGTTTTCAAAAAATAAAAATAGAAAATGAAATGTCAATTTACTCTAATAAATCTAAAACATAGTTTACCCAAAAATTCGCGAAAAATATAATTGTTGAAAATTTTCAGCAATTGCACTAGTCATCTTATTTTGTATTCGATAGTATATTTCTTTTTAGTCCTTCAAACATATTAGAGCTTCAAATATATATGTTTTCAACCTACTTTTGACTAATAGAACTTATCATCTACACTAATGCAACTTCAAATGCTCAATTAACAACAAAGGCGTTAGTAGATCACGGCTATAAAAGATAATATCGAATCATGTTTTTCATTTGTTCGCCATCATTCGAGAAGATCAAAATTTTTTATCTCTTCCCAATTTATCATATTAAGAACGTAGTATGAAAAATATTTAGCTAACGCAACAGATATTCATTTTATATGTTACTAGTACAAGAAGAAAAAAGAGAAGATGATGAACTTCCTGCATTAGTCAATACTTAAATAGGTATATATATTCATCAGTGAATATATATAGTATAAAATGGTCATTGGTAAATCATTTTTCTATCGTATTTGGCAGCATACTGTGAATATAAATTAAACAAAGAAGCCTCTTGTTTGGACAGGCCCAAATCGAGGCTAAAATCTAGGGGGGCATTTGGCGCCCTCCTATTAGAAGTGGGGATGACAATTTGGCTCGTCGGCTCGGGCTGTCCATGACTCGGCTCGAGGCTAAGTGGAACTGAGCACCATTTTAGGGCAGCAAGTCGAGCTCGAGCTGACCTGCAGCTCGGAAAAAAAAAAAAAAAAAAGCCGAGGGCGTCAAATGGATTTGGGCCTGCTTTTAAACCTGTCCAAACAGGTTTATTCTTATACAAAATGCATTCTATATCACAATGTATAATGGGAATATCAAATGTTAAATGCAAATTTTTTTTTCAATAATACCATTACAATTCTATATGTTAATACGGTGGTCCATAACCTCGGCTAGAGGAAATAACATGGGAAAGTCCTTCACAATATTTCCAGAATTTCGTCTTCATGGAAGAAATGTCATAAAAAAATTTCTCGACATTTACTATTATTTTGCTTTGGGAAAAAAAAAATGAATTAGAACAATATGAGTAGTGAAATAATAGAAGCCCTACGCACGCATGGGTAGCATCAAAGAAAACATTCAAAAAATCATTATCTCAAAAGTTAAAACCAATAATTTAAATTCAAATCATAATCAGAACCAATATGAATGCCTACCATTATAAAAATTACTTATAACATCGTTATAACTAATATAAGATTGTTGAATGAGATACGTGGAGTTCTACATTACAATTAAAACTTGCAACGCTTGTATATGAGATTGAGAGACAGGAAAAAAAATAATAATAACCAATAGCGCTCCTATTTTTTTGTCAATAGTGGTGCAATATACTTAAGATCATCTTGCACGATAAAATTATAAACATGAAAAACACATTGTGTTGGGAAAAATTATTAATTTGTCACGTGGGCCTACATATATAATTAATTGTGTATAAGGATGTCTAGAAGTTAAGTCCAAAGATTAAAGTGATCTAATAAATAATTAAATTATTGGGCTTAAGACATCTAAATAAAGTATGGTCTAGATTATGTGTAGAGACCGGATCCATTATGGTTGTGTTTCCTTGATGGACCGAAATACATATGGAAATATAAATAGGGTTATGGTCCCCAATTCATATGCAACTTCTCATTCTTTGTACCTCCCATCAACATGAGAATAATCAAGAGAAAGCATATTGAACATGAAGATCCAATACCACAATCAAGATCTTGAACCGTAATCAACAATCAAGAAGAGTGAATTCAAGAATCAAGACTATGGATCGAGAAACAAAATCAAGAACAAGAATTAAAAAATCAAAGGAGACGAAATTCAAAATTAAAAGTGAAGAAGTCAAATATGAAAAGATTGCAGCTCAAGTTTCAAAATTCAATAATAAGAAATTATTTCCAATGAATTAAGATATATTCCACATTTAATAATTCTCTTGGTGACTTGGCTGAAAGATCTTGGCAATAAAGAAATTTAGGTTATCAAGTTCTAAAGTTTCATAAAATTTCAATAAGTGCTATCATAGCTAGTTACCATGTTAAATCATTGAGAATAAAGAAATTTTTTAGGGTTGGAATTCATAATTTAGTTTTTTTTTATTTAAATTTTGGGATGCGAATTTCAAGCCTTAAGATTCAAGAAATTTAGGATTTTAGAAAAATTATGGTTCAAAACGCCAATTACGGCGGCTCAGCACCACGTTTGGGCGCCACGACTACCAAAAGGAATTGTAACCAACGTTGTGGCTCTGTGGTGTCGCCTAGGCGCATTGCCCAGGCAGTAGTGCCCAATCCGAGCGCTACAGCGTTGGTTTTTCCTATCCCTATCCCGCTATTCTTTTAAGAAAATAAAATGGGACAATTAAATTTCAAATGTTGGTACTAAAATTTATTTTGGATTATTAATTTTCTAAAATAAATAAATTGAAACAATATGTTGCTAAAGTAACATCTCTTGTCAGATTAACTTATTTGGAAATTAGGAAGATTATATATATGTAATTCATGCAGATATGCACCGACCTAAAGGAAGGTAAATATTTGACAGAATTGCATGCACACATGTGGTAATAAATATGTGATAACTATAAGATTTTGTTTTATGTGAACAATAAATCGATCTAAAGATATGTTTACTGTTTGACATGGTTTATTGTCAATATTTGATTACTAGACAAAGAGTGCCACTTACAAATTGATATTTCTATCCAAAAATTATATATAAATGTTGTGCTCGATCTCTTATGATGGGGTTTAGCATTATTTAAAATTATTAATTGTCCGATACGGATTCTCATGTGAACATGTTATTTAGATTTAAATTCTTTATACGGATAATCCATCTACTTCTACAATATCTGACAACTAATTAATTAAATTCATGTACTTATGGAACCAACTTTTAAGGATTGGAAAGAGAACGTTCATATCATTCTTGATTACATGGATCTGGACCTTGCGTTAAGATTGAACTGTCCACTACACTTAAAGGTGAAAGTTCAGTTGAAGTAAAACGGACCTTCGATAAGTAGGATCGTTCAAACTGCAAGATCATGAAACGTAATATTCTAGCAACATTCAGAGAAGTTGTGATCTATAAGGTAACTACTGCCAAAATATTACTTAAAGAAACTGAAAATGCTTTGCAAAAAGCGATAAGTTTGAAACTAGTATGCTTATAGTGAACTTGGTTTCAATAAAGTGTTCACTTGGCAAGTATCTCTAACGACGAGTTAAAGAATAAGGAAGTTGTGTCTAGTTCAGCTCAAAAGAAATAACAAAAGCCTCTAAAAGGTAAATCATCTGTTATGTTACTTTTGCGAAAATCTGGGACACATGACGAGGGACTGTATTAAATATCTTGCTTGGCGTATAAAGAAAAATACACTTCTTACTTTAGTTTGTTTTGATGTTAATTTAGTTTCAATACCTAGACGCAGTTGGTAGATAATTTCTAGTGTCAATACTCATATAATTGTGTCTATGCAAAGTTGTCTGAACAGTAGAAGCCAATTGATACTAAAAGATTTATCCATGTGGAAGATGACAAATCAAATAAAGTTGAGGCTATATAGACTTTTAAGTTATCATTAAAGACTCATTATCACTTTAATTTGAAAAAGACATTTTCAGTATCGTCTTTTATACAAAATTTGATTTCGGTTTCTACATTGGATAAATTCAATTACTCTTATTCAATTGAAAATAGTCAATTTTGTCTATTTTCTTAAATTAAATGTTGTGGGTACCGATCCTTCTTCTGGTTATGATCACTTATATTTGTTTAATACAGTTGTCTCTTATAATGAAACATTGCATATGAATTCACATGTATTAAATGTAAATTAACCAATTAGATTTTTGTTTCGTTATGGCAAAAACGTTTATGTCACATCTCAAAAGAGAATGGAAAAACTTGTATCAGAAAGAATTCTTGATCGCCTTAATTTTTTTCAAAAGTAAGTATTTGTGTTAATTACATTAAGGGAAAACAGACAAATATAAGGAGATTAGAAGCTAATAGAATTTCAGACATCTTACAACTAATGCACACAGATATCCGTAGGCCATTCCCTTTGATTTCTAGAATGATCAACAGTTATTTATTACGTTAATAGACGATTCTTTTTGTTATGGCTACATGTATCTCAATTATGAGAAATCTCAATCCTTGGATAATTCAAGACTTATAATATAGGTCGAAAATCAACTCAATAAAAGAATTAAACAAGTCAAATCTGACCATAGTGATGAATACTATGACAGATATGACAGATCAGAAAAACAATGTCTATTTGCTAAATTCCTAGATAAATGTGAAATCGTTCGAAGTACATCATGTCAGAATCTCTTATCATGAATGGTGTTACTAAGAGACAAAACAGAATACTTAAGGACATTGTAATGAGTATCATTAGTCATTTCACCTTACTAGAATTTCTCTAGGAATAAACACTAAAGACTGCAGTTTAAATTATCAATAAAGTTCCAAGTAAAGCAATTGTTGAAACCTCTTATGAGCTTTGAACATACAAAAAGCTTATTTTAAAGCACTTGCACATTTGGAGTTGTCCAGTTAATGCAAGGCCTAGAGGCCATTGAAAAATAAACTGGACTTCAAAATTGTTAGTTGCTAATTTATTGAATACTTTGAAAGGTCAAAGGGTAACAAATTTGAAGATTCAACTATCAGGTCAATTTTAGAAACAAAAAATTTCCAATTTTTTGAGGATGTAAAGTTTGCAAGGGAGATAAGGTTATAAGGTTAAGGATTTTATCTTGAAAATAGAATATGTATATATTTTTTCTGTTGCAATTGATAATAATCAAGATCAATGGCAAATTCTTAATCCAGATCTTGTTCAAGAAGAAATTTCGGATCAAGACAATATTGTAAATCCCTATACACAATCAAAAGATTGTTTCAGAAGAACAAACTCAACAACCTTCAAAACAAATTCCATTAAGGAGATCCACTTAGGGATGGCAACGAGTCGGGTCGGCCCGGCTCGCGTGCCAAAATATTAGGCCCGGGCTCGGGTTCGGGCTCGAAGGATCCGGGCTTTTTTCGGGCCCGAGCCGAGTCGAGCCAAAGCTCGGTGGAAATTTTGGGGCTCGGCTCGGGCTTTTCCCGAGCCGAGCCGGCCCGTATTTTTCTATTTTTTTTATTTTTTTATTTTTTAAAATTCAGTATTATTCTATTTTTTTTACATTTTTTTGATCGCGAGCCCAAAAAGCCCGTGATACGAGCCGACCCGCGTAGCTCGCCGGGCCGGCCCGGCTCGACCCGAGCCTTGGCTCGGTATCCCGGGCCGCGAGCCGGGCCTGGCCCGGACTTTTCACGGGCCGAGCCCGGGCGGCCCGAGCCACCGAGCCATTTTGCCACCCCCTAGATCCACTATAGAAAAGAGAAATGCAATTCGGATGACTTTATAGTCTTTCTACAAAAAAAAATGATGATGTCATTGGATTGATGAAAGAAGATCCAATCAATCAACTTTCATCAAGCCATGCAAAGAAATAATTCTCAAGAGTGGATTGATGTCATGAATAAAGAGATAAAGTCCATGAAAAATAATGACGTTTGGGAACTCATCACATTGTTTTGATGTGCGAAAGCCCATTAGTTGTAAATTGATATTTAAAATCAAAAAGGATTTGAAGGATGATGTGGAGAGATATAATGATCGTCTTATTGTAAATGACCTTACTCAAAAGGAAGGCATTAGCTCTAAAGAGATTTTTTCTTCGATTTCTACAAAAGACTCTTTTAGGACTATTATGGCAGTTGTGACGGTTCGCAAATTAAGGAAATTCAACTATAAGCTTAAGTAAGCTTCCCGTCAATAGTATCCCAAATTTCATCAAATAATTATCTCGTTGGATTTTGAGATGAATGAAGTTGACGATTGTATATATCACAAGTTCAGTGAGAGTAAGCATATATTTCTTAGTATTGTATGTCGATGACATTGTACATTCTTGCAATGATATATGTTTACTGTATGAAAAGAAGAAATTTCTGTAATGAAATTTTGAAATGAAAGATTTTGGTGACGCCTTTTTCCCATTAAGGATACAAATAAATCAGGATAATTCTCGGAGTTTTTTTTTTTAGATCATTACAAAAAAGCTATATAAAGTTCTTAAGGAATTTGAGATGTAGGATTGTAAATCAGTGATACCCTTGTTACTAAGAAAGACAAGCTTAGTCTCAATAAATGTCCCAAGAATAAACTTAAAGAAAATGAAATATAGAAAAGACCCTATGTTTTAGCAATTAGGAGTATAATGTATACTTAGGATTGCACGTATTAAGATATAACATCCATTGTTAGAATGCTAGACACATTTAATTAACCATAGGATGGATATTTGAAAAACAACTAATTAGGTTATTTGGTGTTTACGGAGAATTAAGAATTACATATCACATTCAAGAAATTAGACCAATTGGAGATCATAGGATGTTCTGATTTTAATCATGGAATATGACTGTAAAATTTTGTCATTAGGCTGCATTTTTTGGATGGATTTGAAATACTATTTTCATTATTCTGTGACAACAGAAGTCTTGTATTCTAACATGAGCTCGATGATGTCAAAGTTCATAGACATTAAGCTCTCAGTTGTCAAGGAAAGAATTCAGAGTGTCTTCTATGAAACATATTAGGACAAACCTTATAATAATAGATCTACTTACTAATAGGCTATCACTCAAGGTCTTTCATTAGCATACTGTCACAAAGATGTTGTATCTTTTGATGACATGTCAATTTAGTAAGAGTTGTTATCCAGATGTTGTCTATTTTAGACACATATTTTTATTCACGGATATGCGATTTATTTCAAAAATAAAGTATTCAGTTCAGTTTCACTTAATTAAAGTTTATGATTGATCTCATTAAAGAATAATATGACCAGATGAAAATAGACATGTTTGGATCGCATTGCATGTAATTTTCATGCTACGCATTCACACTTGATCTATGACATTTGATTGTGTTGATATACGTGATCGTTGATGATTTTAGTTATGATACTTGTAACGAAAATCGCTTTGATCTTAAATTAACATAATTGATTGGCGAGATTGTTCGGAGATGTTTTTGGTTATGATAGCAAAATTTTTGAGCTCATAAGGTTATACGCATTCATAATGTAACATATGTTGCCCAAGTGAGAGATTGTTGATTTTTTTTTTTTTTTTTACTTTTTAATTTGTCACGTGGGCCTACATATGTAATTAATTGTATATAAGACTGTCTTGAAGTTAAGCCCAAAATTAAAAGTGATCTAATAAAGAATTAAATTATTGGGATTAAGGCATTTACATAAAGTATGGGTTAGATTATGTGTAGAGACCGAATCTATTAGGATTGTGTTCTCTTGATGCACGAAAATACAAAAGGAATAATAAATATGGTTATGATCCTCAATTCATATGCAACTTCTCATTCTTCGTGCATTCCATGAATACGAGAATAATTAAGAGAAATCATATTGAAAAGGAAGATCCAACACCCACAATCAAGATCTTGAAACCCGTAATCAACAATCAAAAATCAAGAAGAAGAAATTCAAGAATCAAGACTATGGACCAAGAAACGAAACAAAGAAAAGAATTAAAGAATCAAATGAGGTAAAATTCAAGACTAAATGTGAAGAAGCCAAAAAGGAAAAAAATTGCAGTTCAAGTTTTAAGATTCAAGATCCGGAATCAAGGAATTATCCCCAATGAAATAAGGTATATTCCATATTTAATAAATCTATTTGTGATTTGAGTTGAGAATCTTGACAATAAAGGAATTTAGGTTATCAAGTTCTAAAATTTCTAGTTTTAAAGTTTTAAATGGTTTCAACACAATGCACTTGAAAAAGCTTCGAATCAAAATCCGAATGTAATTGATTAATCAAAATTTCAATAATATTAGTATTTAGAATTAGCAAAAGTGAAACTTCAAATTTTATCTCCGTGTATGCCGATTAAAACGTTGAAATGTTTTGTGCATGTTAAATGAAATAATTTTTATATGCATGAACCAAAACTTATCATTGTAATGATTGTGATACAAATATATCCTTTACGGGTTTCTCAAACCATAGATCAAAAGTACTAAAATAAGATCAGTATAACTTCTTAAATCGTCAATAATTTGTACTTTTCTAATATCGTATAAATTTATAGCCTCATTATGAATTGTACCTCTACTAGTAGGTTCATACTTCAGTTGAAGCTATGTTTGTATGAATTTCATCAAGCACACTTTCTAATGTGGACAGCAACAACTCGACATAGACTATGAACATTACCATGCCTTCCCACGTTATTTGTAGATCATAAATTCAGTTTGCAAGAACAGTTCCATATGGCCACCATTTTTTAAACCAAATTGAAGTTGCGCATGCATACTATCACAGCCCCAACACGAACAAGGGAATTTTCGTAATATTTGTAGTACTAGGTAATGCTAATTTTTTTTTTTTTTTTTTTTCAAGTGTAATTACAATATGCTTCAGTAATCTTCCATCTATTCTCAAATGTCTTCTTTTTCGTGAAATACGTCAAACATTTAGAAGTAGGCTTGCAAATTTTTATCATCTTTTATTTCTTTGTAGAGAATGTTTCTTCCAAATTGTCATTAGACTCAATAGTTGTTATTTAATACCGACATTTTTCGAATTCTGAACATTGCAGGCTTGAGAAAAATCGTAGACGAGATTATTAGAACTGACAAAGAATTGGTTAACATCCATATCAAGGTTCATGGATTCAGTATAATCAATAAGGAATTTCATAAAAAGTGTAGAAATAAAATATATAAAAATAATTGGCACAACTAAAGTTGAAGTTGAAGAATTATTTGAAAATAGAGGAAAAACTAATTGGAAAGTTATACGACTAAAGAGATGAGAATGGGATACTAGTGAGACTGTAGAGAATTTTAAAATATGATGAAACTGATTGACCGTCTATCCCTATTTATAGACCCTGAATTAAAACAAAAAATTAAAATTTTCAAATTTGAATTGGGCGCCTTATTTTATGGCTGCAAAAAGCAACCATAGAAACTGCATACCTCGCCTAGCCTTTGTTCGTGAGCTAATGATGAGCTGACAAGTTTGCATGTGAGTTAGCTAGCTCAGCTCGTAAGCCAACTAGTGTGAGCTGACGGGCAACTCGCACGAGCTGAGCCGAGCCGCAAGCGCCACTTAACATCCCTATTGATGTTTGCCCAAAAATAAATGGGTTAATTTCACAAACGGTCACTGAAGTTACCAGAAAATAACAAAACGGTTACTGAAGTTTCAAACGTGCAGAAACGGTCACTAAAGTTTTAAATTTCTTTCACAAACGGTCACTGAATTTTCAGATTTTTTGGCGAGTTTGCGGCAATTTTTCGGCAACTTCCAACCACCAAAACCGCCGGTTTCGGATACTGTTGGAAAGCCCACAATGTCCTCTTCAATTACCACAAAAAATGTTCCCATAACCCCAAAAGATTCGGCCGAAATATACCCACAAAGCCGGCAACCGAAAACTGTGAAAATCTGCGCAGATTTTCAGATTTTTTGGATGAGTTTGCGGCAATTTTTCAGCAACTTCCGACCATCAATACCGCCGATTTTGGATACCGTTGGAAAGCCCACAATGTCCTCTTCAATTACCCAAAAATGTCCCCATAACTCCAAGGGATCCGGCCGAAATATACCCACGAAGCCGGCAACCGAAAACTATGAAAATCTGCCCAGATTTTCACAGTTTTTTGGGTGAGTTTACGGAAATTTTTCGTCCACTTCCGACCACCAATACCGCAGGTTTCAGATACCTTTGGAAAGCCCACAATGTCCTCTTCAATTAACACCAAAAATATCCTCATAACTCTAACGGATTCAGCCGGAATAAACCCACGAAGTCAGCTACCCGAACTGGGCAGATTTTCAAATGTTTTTGGTAGCTGACTATAAAGTGATGAACCGTCACTGATCACACTGCTGGTTTAATAACAATTGCTGCCCACAAGCTGAAGCTGGTAATGTTTAACTTGCATGATAAAATTTCATAGATGATTGACATGTTATATATGAGCATCTTATTCTATATATTATGTTCATTTTATACCAGAATTTCATTCGTTAGAAGATCTTTTTCTATCTATTTTATGTTAGATGTGGAAAAAATCAGCATGTTCTGTCTTTATTTTCTATTTGATCTAATTGAAATCAATCTGACCAAAATCATCATGTTATATCTTTATATTCAACATGTTGTGTCTGAAATTAAGTTGAAAAAAAACACGATGTTTATCTTTATATTCAGCATGTTGATGCAAGTCCCCTTTCACTTGGCAGAGGCAATTCCACTATTTTAGATGCACCATAATCCTTATTTGGGACTGCTACACATTTTCCTTGCACTGATAGATTTTAACTAATTCTCTTGTCTGCATCAGTACTTCATATACAAGAATTAAATTCCAATTTTTTATCCACATAATAATAGAGAAATCATGACTTCAATACAAGAATATATATACAATATGCATGACATGCTGTTTAATTTATTTCTAATCAATAATCTTTTAAACTAAACCATTCATTTATTGCTTGTTTTCAGCATGAAAAATTAGTCAAGTCATCTATTGCTTCACAATTATTCGAATGTGTACACTGTCGAAACAAAGTAGAAGGAGACTTCTTAGACAACAAGTCACGACTTGTGTGGGATTCAATTTTGATTGAACTCTACACCCTATATTTCATGTTATTAGCTAGCTAGCCCTAGACACTAAATGGTGGTTGAAAGATTCCCTTTATGGAGTTTTCATGGACCCATTATTTGCTCACGTAAATTAAGTTACTCAGAAACTTCTTAAAAGTAATAGTGTCATCACTTCATTTGTTCTATCATGTTTCTATATTTTGTTGGTTTTCTTAGGGTCTGATGTATGTGAAATAAAGAACTTAATCTTATGTCTTCCAGCTAGCTAACTAATGTTATATATAGTGGTAGCACTAAATAACTTTTAATCCATTCTGATTTAAGGTTTAAAGAAATAGGATTGCTTAATCCATTCTGATTCCTTGGTATTGATATTTGATGTAAATCAGCATGTATCTAGAACTGATTGGTAATGCAAAAAACCTGTTATTTTGGTTTTGGCTTGAATGACCCTTCAAATTTTTATGGTTTTGGCTTGTCTGCATTCTGGCCATTGGCAAGGACTGTGGTACTGAGAACAGGCTGAGCAATGTTACTAGTTTCACCTCTAATATATTATTCATGCTTTTTTTATAAAGTTAAGTTGCTTCTTATTTTACAGGAAAAATATGATACTGCAATTCATCAAAAATATGGTTCGAAAGTGTCACACCATGAAATTGACATTGAAGCATGATATAAAGCAACTTAAAGTCCTTGAAGTGTATGGGGTTGGTATTGAACGAATTTTTTTCGCAAAAAGATGGCACTTCCTCTGGTTCACCTAATGTTCCATATGATGGACACGCTAATTTCATCACTTTACAAGAGGAATTTTGTTCTGCTTGTGAGAAGATAGATCAACTTGCAAGAAAATGATGGATTACTTCAATGAATGGAAAATGGTAGGCGGGAAGAAGTGCATTGAGTTCGAACAAACCATACTTCGAATGTTGGGAGAAATGAATGGATCACGAGATTAGTCATTCAAGCACAATGATCTTCAATGGTTGAGCATAGTAAATATTTTTTTTTTTTTTTGTTTATTAAAATTTACAATTGAAATTGTGTAGAACTTCCTTTTGCTAATTGATTTAAGTGTATAATTTTAGTATTGACTTTGAAATGGAAGCAAAACTGATCTAGTTTTGTGCAACTTCGAACCTTGAATTAATGGGATGAAAATATTTTTAATTTCGTATTTTATTTATGATTTAATTTAATTTATATTAAATTTTGAAATTTTTTTAATTCACAATAGAACTATATTAATATTATAATTAATTTAAATTTTGTTAATTGTAATTCAAATTTTCGATGGAAATTAAAAATGGAAGATTTGTAACTATTTAGGAACTATTAGTTTTGTAGGAAATATATTGGTATTTAGTGATGGAAATAAAAACAGAAGATTCATAACTATTTAGCAACAAATAATTACATATGAAATATATTTGTAGTTAGCGACGAAAACAAAAACGAAAGATTTGTAGCTATTTAGGAACAACTAGATCCGTGGGAAATATTTTGGTAGTTAGCTACGTGAACAAAAACGGAAGATTCGTAGCTATTTAATACAAAGTAGTTATGTAGACAATATGTTGGTAGTTAGGGATGGAAATAAGAACGGAAGATTCGTAGTTATTTTAGGAACAAGTAATTAAGCCGTTGTTAATCACAAAGGAATTAGCAATGAAATTCCATCGCCAATTAGCTACGACAAATTTCGTTGGTAAACAACAACACTTTTTCACCGGCAATTATCGATGACTAATATAAAATCGTCGCTACTTTTTACCATCCGATTTATCGACGGATGGATTTCGTCTCCAAAAGTTATTACCAATGGATTTCAGGTCTTCAATGATAGGTAATTCCATCTTTTGAAACCGCCTCTCTCTCTCTCTCTCTCTCTCTCTCTCTCTCTCTCTCTCTCTCTCTCTCTCTCTCTCTCTCTCTCTCTCTCTCTCTCTCTCTCTCTCTCTCTGAACGTAAAATAAAAATAAATAATAAATTGAGTTCACAAATCACAAAAAAACAAATTAATGATGTGAAATAAGAAAATTTTATCTGTGTTTATTTAAATATATTTTTTTGAATTTTTATGTAAATAATAATTAAGAAATTTTTTTTTAATTTTTTTTTTTAAAAGTAGAATTTGTTAGAATTTTGTTTTGTTTTTTTTTTTTTTTAAATTTGATTTTTCAGAATATAGATTCTATGTTTTCATTTTCTCATTTTTGTATGTTTTCGAATTTAACTATTTTTTATTTTTTTAGATTTTATTTTTCAGAATTTTATATATTTTTTCTTAGAACTTTTAATTTTTAGAATTTTATTTAAGAGCTTGTTTTACATGTTACAAGTATTTTCATAATTTTCACTAAAATCACTCAAAATGTCAAAAATACATTTCAACTATTATATTATAAATTTAGCCAAACGAGTTTTTGATATTTTACAAAACAGAAAATTGAAAATAGCAAACCAAATGTACTCTAAGCTTTTTGTTGAAAAGTTGATTGAAATGAGTGATTTATAATGCAAGCACTTTGTTCAAAAGTTATAGCTCATGGGAGGTACAATTCACCATATATCATCTAGAATCATGTCCAAGAATCCACCCCAAGCTCACTCTGTTTGGACCTCACTTCAAACGTTACATTACGGAGGTATTATTTAGTCATTCTCAAATAGTGACAATTGGTGCACTCGCATTTCAATCATGCTAGCATATTATAAACTCACCATACGAAAATCCTCCAGATTGCATCAAACCTAGGACCTCCAACTTTGATACAATTGATGTAGAGAGACACAACAATTTTGTCCAAAAGCTAATGGGGGATGTACAATCCAATTGTGTCTCACTTCGAATGACACCTTATTAAGATGCTAATGGATTATTCCCAAATACCAACAATAAGCTCTATTTCAAGCATGTTCTTGCATTAATAGTATTTATAGATCCTACAAAATTTAACTTAAATTATCATGTGTTTATATTGAAATTCAAACAAGCACTATGTAAAGTTTCGACTAATGTAATTTTTTATTTTTTTTTCTTGTTCATTGACCTTTGAGATAATTGTCAAAATAACAACACCACCGGCTGCTCGCCAACTCACGATGGAGTTGATAAAATGTACCATACTCGTATTGAAGCAGAACTGGCATGTACCTTTGCTGTCTAACATATAAAACCTTCCATTTATATAAACCTCTAAAACCCTAGCATATAGCCGCCCAGTCGCGGCACTCTCAACGCCCTTCTCTCTCGTGATTACACTCATTCAAGATTGCATAACCATATGATCATATGAAAAGGTGAGTTTGATGACTTGTATAGTACTATATCCACAAGATTTTTGCGTGCGTATATATGTCCATTATTGTCTATATACCCATTTATTTGTGCTCATACAACACATTGTTTCTGGGTTCAATCAATTATTATTTATGTATGCACCCATAGCGAGTTATATTGTCTACCTTTGATCATTACCTTGAATTTGAACATCGAAATCTGCCAATGCATAATGTTATATGTAATGCGTAGCCTTAATTTTGTTGAAAAATAATGGGTTGATTGCATTTTCTTTTGTTGTGATCCAGAAGCTGACATTTGATTTATAATGGATTCTAAAGCCAATGCACCCAGGAAGGTATGATAAATAGAATAAGTTTGATTATTCCCTTCCTTAAATTAAAGGTAAATGTTATTGGGTAGTTTAATTTTTGGTGATTGATTGTTATGAATTTCTGTAGGTGAAATTTGCGCCCAAAGCTCCTCTCAAGAAAGAACAAAAACTTGTTTTGCCTAAAGTGTAATCTTTTTCGACCTAGTTTGATCCTAATAGTTGATATCCTCGTTCTTTTGAATGACTTAATTTTAACTGTGATTTGATTTATTTGTTTATTTTGCAGCGAAAAGCTCGAAAATGATATTGATGCTGCTAAGGCGCAGGATTTGTTACGCCGCTTCACTGTACTAGTTTTCATATTTTGATTTCTTTTTGCAGATGGTGATTTATACTTGCTTCTGCAAATTTAGGCTTTGCATTTGTATTAGTAAAAAGACTTACCGTTTATATTATTACTGATACAATTACTCTTCTTCAAAGGAATCGTCTACAAAGGCAAAGCCTAATTTTGAAAGGAAAGGTAAACAGCTCTGTCTAAATCTCAGGGTAAAATTAACTGCAATTGGATTTAACAACAATGGTACTTCTCCAATTCAAAGAAAAGACAAGCATTTTTATAGGTGTTAAATCCAAAACGTGTCATGTCTGATCCTATTTCTTACCTTTTGTAACTTGAAACTCAAGTACAATTCCAATACCCATAAATGCATGTAGCTCATTTTGAAGCAGAGGCGTCCTCAATTTATTGGTCCTTCCATATTCTATCTGGTTTGATACTTCTGATCTCTAGTCTTTCCGAGCTGTAGTGCTTAATATGTGTAGCTCTCTTTTGCAAAACTTAGTGTAGTCGATTGATTGATAGAATCCTAGATTGAGACTGGTTATAAACTTCTGATATTTAGTCTATTTACTAGACAGATCAAGATAACCATGTAGTATCCTTTCTTCAGCTTAGAAAGTACCCTTACTGGCTTGCACATTGTCAAAAAAGAGAATATGATTCTGATTTAAAGTCGAATTTTTAATCTACATGCCTTATGTTCTAATTGCCTTCTGCAACTGCAGTTGGGGCTACTAAAGTTGCATTTGGTTATGGAGGTTCCTCAACTTCCCTCAAGTCATATGGTGCTGCAAAGCATGTTAACAGGAAACTGGGATCATCTTCTGATGGCAAGTGGAATTTTTCAGCTGTAATTTGCTGCTATATCTTGAACAAGATTTTATATCACGCGTCTTCTTGCAGGTGGTAATGATGAGCAGAGAGTGGAGAAAGAGTACAAGGAACCATGGGTAAATGATATACGCGAAGAAAATTTCTGATTCCATATGATCAAAGTCCCTATAATACTTATATGACTCTTACTGTTCTTTGGATGCTATTGCAGAACTATTACTCCTATTATCCTTAACAGCTTCCCTTAAGAAGGCCATATTTGGGAAATCCAGGTTAGTTTCCCATTTAAATTTAGAAAAAAATGTATGAAGAAGAAAGTAGTAGACAGCTAGACGTGCATACATAGACCAAGGTTAATAAACAATATTTTGCTAATCTCATCCCATATGGCTTTGACTTACAATGTATTTACCTTGGTGTTATGCAACACCTGGTTATGTTATTTGTAGAACTCTTAGACAAAGAAGAATTTGAGGACGATTTGGCTAGATCAATTGATGATGAATACGCAATAAATCAAGCTCTAAAGCTTGGTCTAATGGTTGGTTATCTTCCAGGAAGAGTTGATACACACAAAAAAAAAAAAAAAAAAATGCAAACAACAGAAATTTCTTCGTATTTTAACAAAATGGTTTGCAGGAGGAGAATCTGGAGGATAGCATGTTCTTTGTTCAGTTACCAAATGCTATGCCTGTGACAAAGCCATGTGATAATGCAGAGGGCCACGAGCAGCAGGGGAGTAGTACCAATTCCGTAAAAGGTGCACAACCATCTCAAAAGCCCACAGGTATGGAAGCCTTACCAGCAGGCTTCATGGTTAAAATGTTAGTATACAGGAGTGGTGCGGCGAAGTTGAAGCTTGGTGGCACGCTATACAATGTAAGTTTGCAGCATAATAATATTACATGACTCTTTCCGTTCTTTCTCAATAAATCATGTATGCTAATCTGCCACAAGGGATTTTTTAACATGGCAAACTCAGAAATCACTCTTTGAAAAATGAAAACTGCTGAAAATATGGACGGATGAATAAGGGTAAACAACTGTTTATTTATTCAAATATGGCACTTGGAAAACAGAGGCTTCAGTGAATAAGTTCTGTTTGCATTTTTATTCTTTTGCTTTCAGTTTTGGAAGCATCTAAATTTCCAAATATCTTGCTTGCTTTCAATAAAAGCTACAAAATCATGGATTAAGCTCGAGACTACTAATTTTGAAGTGGATACAGATATCTGCAGGTTTGGATTGGGTGTTTACTCAGGATGTTGTTGCCATCAATACAGAAGAGAAACATTGTTGTAGTGCGGGCGAACTCAATAAGCGAGTTGTTATAACCCCTGATGTAGACTCTATCTTGGATAGTATGTCTGATCTATGATTTTTTTTTTTTTTTTTTTTTTTTTTTTTTTTTTTTCCGTCATTGGCAATGAAAAATTTGATTATACAAGGATTCTTTAGCCCATTCGTTGATAATACTAAATAAGGATATTCCTCAAAAATATATATATATATATATATATATATATATATAATTTGAGACATGGCTTTGAGGAATACTTTTATTCAAAAAGAAGATGAAAAAAAAGTTATTAGTTGTTTAAATAGATAAATGTTTCAATGAAATGCTCTGGCTTCTTTAGGCTGCTTGCTAAAACATAGATCAATTAAGAGTAGTCGACATTAATCCTGAAAATGTTGAATGTATAAATTTCATTTCACTGCAATTTCTCTAGTTTATATTTAATGCGCTAAAGCCTAAACATGCAAATGAATGATTTCTTTCATAAATATTTTCTATTTGCTTAATTTTCGCGACTATGATTGCTTAAGTCGAATGCCTCTTGCACAAAATTCTATCATGAATACCTTTTCTTTGCTCTATGGTCAATTTGTTTGTAAACTTAAGGCTTGTGGATTATAGACAATTTCCAATACGAAGTTTGTAACTGAATGATATTATTAATTCTTGCTTAATTAACATCTTATGATTCTTATCACTAGAAAATTACTTAAACATGGAATCAAAATTTAATCAGGAAACTAAATTATTATGAACAAACATAAAGATGCAAATCATGTGGAGTTCAGAGGGGCTCCAAGAGATTTTATATTGAAGGTATGGTAATTCACGAAGCATGGCTGAAGTTAAGCTAAAATTAAGTTCATAAAGGGTATCATATTGAGATGAAGACTTTTCAAATGTTTCTGAAAGTGTAAGGTTTAGGCCTTGTTTGGTTTGAAATAGAATAGGAATCGAAAGTGTTCGGGACATTGCGTAGCATGAACAAGAGTTGGGTTTTTGTAGTTTGATAAAGAACGACAGTAATCTGTTGAATAATAAAGTTCATGTGCAACAGTTCTATGGACAGTAGATAATGCAAAATTTCAATTATTATTGACTCAAAGAATGTACTGACCTAACCTTTACATGGTTTAAAACGACAACTCAGACAGGATAGGATTATTAAAAAAAAACAACACTGCCGTTAATTTAACTACAAATGCTCTTGGCTTTAGACTGTTATGGACATTTGTAAGAGATTTTTACATCCGTAGTGTCAATTTGGAAGACTGTAATGCGAGTTTGTATGCTTGAGATTTTGTGAATGCGCTTCCGAATAAGGTTTGGCATTAGAATAACACTATACTTCTCTTGACATAAAATCACGTTATTATTGATACGATGATACCTCATAGGAAGCTTTTAAATATGTTAACGGCTTACATTACTATTTAAAGTGGGTGCAATATGATTTGAGCTTCATGTTGTGGTTGAAGAGTCGTAACAGTAAGGAGCATGAGTATAGGAGGTCGAGAGCTCAAATGAGAAATGTTGAAGTATCATAGCCAATGCAACCTTGGCTTCAATTATTGCAAAAGTTTGGCCTATGCAGGTTCTTGGACCCCATCCAAAGGGAAAGAATGCCGTCTGATCTTTGCTTGCCTTTGAAACTCCTTCAGAGAACCTTTCAGGTTTAAACTCTTCTGCATCATCACCCCATAACTCAGGATCACGATTGACTAGCAATATTGGTAGTGTAAGATCTACTCCTGCCTGGACAGTGAGATTCCCTATCTTGGTTTCCTTGCAAGCATGTTGATACAGTGCAATAACAGGTGGATATAACCTTAGAACTTCATAGAGAATCATAGTGACCTGGTAAACCATTTAATACTGGGTATTAATAGAGATATTCTTAATTTTTAGTAATCTCTAAACCACGCTTATAGGTAAGGATATTTAAGTTATTACGCCATAGGTAATCATGAGATTGACCTTCAGCCCTAATTGTGTTCCATATATCCCTTCCATATGTACAAGTGCTATTCTGTTAAATGGAGATCGCTATCTTTACTTTATATATGAAGAGATTTATACTCACAGTTTTAAGGTGTCTTATGGCCTCAGTATCAGGATCCTTGTCTCCGCATATTTGCTGAACTTCTTCCCTTGCCTTCTGTTGACAGTTTGGGTGCATCGCCAATACAACCATTGTCCACGTTAGCCAGGACGAGGTTGTTTCATGACCAGCAAGGTAAAATAGCTTGCACTCTTCAATTATCTCATTCATGTTCATGTAATTGCTCTTTGCGTCAGTCCCTTTATTTTTATTTTGATCATTAGATTGCAGAAGTAAACCTAGCAAGTTGTGGTTATTGGTTTCTTTTGTTTTCATCTTGTTTTCCGTTCTCTCGATCAATGTTCTCAGCATTGATGTGATCTTTTTATCCAAATCTTTCCTCCTCCTGTTCTTCTTTGTAGGAATAAATCTAAACATTGTATACCATATCCAGTTATGCCTTGAAATTCGAGTTCTAAACCACTACACAGCAAAAATGCATTTACCTGAAACCAGGAATGTACAAGGTTTGCATGGCTTCAATGACTAGCTTTTGCAACTCTTTTTGAAGTTTCAAGATTCTCTTTCCTTCATCGTAGTTGCTTCCAAATGCAGTCCGAGAGATAATATTTCCTGTAAGTTCTTGAAATTCCGGCCAGATATCAATCTCAAAAGTTCCTCCACAAGAAACCAATTTCTTCCATTTCTCTATCAACATGGCAGAGCTATTTACAAATACCGGTATCATCCCCTATACAAAGAAAAAGCAGCAAAAGATTAAACGTTAAACAGTTATTATGTTTCTGTGGAGACAAGAGAAGTTAAATACAACTCGATTAACCTTAAGCTGTTCCAAGTGGAAAGCGGGATTGATTATTTTCCGGTGTGCTGCCCACTTTTCGCCTTCTAGAGTTGTTAGTCCTCTTGTTAAAATCAGTATGACAGGGTTTAATGTTGGCTTTTGAATGTGACCTTCCTTATTAGAGAGCGCTTCTTTAATCAAGTCTGGATCCATGATAATCAGCCTAGGTGTCTTTCCTAACCAAAAGAAAGATATCTTTCCTGTATACATAAACTTCATTAGATACAACTTAATACTGTCGAGTGCTATCCACTCTGTATGGAACGAATTGGGATTTTTTAAAAACATACCGTATTGTTGGACAACATTATGAGTAAATGGATCAACACGTCCCGCAATCTGATGGGACAGATTGATTGGCTTGGACCAGGCTTCAGTTATTTGTTTGATATACTCTTTCAAGTCTCCAATAAGTGGCTTGTAGGGAGTGCCCTTGATTCCTTGCTGTTTTAAGAACTTCTCAAGCAATTTTGGTTTCCACCAGATGGTGTAAAACACTCTCAGAAAACAGTAGCTCAGAAGAACAAACAGAGAGAAGCTTGAAGCATGAAACATTAAGTTTTCCATTTAATGGTAATCTCAATAATTCTGGGAATTGATTATGAGTCCAACACTAGAATTTGAGTTGATATATATAGAGATGATTTCTTGAGGGATTTTTCAGTTTGAAAAGTTAGTCAAAATTGAAATTATTTATTTAATCCTCCATAGGAAAAAGGTCAAGATGAACATTCCCCGTTTGATTCCCATTTTGAGAGAAATAATGTATTTTGAATAGTTGATTGATGGTGAATGTGTGGTTAAAAATTAAGGAAAAATTTTGGGTTTACGTGTATTAATATTTTATTGAAAAATATATGGTAAAAAAGAAGAGAGAAAAAAGGGGAATCAAACAGCGACTTTCTTTTGTATATGTTGGGAATTGAGGATAAATATCGCAATAAAAAAGTTGCATAAAATAGTCTGCTGTGGAAGGATCACTTTTGCAGTGTTGTGTCATTTTCCATCTCTGTAGAAACAAACTTTCTATACAAGCAAAGAGTTTTAGTTTCTAGAGTGAATTTGTTACTTGGAGCACAAGAATAGCTTTTGGTGTGGGCACATCGAGACTTGGATACCAAGAGAAAAGAATTGTAAAAGAAGTTAGGTGTGTATATATATGATTCGGACCAACCTCGATCTATCTTCTAATTAGATAACAAAATCTGTATGTGGAATTGTTGGAAAATACATGGTATGGGTCGCCCATGTGGGAGACCGACCCACAAATTATTAAAGTGGATTAGAGAGAGTGGTTTGAATATATTTTAAAACTAATAACTTATAACTTAACTTTCACCAACTTTCATGATTTTACATAACTTCCATAACTTTGTCTTGCATTTGAGAGAGAGAGAGAGAGAGAGAGAGACTCACGCACAAGATAGCAAGAATAAATTGATATTCATATGAAAAATCACTCAAAAATAGAAATTGTTATAATCACATATATGGCATGAAAACTCACAAAATTAGGTATTTAGATTGTGGATAATGAACTTCCACTGTGGTCGGGATTAGGACCATTGGAGAACAAGAAAATGCATATTTTGGAGTTTTAAAATACCTGGTGATTCAATCACACAAAATATCTTTGAATTCATTCTTTCAATTAAAGATTCCTCACTCAGAATTTATGTTAAAGAATGTAATGAATATTACTAGAATCATCAATGTTGCGGGTTGGGATTGTCCAGTCTTTCATATATGTGTGTGCGCGCGCGTGCGTGTGCGTGTGCCTGTATGCGCGCGCGCGTATAACCACTATTTGGGATTGCGCGCGTGTGCGTGTGCCTGTATGCGCGCGCGCGTATAACCACTATTTGGGATTGAATATTGACATACTCTAGAATAATACATTTTTGTTATAATAAGACATATTGGCAGTTGATGAGCGTAAACATTACACTTATCTTGACATTCAATGCATGACTTTTGAGAATAATTTTATGAGCTAAATACTAAATTTTGTGTGTTTTTTTTTATTATTTTAGGAGAAAACTTGATACTGGACGAGAAATGATGAAAAATGAGCAATAATTTATCAAAAATAGTAAAGTTGGACATATTTTGAAAGTTTAGGATCAAAGAGTCTCATTTGAAAATTGAAGGACTTCAATGATAATATCTAAGGACTCATTCCGCACAAGAAAGAAGAAACAGGGACCAAATTACATAGTCAAAGTATACATTTAACAATTTGAATAATCTTAATTGAACTAAAGTTAAGGTTCCTAATTAATCCTTTTGAGACTCAGACTCTATTTTAGACCTTATTTAGGTCTGTAAATATGAATCTTTCATTCTAAAATTAAGAGAGGCTAAAGATACAATCTTGAGACAAGATTACACGTATAAATACATTGAGTATTCAAAATTTGTATCTCAATTTGAGATTTGAAGGTTGAATAATACAATTAGCCAGGAGATACACAAGCTTGGAGGTAAAGATTGACGATCCATTGTTGAGAATTGGGTGTCAAAGAACAATAATCGCTAGGACTCTTTTCTTTATTTCATGTATTGAACCCGTTGATGTTTTAAATATATTTATTGTTTAATTTCTCAATTTTGATTGACTATAATTGATTGTTACAATGTGTGATGTGGCTTATGTTTAATATTTATTTAATTCCAAAGATTTCATGCAAGTTGAGTTTATGTTTATTATTTATTGTGTTTTTAATACTTCAAATGTCTGTGCAACAATTGTTTGATTTAGGAATAATATTGAGATCGACATGTGATGTATCATTCTAACTCATGCAATAAATAAAATAAATATTATAAGAAATCGAGAGATAATTATATGCTATGTAATCTTGATAGAATTCATGTAGGTTAAAATGTTCATGTGTGGGAATTTATATAACGATATAGTAAATTCGGACATATAAATAGAATTTGTGTCATCGAGAAAGACTACTAGCTACAATAGATCAATTGGATTATTGGCACAATTGAGATGAACATAGAGAACTTAAGTGAAATAAGAAATCTCAACTATTTATAATCTCTTAGTTTTATCAATTGTATCTAATTAAATTATTGCATTTAATTTAGTAAAATTTTAATTATAACGCTCATCTCGAATTGATATTTGGTTACATCTTAACTTAAAATTGAAGCTAGATTGATTTAAAAATATTACTAGATAGTAGTCTCTGTGAGACAATAACTTGAAAATTCATTTTACTACTTGTCACAATCTGTATGCTTGTGAAATTAAATGAACAATAGTCGCTGATAATTTGATTGACGATATGAATCATTTGAAAAATAAACGTATTTGTTCTATAATAGAAAAAAAAATTTCAATTATCAATAGTTTAATAATGGATACATTATCATATTTTAAGTAATTCTAATTAGGTAAAATAATTATAGAAACTCTTTTAAATTTACTTATGTGGGTGTCCTCAATTAAGATTTTGATGGATTTTAAAAGATTATAAATCCTAATAAATTTCATGGATTTGAATAAATTTTCACAAATTTCATAAGAATATCATCAAATGTGATGAAATTTCAAAAGATTTGATTATATGTATTTTTAAACTTGAAATTCGTCTAAATCTTTTAAAACCTTTATATTAATGAAATCTTTATAAATCCATTAGTTATTGAAGATATCAAAATTTTAAAGGATTTCATTGAATTTCATAAAAATCTCAATTGAGAACATTTAAATTTAATGGATTTCATTAAAATCTATTAAAATCTCAATCGAGTATACCTAAATTTAGAAGGATTTTTAAAACTCTCAATTGAGGACATCCCTCTTAGAATATCAAGCCCGATACGATTTATCCTTTATACGGGCCAATTTGGTTTTGATTCAATTTTTTAAAGGGTTAGGCCGACCCTGACCTGGACTACTTGCACATTTTGTAACTATTTAACGAACTTGTTCGTATGAAATGATTTCTTGACGGTGTCTGTATGATATTTTGACGAATTTTTTTTGTCAAAATGGAGGTGGGTATTCATATAATCTTAGATAGCGATGTAGTCGAGATAGATATCTCATTACTTTATCATTCGTTATCTAGAGTGTGTTTGATAGGCATTATTTGGAAAAAATGAATTTTGAAATAGTGATATGATGGGAAATGTGTGGTTGAAAAAGAAGGAAAAGTTATTGATGTGATGAAAAATATTATTTTATTGAAAAATGTGTGGTTGAAAATGAATAGAAGAATGAGAATGAAAATTAAAATGAGAATCAAACAGGGCCCTATTTTGTTATTGATCTAGTAATTTTTATTTTTATTTTTTTCCCATTTAGTAGGACAGGCAATTTTTTTTTTTTTTTCATGTCATTATGGTTTGCATTACCTACAAATTTTATTGCAATTACATTTTCTCCCTTTTGTGGAGTCAGGTTGCAGTTATCCATGGAGGTCGTGCACAAAACCCGTCTGTAGGAAGGATTGGTTCTCAAATGATAGAATCATTCACTAACCTTTGATATTGTTTGACTCGAAGAGAAACTAATGTTGTTGCTAATATATTTGGAAAACTAGCACTCTCCCAAATTTCACCATAATGTTGGGATCGATATCCCCCAACAAGTATTTTAACCTTGAACAATGTTATTTAGTGCTATTGGTGCTACAACACCAATCTAGCTAGTGTTATGTTATATGCTCAGTGAAAGATAGAATTAAGTGAATCATTTAATTGTACTTCTCATTAATTTTACATGACGATGAAATGAGCCTTGGATTGTGCTTTTCTGGAAACGTTTATAACTGTCATATTAAGTCAAAGGTTGAAATAAGGATGACAAAAAAATTTGCCATCTCGCCCGAACGTGGCGAGATTCCCCTTCTAAATAGGGTACACAGTCGAGGGGTGGAATGAGGGTTGTTGCCTCGAGACGAGGGCGGGTAAAGTACGGGAATCATGGTCCCTGCCCAGTTTAATATTCATTTAAAATTAAAGTTTTTTATTACACAAAGAAAATAATCGTCATCCTTTCTAAATGGAATATGAATTGTTCTACAAATTGAAAAATAAATAAATGATGATGATGATGATGATGATGATTTAAACCAACTAAAGACATAACTAATAAATAAATAAAAAGGACGGTAAATGAGGTAGGGGACTTGTTTCGGCTCGCCCCACCTTAACCAAGTAGGGGGCAAAGTTACACTAATACTTGATAGGACGGGACACGAGAATGACTACTCCGACCCGCTCCTTTGTCATCCCTAAGTTGAGATTCTTGTGGGTTAAATAAACATTGAGTATTCTAGACTTGTCATTAGAAAACTTTTCTCTCCTTTTAAAAAAGAGTAATGCTACTTCTACTTGGTTGGGTTACATGGTTAATTGATAAAGTGACGTGTAGGGCTGAAAATAAAAGGCACTGAACGACTGTGTGATTTTAAAACGGAGGTTGGGTTAATTTTAAAATTGATGGTGTTTGTGGTACATTTTGAAAAAGTTACAAAAAAAGTTTGTGTACCACATGGAGAATTCTTCGATAGTTTTTGCTATACACGTACTATTTTATGATTCACAGTTTTTCGAAAATTTTGAGGAAGGTTGGAGAGTTGTGATTGAAACGTATGAGTTGCATGATAACAACTAGTTGTCAGGATTGTATGAAAATAGAGATCATTGGGTGCATTGTTTCTTGAAAACAACTTTTTAGGCTGGTATGTCAACGACGCAAAGAAGTGAAAGTATGAATGCCTTCTTCGATGGTTATGTACATCTTTAAACATCGTTGAAGCAATTCGTCGAACGATACGAACTATCACTGCGTAACAAGGTTGAGTAGGAATTGGTATGAACAATCACTGTGAAACAAGGTTGAAAAGGAATTTCAGGCTGATTTCAAGTCATTCTTTCAAGTCTTACTGTGTGAGTCAACGTACGATGTGTAAAAGCAATATTAGGCCTTGTATGTTATTTCGAAGTTCAGGGAAGTTCAAATTGAGTTTACGAAAAAGGTTTATTGCGATCTCAGACCTGCTTCAAAATGATATATAAGGTACGTGAAGATGTAGTCTATGCCGAGCAATGAAAGAAAAAAAAAATTCTTGTCTCGTTCAATAGAGAGAAATGTGAAATAATTTGCAGCTGTCATTTGTTTGAGTATCAGGAAATAGTATATAGGCATGCGATCACAGTGTTTATACGTAATGGTGTTGCTATAATGTCGGATTGGTATATACTGCAGAGATGGAGGAGAGACGTTGGCATAGCACACACAAGGGTCGCTATTAACTATGATGGTTTGGTTAGTACTCCATGACCAATGAGGTATGACGATATGTGTCTGGCATTCGACAAGGTGGCAGACCATGCAGTAGACGATGAAGGGTATAGTGCAATCATGGTTTGGATACAACTTCAAAAGAAAGAGTTTAGTTTGACAAAGTTGAGTTCAAGTAGCAATAACATTTCACAGTGTATTGCAACTCAAAATCAGGGAAGCAGGAGTGTTAAAGATCCGTAATTGTCGAAGACAAAGGGAGCGCCAAAGACAAAACAAAGAAAATGCCCATTTGAGGCGAGCTCTAAGAAATCAAAGGTATATTCTTATGTCATACTCTTTTATTCGCTTCTTTTATACAATAATTCATATTCATTATGGTATACATGAAGGTGCGATTGAATCAAACAAAAGGTAAAAGACCAATACCAAGGCACAGTAATATCAACTGATGTTGGAAGAGGCCGTTGATGACTGAGAGAAAAATATCAGTTGATGTACCAGATGCTGATTTAAAGAAATAGCACACGAATGCAATGCAGCTGAATTGCGCCAGTTCTATCGGACTCTTTTTTTGCACTTACAGTAGTTTGGCAATGTAAAAATGTTCCCTGGAAGTATGACATGTTTGTGCCTCTTATTGACAACTTGATAGTTTCCAATTATCCACCATGGTACTCTCTAATGTTATGACTTCGAAGTCGATAGTGTTCAAGGGATATTTTAGAGAAAATTTTAGTTGATAGTTTCCTCTTATCCACCATGGTGTTTTGTTGTCAAGTGGATTTTCTGTACTTCTTTGAATAAAGAAAGAACACTTTTTCCATACAAGAGAGACAACAAAAAATAGACCACTCATTACACAATGTTTAGGCCATCAGAGCCACAAAAAAGTGTTTTCATGCAATTGACAATAATAACAAAAATATGACTGATAAAGCCCAACAATTTACTTGCTAATGCAGTTCAATTAAACCAAATTGAGAATTACAGCATCCAGCTATTTACCAAAACTACATCACCAAGTAAAAAATCATACTTAGGATACAAACTGTCATGCGGCATATGTATACATAGGTGAGACCCACATAGACAGCCAAACATAAACCGGTTATCAAGTCGTGTCCTTCCTCTTCGTTTTTCCTTCGGCAGGTGGTTTCCCACGGCGAACCGTCACATTCATGTTCACAGAAATCAAGAGTTCTTCTTCATTATTTAGTCGAACTTGAGATTCAAACATTCGTGACATATAATCAAGTTCTCCGTGTGCTGCTGGTTTAGCCAAAGTAACACCAGTGTCATTGGATTCATCGATTGCTTTTCCATCTTTGCCCAAATACCAAAATCCACACTTCTCACTGCAACACTTGAAGAATTTACCTTTGCTAGAAGTGTCCCTTTCAACCTTTAAAAACTTCTGAAATCCATGCGTGCAATGTGAGCATCGACATTTTATCGAGCAATCGCCAAAAAAGTGTCCAACACTCCTGCAACCATGACAAACTCCGAAATTCTTTCCCGGCATTCTGTCTTGTAAACCCAGTAAAATAAATCATTATTAGCAATTTTCTAACAAATCTAGAACGATGTAGGCTTAAATTTTTATGTCCACATTACAGCATACATCGGTAAACATGAAATTGTCAACACTTAAAGCAAAAACCAATGTCCATAAGAATTGTTTTTTTCTCCTCCAACCAGGACACGCTCCCTATCTATTATGACAAGCAAACACCAAACAACAATTTGAACCGAATAATTAACCGAGGAACGAAGGGGAAGTGTCAAAATTGTACCAAAAAAACTTAGTAATTAGTTTCCTAATAAGTTAGCACTAATAGAAAGATTCAGAGATGAGGGACGTCAAACGATTTTTTTGCGACAATGGAATGTGTGGACACGGCGTCGACAAATCGATGACTGTGCGGATCAGGGCGGAAGTGAGTAAACTGCTGGAGCTCAGCGACTGTTAGAGATGAGTAAAATGTCGGAGTTGAGCGACTTTGGGAGGAAATGGGGACAGGAGGGAGTGGGGCTCGATTTGGGCAAAAAAGGGGAGAGAGAACAAGGATTTTCGATTTCAAATCTTTAAACTTTTTTTTCCCCAAAAAAGCCACGTCACATTGTAGGCCAACTTTGGGAACCAACTTTTTTTTCCCCAATTGTTTTAAAAATCTCCATCCTCTCTCTCGTAAAATCCCGTCTTCTTCTACTCTTTTTTTTTTTTTTTTTTGGTTTTGAGTAATTGGGTTACTAAACTTTAATTTAGCTTAATTGGGTCATTGAACTTCAATTTAATTTTTAATTTTACCATTCCGTCGTCTATCATCCTTTGGAGAAGAAAATTGTTGAGTTGACAACAATATCTTAACTAATCTTTCAAGCAATCACGGCGTAGCAAAAAGAAAATAAGAAGTAAAAGATTATGACAATGTTGTTATATAATTCGTTTATATTATTCAAACATTTTATGATGTGGCATATTGATCAGTTGGAATGTAACACAACCGTTACGTGATCATTTGCGATATGGAATGCCAATTAGGATAATTTTATCAATTCATGTGATCGATGGTGATATTTGAAATTAAAATTCAAGTTCAACAATCCAATTGAAACTAAATTAAAGTTCAACGACCAAATTGAGACATTGCAAAGTTTAGTAATATAATTGAAATTTCAATGATCACATATAAAACTTACTCTATTAAATAATGAGAAATGGTACACTAGATATCGATGCATAACTTTCATTAAACACCAATAACATGAAATATCAATTCAACGATGAATAAGTTTGAGTCTTAATATTTGAATTAATTTTTTTCTTATCTCTCAATAAATATATGTACCATTTCATCGATGCTTAATGTTAGCACCTTTATTTAAATGGGCAATTTCCATCAATTAATAGTGTGATCTGTGCAATTTTTTCAGCTTCCCCACTGAAATGACTCACCGCTTCATTCGTGCCTTTTTTTAGGATTGGCCTTGACATTTCTTTTTTCACTTTTGAATTACCTTTTTCGAAGGGAATAACTTTATCTTCATTATGTTTTGATTATTTTTTAAATTAATATCGAAACACTTACACGTAAGGTTTTTCTAGAATGATATAATCTGCCCTTCTAAGTTCTAATATAAAAATTAGATAACTACAAATTTCATCTTAATTTACATTTCCCTTTTCCTAAATAAATTAAAGTGGACATCTAATTATGCGACTATTTTACTTTTGAAATCAATGTAATATATACTATTATTTTGTTACAATTGGGGTGTTATCCGAATTCTATTTGAAATGTCATTTGAAATCTTTTTCAAAGTTTATTTGGTAAATTCTAGTTGATATTTTATTTGAAAGTCCAATTGAAAGTTGAAATTTGTGTTCAATTTGAAGAGGTCAAGATATGGATCGGGGAGAAACTTTTAGCGCTTCCGCTAGTTGGCCGCTAGTCTACCTCATGCAGAGAGATGGCGTCCATCTAGTGCCCTTCTGGTGCTAGAGCGGCTGCTCGTCCGACCAAGGCCATTTTTCGCATTTTTAGCATTCTTTTTCATCTATGACTCTACTATTAGGGTTTGGACATCCTATATTTGTTCCTTATATATAGTTGGCTTTTTATTAGGAAGTTAAAAAATTAGTAAACATAAAATCTTTGTATTCTTTCTCCTTATTATAATAAAATCTCAATTCGCTGTAAATTACATTGTTCTTGTATTTTTGTAATCTTTATTTCATATTATGCCTATAATCTTGTATTTCCTCAAATAAATTGGTATTGAATTAGTTCGGTTCCAATTTTTTCCATGATAAATTGGTATCCGAGTTCTTTTAATTTGCAATTCTTGGGAAGATCGAGGTTTTAATCAATTTAGATTTCAACTTGATATTTTGTGATTGTAACTATAAAGTATCATATTTCACTATTAGATAGCAACACATGATTTTCTTTGTGATATGTAAAAATGCCAGCAGTACTCGCTCAAATAGAATTGGACGATGCATTGTTAGGATTCGACAAGATGTCCACAACTTGGATTTCGTAGTAGAAACAACGAAGTGACCGAAATGCCCTATCTCAAATACATCTTTTTTTCTTTCAAATAGTATTATTTAGGACGTTTCAATGGAGAAGTTAGCGATGCATTATGGTTAAAATTGGAGCAATTATGCATTGAAGAAGAGTCTTACTAGCAAATTGCTTATGAAGCAACGTCTATATTCTCGTCATATGCCATAAAGTACATATCTTGAGGAACACCTAGCTGCTTTTCAGGAAATCATCTCTAATTTAGAGAATTTGGAGGTTAAATATGATAAAGAAGATTTGAGATTGATTTTATTGGGTTCATTTTCCACTTCTAGATATATGATTTTATATAGTCATGATACTCCCACCGTCGAAAAGTCTATGATACTCTATATTCAAAGGAGAAGATGAAGTATCTTGTTGCATCTGAGGTTCTTGGAAATGGCCTCATTATTGATGGCGGTCGTGCAAGGGGCAAGTTAAAATTAACTGCAAATTTTATAATTATTGCAAGAAAAATTGGCACTTGATAAATGATTTTTATAAGTTGCAAAATAAAGAAAGATTGGCTGCAAATCAACAGTAAAAAACTTTAGAAGATGCAAGTATTCCAAAAAATCCGAACAGTAATGGAAAGTTTTTTCTTATTTCTGACTACAACTTCAATCCTGACGAGACTTTAATTCTTAATACAACTTGCACATTACATATGTGTCCCAATCGGAATTTATTTTCAACATATGAAGAAGTTTCAAAAGATGTTCTGATGACCGATAATAATACACCTTGTTGGATAGCTGATATTGACCAGATCAAAATAAAGATGCTTGATGGGAAGATTACAATACTTGATGCAGTGAATCACATTCAAAATTTGAAGAGAAATCTTATATCCTTAAGTACTCTTGATTAAAAAAGGTACAGGTGCATTGTTGAAGGTGGATCTTAAAGATTAATAAATGAACCCGTGTTTTAGTAAAGAAACATAGAAAATTTCATTTATATATCTAGTAGCGTTATGCAAAACCTTTGATCAATTAACATATTTTAAGAATTCAGGTGGATTTGGAGTTGGATTCTGTACCGTTGGAGTCTAATTTTGGGTCTTCTTTAAAGAATAAATCTCAGTTAAATTTAGAAGCAATGGGTTAATCCGTCTTGCCACCATTATCGACGGTGTCATTGTATTCAAATACTAGTAATAGATACATTTTTGGTCATAAGACTCCACATATGTATAATTTTGCTGATTTAGTTGATTGTTTGAATGCAGTTAAGGGTATTGATTTTAGCCAAAATCCTTATTTTGATGTATTAAGTTGTGATTCTGTTGCAAGGCTTATTTCAACCTTGTTTGGTGATTGTTAGATCACTTTTGCCCCGGGTGATAGATGTTGAGAATATTTCCAGTTGAAATTTTTTTATGCAAAATTTCTTTTGTGTTTTTATTAAAGAGTTGAAGTTTATTTCTTGTAGTGGAATTTGTCTCCAAGTGGAGAATCTTTAAAATTTGTTCATTGCATGGAATTTGTACGGTAGGCAGCTTGCCTACCGCTCGAGCAATGCTGTCAAAATTCCATGCAAAGAGCTGGCGCCCAAGAAACGTCAACGTTGCCCGCTTGTTGTCCGGCCCATGTCCGTTTTCGCGTTTTGAGCATTCATTTCTATCTATAACTCTACTATTAGATTTGGATGCCCCCACCCTATATATAGTTGGCTTTTTATTATGATTTAGAGGAAGTTAGAAACATGCAAATTGCATTGTTCTTGTATGTTTGCGATCTTAATTAACAAATTGTGCCTATAATCTCGTGTTTCCTCTTACAAATTAGTATTGAAATAATCCGGTTCCAGTTTTCTACATAACATATTTTATTATAATTATTCTTCAATTTTATCTATATAATTCAAAAGTATGAGAAATGATGTATTAAATACCAATGCTTAGCTTATGCAAAGTACTAAGTAAATCGCACATCAATTCTTAATATTTAAATTAAATTTGTTATCCACTAATGAATTGATGTGCCAAAGCACTTAGCATAATCTAAGCACGATACTCAATCGATCATTTCTCATAAAGGAATCTCGTATTATACATGAATATTAATTATTAAACCAAAATTTATCAATTTAATACGTACTGTCTATAATGAATTGTGCTTTATAGAATATAAATTGGTATATCTTGTAGAACATATCCTCATGAATAAGTAAGATTCTCCATTTCCAGTTGACTTTGTGTAAAATAAGATTCTCAATCCGTGGAAAACGTTTAAATTGTTGTATAATTATGATTTCTTTCAGAGTGAAAATCATTAAAACTTTGTGTATATTTTATGCAATTCGGTCATAACATCGTAAGAATCCATATATATATATATATATATATATATATATATATATATATATATATATTTATTTATTTATTTATTTATTGCTCCATGCGATCAGAGCCGGTCCTGAGATTTTTGGTGCCCTGTGCGAGATTTTAAAATGGTGCCCCCTTTCAAGTAATAAAACATATATTAAAAAAAATTCAATAATATTATTTCATCGCAAAAATATGATATTTAAATATCTGTCTTTTTTTTTTTTACATATCATGAATAATAAAAATATAAATAAAGCTCAAAAGCATCTCTCGAACTTCATCAAAATTCATATGTCATCATCCAAGAACCATCCTTCACTAAGACTCTTCGGGCAATTCCATATAAGCAAACCTTGAAATAACAAAAAATAAAAATATCACGTGTAAAGCTTGAAATGCAACAAATCATGTAAAAATATTTATTCTCGCATTTTTAGAAGCAAACTCAGTAATTAAACTTTCGTAATCAATATTTTCTAGAAAATCTTGCTCAATAGATATCAAAGTTAATCCATTCAATCGTTCTTGTAACATGGTTTATCGCAAATAAGATTTTAATAACTTCAATTTTGAAAAACTTCTTTCAGCAGATGCAACAGTGACAGGAATTGTCAATAATATTCTATAAGCAATACATGCATTCGGAAAGCAATCCAATCTTTTCAAATAAGTCAATATATCAAAAGCCGTCTTTATTTCTTTTGGTAAAATATTTCGCAAAACTTTTAGCTCTTGAAATAAATCTTCGTCATCAAGATAGCCAAAATTTACATGTCATAGAACAATATCAAGATGATCACAACATGTTTTCAAATTAGCATCATCCAACGAGTTCAACTTGTCAGAAGAAAATAGAAATTCAAATTTTTTTTCATATGAATTGAATTGATCAAACCTTCGTTCAAGTGATCCAATTGCTTGATCTACTATATAAAGGAAATAATTGGTTCTGAAAGAATCTTCAGGTGATTGTGCATCATCTACAGTAGCATTTCCATCAAAATGTTTCCTCCTACGAATATAATTTAAGGTAGGAATACTATTTATAAATATTATATTCAATAAAATTAGAAAATTATAATTAGTTAGTCACAATATTCTTAATTTTAATATCTTATGCATAATAATAATTTTATATTTTAAATATTTAATTATAAATAAATATACAACTATAACAAATTTATTTTTGGTGCCCCTACAATTTTTGAGGCCATGTGCGGTTGCTCACCTCGCACGCCTTCAGGGCCGCCTCTGCATGCGATAGTCGAGATTATCTGTTATACAACTTTTGTATTGATCAAATAAAATTTTTCAAAAATAAATAATAATATTCGATTAAAGGAACTTTCAATGACATGCAATGATCAAGGTAGAATGAGATCTTCCAAAGACATAGATAAAGATGCTTCTAAGAAAGACGTATTTCGTTTTTAAGGCAGATAGATATGTTTATAAGAAGGGCTCACTCGATTTAGAGAATGTACCAAACAGTAACACCCCAATTTTCATAAATCTTAGTGTTACTAAAATATTCAATTTCCTTCATTTTAAAAGCGGAAAAGATAAAAATTTATTCCTTTATCTTAAAAACATAAATAATGTCAATAAAGCTACACAAAACATGAAAATTGTATCCATTCGAAAGAAGCATAATGAATTAACTATTAAATAAACATGTCCTAGAATGCAATTAAAACTAAATAACCAATTTAAACGATAGAAAAACTTAATGTTTATTTTTTTCAATCCTCTTGACAACCCAAACCACCATCCCGCCATAGTTCCAATAGATCATAATTAACCTGTAAATTATTGTAAAGTGAATATTTTAAAAATATACTCAGTAAGATACATACAATTTTCATACATTTATATAACAATAAAATATACTTTTCAACCCATATTTCATTTTGAGTATATCGATGACCAAACAAGACAATCATCATGTAGTCAATTCGAATTCTCGAAGGATTTCGTATTTCATTTCATTTTGAATTTCCGAATGAGTTCATATTTTATTATAAAGAACTCAATAGAGTGCACATTTCATTAGATCGAATTCAAAGGTTCACTGACAATTCATGCATATATCATTGACTACATAAAAATATAAGGAAATGAACCACTGGCATATTATGCATTTTACCTCGTTAGATCAAATGAATTTTTGAAATAAAAATCCAAAATCACGTTCCATTATCCTAACTATTAAAAGTGAAAATTGCTTCTGTCTCCCGTTTCCGTGTGTGTATACATATGTATTTTTGTGTACCCTCCACTGATGAGATCCCGGTTAGGGGAATCACATGGAACTCGCGGAATGAATTGAAAACGTCGAAAAAGTTCAAATTAAAGTTGTAGACGATAAGATCTCGACCCGCAAATTATTAAACCAAACAACCAAAAAAGAACGAAATTTGAAAGACCTCTTGATTACAAAATTAACGAACCTCGATTTGCGAAAGCCACAAAGGGTGCCTAATCCTTTGATAAGTTCTAGGTTTGAACGCCACAAATATATCAAAATATTTGATAAATTCGAAAGTTCATTGAAGAACCATGGAGAGAAAAATCTCAATTTTTATAATGTCAAAAGTCTTATATTTACAATGAAAAATAACATATTTATACTAAAGCAATAAACCTTAAGAAATATGGAAAATACGATATCAAAGAGTCCTAAAATAATAAACTTGCCAAAAATAAGAAATCTAATCAAAATAAAATACTTTATGAAAAAGTACAGTTTCTTCTAATTATGGCATGTGCTAGATCATATCATCCCCTCTCTCTTCGAAAGGATTCGTCCTCGAATCCATGCATTGTGATTGCGTAGGAGATAACCAATCTGCCACTAGTTTTATCACTGTACCATCTGGATCAAATGGAAAACTTTTCTTTTCATGGCATAGGATCAACGCATGACACCCATCAACTTTGTAGATATGTATGTATTGCAACAGGAACTTATTCAGATCATCTTCTTGCTCAAACCCTCGCATATGAACTCCTTCTACTGTCCTTGAAACTCATCTCCTTAGGAATCACAAAGTCAACTTCAGGAATCAAAGTGATATCCAAGCAGAGGTAAGGTTTGTTAATTTCACCCACAAGTCGATGTTCAATGCTGGATTAGGTGGTATTCCAATGGGCTCGCTTTCATGGATGTCAATATATTTAGAAACCTGCAAAATAGAATAGCAAAACTAGGGAGGGGATTGTTAGTTTTCACTAATACCCTCTCAACTTCACTTTTATTTTCCTGCAAACTTTCTTATGACTTTTCTTTTCTTTCTGAAAACTCATTTTTTTATTTACCTCTTGTGGCTCCACTTCTTTTTTGCTATCTCTCTACTTTCTACTCTCATTTTCTTTTTCTATCTCTTTCTCACCCTCATTTTTACTTTCTATTTCTCTTCTTTCTGAATGCTCTATTTCCTTACTTCTCACCGTGAGTTGATTTGCAAGGGACTGTTCTAGTGTCAAGCCAACTAGAGTGATCTTTTCTCCGTTCTGAAGAAACCTATACATGTTCCTTTCTACATCATAAACAACCTTCTTCTCATACCTCCAAGGTCTCCAAAACAAGATATGAAAAGATTTCAACGGTACCACATCACACCAAATTTCATCACTATATCTCCCATGGGTGAAATTTACTAGAACCTGCTTAGTCACATTTACCTTCTCACACTCCTTCAACCAAGTCATCCTATAAGGCCTAGGGTGTTGTTGCAGAGGTAATCCCAATTTTTCAATCGTAATGATGCTAGCCAAGTTTGACATGTGCTCCTTATCAATAACTAAACTACATACCGCACTACCCACAAAACACCGAGTTTGAAAAACAAATCTCCAGTCATAATCCATCTTTAACATAAGCGTAATCAAGAAGATTCAAGAAAAGAATTAGAGAATTTGATGAGTGAGAATTTAATTCAAGAAAATTGTTCTTGAATTTTGAATTGGATTGAACGGAAATATATTTTGAATTTAGAAAAAAATAATAGGATAGTAACAATTTCCAGAATAAATCAAATGAATTTTTTTCTCTCTCTCGGATGAACAATACCAACGATGAACAGTATTTTTATTTTTATTATTTTTATTTTTTTACAAACTCAAAAATTTGACTATGAGAACGGCAAAGAAAACGGAAGCTGATTTGGACTCAAATTGAGCACAAAAAAAACTTTTGAATTTTTTTTGGGATTTTTGGGATCAAAGACTCTAAAACTGTTACTGGACACAAGAACAAGAAGAACACAAAAAAGAAAAGAAAAACAAAGACTCAAAAAGAATAAAAAGATAGAACCTGAATCTGGAGCCCGAGCTTTGATACCACTTGATGAGATCTCCGTTGGGGGAATCACATGGAACTCGCGGAATGAATAGAAAACGCCGGGAAAGCCCAAATTCAGGTTGTAGACGATAAAATCTCGACCCGCAAATTATTGAACCAAACAACCAAACAAGAACGAAACTTGAAAGACCTTTTGATTGCAAAACTAACGAACCTCGATTTGCGAACGCCACAAAGAGTTCCTAATCCTCTGATAAATTTTAGGTTTGAACGTCACAAATATATCAAAATATTTGATAAGTTCAAAAGTTCATTGAAAAATCATGGAGAGAAAAATCTCAATTTTTATAATGTCAAAAATTTTATGTTTACAATGAAAAATAAACATATTTATACTAAAACAATAAACCTCAAAAAATATGGAAAATACGATATCAAAGAGTTCTAAAATAACAAACTTGCTAAAAATAAGATTCTAGTCAAAATTAAATACTTTATGAAAAAAAGACAATTTCTTCTAATTATGGTATATACCATATTATATCATCCACCATCATGTGTGTGTATACATATATAGGTAATTATGACCTAACCTTTATAGAGTTGGTGTCGGGTGCAAAAACGTGCAATACAAGGAATTTGGGTAAGAATCAATTATAATTACTATTAAATTATATAAAAATTAAATTAATATTACAATTAAACCTTTATCCTACAAGAATCATGGCTGTTTTAAAAATCTAAATCATAAACCAACTTAAACTAACTACAAAGAAAAGATAACTTCTTTAAACTTTAAAATATCTTTAACCTTACTTGTCCAAATTAACTTTTTTTCGAGTCTATAAAATTTTGGAATGTTACAACCATTAAAGAAATCAAGAAAATATATGTCTAGAGACATTGCCAAAAAAAAAAAAAAAAGGTGACAATCAACGATAGATGTTACTGAAATCCAAAAGAAATTTAATCTAATGACATCAGTTTCAGAATATGTTATTCCAGGACCAATTCTAGATCTTGATGCAATGATGTTACAACTTGAGAATTGTTGTTCAATTTGACACGTCATTTTTAAATTAATATGTCATCTCAAATTTATATTCGTTAATTTCACCATTAACTTACCAAATTTATGACATCTTAGTTTAAATAACGTGTCAATAATTAATTGAATGGATTATAAATTGGACAACAGATTTCAACTCTAATGTTATATACATTTTCGGTAAATAAAATAAAATAAAAATTCAAAGATATTCCATATATTTATAATTAACTATTAAATGTTAGTTTTTGCTATATAGGTAGGATTACGTTAAATTAGTATTAGAAGTTTATTATATTACGTAAATTAAAAAGCAACGTCTTCAATTACAATACTTTAAGAAATTTATAATTAATAAGAAAAAGTTAATAAGAATATTCGTAAATTAAAAAGAATACACAAGTACAATTATTAATAAACCAACTGGACCATCTCTCTCTCTCTCTCTCTCTCTCTCTCTCTCTCTCTCTATAAATGCAGTCGAAAGCTTAAATATTAAAGTCTAAAATTTGATACATTACCTACTCTCCAAGATCACTGCACAAACAGCTAAAAATGACGAGCGTGAAGTATTTATAAATGTTTTAAAATTATAAGTAGATGGAAATTAATAATGAATAACTAGATAGTACTTATAAATTGTTGAATATTTAAGTTTTATAAACTTTACATAATTGTCAAGATCTTCATGTAAAATTACCAAGAAAAATAAACATGCATTGATCCATTGATTTGTATCTTGAATATTGAATCTTGAAATACAATCTTTGAATATTATCTTGCGGATCTTTAATCTTGATTCTTGAGTATGAATTATTGAATTCTTCTTTTTGATTCTTAAATTCATTATGCGGGTTTTAAATCTTCCTCTTCAATATACTTTTTCTTGTATTTTTGTATTGATGGGATAACACAAAGAATGAGAATCGTTGCATATGAATTGGGTACCATAACCCTATATATATATATATATATATATATATATATATATATGTATATATTTCACTAATCATGAAATACAATTATAAAGGAATCCGATGTCTACACATATAATTTTACCCACACTTTATTTAGATGCCCTAAACCTAATTACTTAATTATTTATAAGATCACTTTAATTTTGGACTTAACTTTAAATAAGCATTCATACCCAATATTACATATGTCGGCCCATATGACAATTTAATAATTTCTCAACAATTTCTCACTTGTGTCACATATATTACCTTATAAAAGTGCTTATGAGCTCAATACTTTTGCTATCATAACCAAAAGGCATCTTCAAACAATCTTATCCATTAATTATGCTGATATATGATCGAAGTGATTTTCGTTACAATTATCATAATTAAACCCTCAATAGTCACCTATATCAACACAATCAAATGACATAAATTAAGTGTGGTTGTGTAGCATGAAAATTACATGCAATGTGATCTTAACATCTATTTCCAACTAGTCATACCTTGTGAGATTAAACTAAAACTTCAATCAGAGTGAAAATGAACTCAATACTTTATTTTTGAAATAAAACGAATATACATGGATAAAAAAAAAATGTGTCTAAAATAGATAACATTCAAACATAAACTCCCACTAAACTGACATATCGTCAAAAGATGCAACACCCGTGTGAGCAATATGTTCATGAAAGACCTTGGGTGACAGCCCCTTAGTAGGCGGATTCGCAATTTTAGATTTTGTACTAATTATTCCATAGAAATCCGAACTCTCTGAATTCTTTCCTTGACAACCAAAAACTTAATCTCTATAAACTTTGACATCATCAAGCTCATGTTGGAATACAAGACTGCTATTGTCACAAAATAACAAAAGTCGTCTTTCAAATCCCTCCAAAATATACAACCTAATGACAAAATTTTGTAGTCATATTCCATGATCAAAATCAAAATATCTAATGATCGCCAATTAGTTTGATTTTCCTAAATGTGATCGTGTAATCTTAGTTCTCTATAAATACCGAATATCCAAATCAGCTATTTTCCAAATATTCACCCCAAAGTCATTTAAATATATGTCTACCATTCAAACAATGAATGTCATATCCAGACGTATGCAAACATTAGCATATATTCAACTCCCAACAACTAAAGCAAAGGGAATTTTCCATATTTCCATTTTTTAAGTTTATCCTTGGGGCATTAATTGAGACAAAATTGTCTCACTTATAGTGTGTTTGTTTCCAATTTTTCCACCAATAAAAATGCATTTTTGGATCGTTGAGCCGTGATTGTTGACTTTTTTTCTCTCATAGGGGGTTCCACAGGCTGACAAAAAAAGTCCAACAAATGAATTAATTCCTTCCCACAATGGGAGACAAACGGAGGCTTAGGAATAAGGGTATCACCTAGTTTACATACCTGCACATAAAATCTTTTAAGAAATTTATCAATATAACTCTTTTGTGATAATCCAAATATATATATATCGAGAGCAATCCCAATGTATCTGTATCCCTGACACAAAAAAGGCATCACTAAGATCTTTTATTTCAAAATTTCATGATAGAAATCTCTTGTTTTCATCCAATAATCCTATATCATTACAGGCAAATATTATGTCATTGACATCCAATACCAGAAAATATGTTTACTCCCACTGAATTTGTATTATACACAATCATCAACTAAATTAATCTCCGAACCAAATGAGATAATTATTTGATGAAGTTAGTGATACCATTGACGAGAACCCTGCTTAAGCCCATAAATGAATTTCTTTAATTTGTAAACCATCAAATGTAGTTTAAGATCAAAATGTATCGCAAATGTCATAATAATCCTAAAAGAGTCTTTCATAGAAACTGACAAGAAAGTTTCTTTAATTTCAATGTCTTCCTTTTGAGTAAAGTCATTTGCAACAAGACGAACCTTATATCTCACCTCATCACCCTTCAGATCCCTCTTGATTTTAAATATTCATTTACAACCAATGGGCTTCGCACCTTCAGGAATGTGATGATTTTTTAAGTATCATTGCTACTCATGAATTTTATCTTTTTATTCATGACATCAATTCACTCCTAAGAATTGTTCTTTTGCATTGCATGATGAAAGTTGATTGATCACATATTCTTTTACCAATACAATATCATTCTTATTTTCTTGAAGAAATACTATGAAATTATCCGAATTGCCTCTCTTTTCTTTAGTGGATTTCCTTGATGACATTTGTTCTTGAGATTGTTGTGTTCTTCATAAACGATCTTTTGATTGTGTATGAGAAATTATGTGATATTGTCTTAATCCGAAATTACTTCTTGAACAAAATCTGAAGCAAGAATTTGTCTCTGGTCCTGTCATTGTCAATTGCAACAGAAGTGATATATACATATCATTCTTCAAAGACAAAATCCTTATCCTTAAAACTTTATCTCCCCTGTAAACTCTACATGTTCAAGGAATCGGACATTTTTCCTTTCAAAAATTGACCTACTAGTGGGATCTTTAAAATTTATAACCCCTTAACAATTGCTTTACTTGGAAATTTATTGAGAATTTAAGTTGCAGCCTTTAGTGCTTCTTCCTAGAGAGATTCTGTTAAGGTGAAATGACTAATCATACTCCTTTTCATGTCCTTAAGTGTTCTATTTCGTCTTTCAGTAACACCATTCATGCTAGGGGACTTTGGTATGGTGTACTGTAGTACGATTCCACATTGCTCTAAACATTTAGCAAAGGGCCCCGGACGTTGTTCTCGTGATCCGTCATATCTTTCATAGTATTCACCACTATGGTGAGACCTGACTTGTTTAATTCTTTTGCTGAGTTAATTTTCAATATCAACATTATAAGTCTTGAATATGTCCAGTGACTGGGATTTCTCATAGATGAGAAATATGTAGCCATAGTAAGAAAAATTCATCTATGAACATAATAAATTATTGTTGACTATTCCTAGAAGTCAAAGGAAATGACCCTCGAATATTCATATGAATTAGTTCTTAGACTTTTGAAGTCATATTGGTACTCAATATCCTTATGTTTGTTTGTTTCCTCTTAAAGTAATTAACATAAACAGTTGAGTCTGAAAATTAAGGGAGTCATGAATTTCATTCCCTATTAAGAGATGTGACCTAATTGCATATGTCATAATCAAGCGAAATTCTCATTGATTAATTTATATTTAATGCTACGTGAATTAACATGCAAAATTTATTTATAAGAGGCAACTCTATTAAGCAGATATATGTTATCATAACCTGATAAAGAACTAATACCCAAAATATTTGAATTAAAAAAAGGGACTAAATTGACTATTTTAAAATCAACAAAAGTAAACGAATTTGTCCATTGTAGAAATAGAAACCAAATTTCGTCCTGAATGACGGTACCGTAAATGTCTTCTTCAAATCCAAATAATAACTAGTCTTTAATAATAACCTAAAAGTCCTTACAATCTCAACTTTAAATAATTTTTCATCACCCCACAGATGAATTTTTCAGCATCAATTGACTTTTGGTAGTTTAGGTAACCTCGTATAGACACACTTATATAAGTATTGGTTCCAAAATTTATCCACCAAATTTATCTTAGCATTCAAACTAAATTAACTACAGAACAAATTAATGTGAGAATTGTACTTTATTTATACGCTAAGCGTGGTATTCAATACAATATCTCTTCACGTGTCCCTAATTTTCACAAAAGTAATAGCTAGATGATTTATCATTTTCAAACATTTGCTGTTTCTTTTGAATCGAACCAGATGCAACTTTCTTATTCTTTAACTTGACCTTAGAGGTACTTACCAAGTGAATACTTCCAGTTCTCTCTTGCTTTAGATTTTATTCTTCTTGCACACAATATGAAATGAGCTCATTAAGAGTCCACTTCCCCTTTTGATAGTTGTAATTGACATTAAATTAACCGAATTGTGCAAGAAGACAAATCAAAACCATATGCACAAGCAAGTCATCAAATAGCTCAAACTTTAATGCCATTGATTTTGAAACAAGATAAGACACATCCATGATGTATTCACTTATATTTTTCTTTAGCCTTATATTTTAGCGAAACTACGTTTACTAGAAGTGTACTAGTTTTGACCTTATCGCTTTTTTGCAAAGCGTTTTGAAATATTCTTTAAGAAATTTCTTGACAGTTACCTAAATGGACATAGCGTCCCTGAATGTTGCTGAAATTTTACGCTTCATGATCATAAGACTTATGTAGTTTGAACAATCACACTTATTCGAGTCTCATTTTATTAGCAAAATTTTTATCTGTCAGAATAGTGGATTGTTCAGTCCTTAACGCAAGGTCTAGATCCATGTCGTCAAGAATGATACCAACATTCTTTTTTCAGTCTTAAACTTTGGTTCAAGCACAGGAATTGAGTTAATGTTGGCAGGTATTGCAGAATTGAATGGATTAACCGAATAAAGAATCTAAACCTAAATAACATGTCCACATGAGAATTCGTATTAGACAATCAATAAATTTAAATAATGGTGGGCCCCATCACAAGAGACCGAGCACAATATTGATATTTAGTATTTGGACAAAAATATTAATGTGTAAGTGGTACTCTTGATGTAATAATCAAATACTAACAATAAATTCGGTCAAATATCAAATTTATCTTTGGACCGACTCAATGTTCATATAATGAAAAAAAACTTTACAATTATCACATATTTATTATCACATGTGTGTAAATAATTTGGCTAAATATTGACCTTCATTTGGGCTGATGAATATCTGAATGAATTACGCACACACAACCTTTCTAATATTCCAAATAAATTAATTTAGGCAAGAGAGGTTACGTTGGTAACATGTTGTTTCAACTAATCTATTTTAGAAAATTAGTAATCAGAAAGAAACTTTAGTACCAAAATTTGAATTGATTGCCCCTTGATATTATTATTATTATTATTGTATTCAAGCGCTGTGGCATCAAAACGAAATATATATTTATGCACGACTAGCCGCAATTTGTGTATTGGGTGGGACCTTGAGTAGGCATTGAACCAGTCGTATACTCCAAAATTAATGCCATTGGAAAATTGATTAGAGAATACTCCCAATTTCTTAATCCATTATGAACCCAATGGACAAATGCCATTATTTTCTTATAGTTAATCCATTAAATCTTTCAAAAGGTCAACTCATATCCCAATAAGTTTACTTGATTCAAACCTGATAACCCACCATTACATCCAGCAAATTAATTCTAAAATCCAAGGTCTTGATTCTTTCCCAAAATTATCAGTGTTTTGAATAAATTCTAGGATTTCATAAAAGGCTTGGTAATTTTGATCTGTAAAACCCTGATCTTAAAGGGAAAGTTATTTCAAAAAATAAAAAAATTCTGAAATAAAAAATTTAAAATTTAGGGCCAAAATTTGCATCTCATAATTGGAAAAAATCCAAAATATGAATTTCAACCCTAAAATTCTTAATTCACAATAGTTTAACATGGAGTTGGCTCTGATACCAGTTGTTGAATACTTAAATTTTATTAACTTTACATAACTGTCAGGATCTCCGTGTAAAATTACCAAAAAATAATAATAATAATAATAATTAATGTAGAACATGCATTGATCCTTGATTTGTATCTTAAATATCGAATATTGAATTATAATTTTTGAAACTTGTCTTCTGGATCTTTAGTTTTGATTCTTGATTATGAATTATTGAATTCTTTTTCTTGATTCTTGAATTCCTTTTGCGGGTTTTGGATCTTCATCTTCATTATGCTTTCTCTTCTTGTGTTGATGGGATAACGCAAAAAATGAGAAATTACATATGAATTAGAGACCATAACCCTATGTGTAATTTCCATGTGTATTTGGTCCATCGTGAAATAAAATTGTAAAGGAATTCGATCTCTACACATATAATTCGGCCCACACTTTATTTAGATCCCCTAACCCAATTACTTAATTGTTTATTAGGTCACTTTAATTTTGGACTTAACTTTAAAATAACGTTCATACACAATCATTGCATATGTCGGCCCACATGGAAAATTAATAATTTCCCAACAAAAATTTCTCGAAATATTTAGATAAAATTTATTTGAGTGTTACAAAAATTTTATGAACACGAGCCAAACATAATATAAGTGTATGCATGATGCTCTATTAGCAGGGCTGCGTAAGCCCCGACCCTTGCAAAGGAGACTAATCCAAAATTGTATACATCATCTACAATATATAAAAGAGGAGAGTTCTCTCCTATTCATAACGCGTCAGCATGATGTTTGCTGACGTAATTTTTTTTTTTCTCTTTTCCCCGATCTTATTTTTCTCTTATTCATTCATTCACTTTCTCCCTCTCGCGACATTGCCTCCCTTTTGAAACTTGCCTTCGTTTTCAAGCCTAAAGAATCGCCTCCCGATTGAAACCCTAATAATCGCCTTCGTTTTCAAGCCTAAAGAATTTGACGGGTAGCCTCCTCCTCCCTGTCACGATTTTGCTTTCCCTAAACCTGGGCAAACTTTATATATTTCCTCTGCCCTCTCTCTCGCGCCTCCCCTTTTGAAACTCTAACAAATTTCATAGCTTTCTTCTATAATACGTTGTAAAATCAACAATGTATCACCAAAAAAAGAGGGGGTGAACCTCAGTGGAGATTTGGTGCTGGTGTTGCAACGATGTCAGTGTATTAGAAAGTTGGTTTAGCGTAAATTCTCTCCTTTTTTCTCTATTTTTGTTACCGTTGTGCTTTTCTTCCCAACCCATTCTGCTCCTTTTTCCCAGGATAGGCTGCGTGCAATTTATTGTTCTTCATTAGATTCCTCAAGTGTGTCGTAAGGTTCGCTGCTGTCCTTCTTGAATTTTCTGCTATGACACTAAAATTGTGTTGAGTTAATTTTTTCGTGATGAATGTGTGAATCGTTATGTTTTTGGTAAAGAAGAAATGGGAAATCGGGTGGGTTATAGTCGAGTAAGGCTATAGTACATGTTGCATGTTAGAATAAATAATGGAGACATGGCGGTGTCTCCATAAAGCATGGAGGCACGGCGGTGTCTCCATGCTTCATGGAGACGAGGCCGTGCCTCCATGCTTCATGGGGACTCCGCCATGTCTCCATGAAGCATGGAGACGGTGCCGTGCCTCCATGCTTCATGGAGACAAGCATGGAGAGGGCTGTGTTATCAGGAAGCATGAGACTCTTTATGCTTTGTGTGCTGTGTCACCGCTATGGAGGCACCGTGTTTCCCCATCATGCGGAATTAAACCTCATGGATTTGAAATGAAAATGAGGAAAAACCTTGTAGTTGACAGCAAATTACCTTTTGAAACGAGACTAAAAACTTTTAAATGTTGTGTATACTTTTAGATTTTATTTTGGAGTGTAATATGCTGCAGTTTGCATTAAAGTTCAGCTTCATGGTTTTGAAATTAACGAAAATCCTTGTAATTCTCAATGTGACTACCTGTAAAATTTGAACATCAACATGAAGAGCAAGTTAAAGGATTACTTAAATTACCTTTTGTTGTACAGACATGTTGTCTTCAACACATTGTTTATTAAGGAGCTAAAAAACCTTGTAATTCTCAATGTGACCTGTAAAATTTGAACATGGACATGAAGAGCAAGTTAAAGGATTACATGTTTCATCAGAAATTACCTTTTGTTGCACAGACACATTCTCTTTAACACATTGTTTATTAAGGAGCTAAATACCTTTTTTTTATATGATAATTGCAAGGAGTTTATGGAAGAAAATATTTATTCACAAAATTGTGGACGTGGGCAATCAGTTAGATCATCCAGTCGAAATAAGTTCTTTATATTGAATGAGGAGATTACCTACAGTCCAATCACGGTAGAATATTAGTAACTATATCTAGAGTTTATCCATTTGATATATATATATATATTTTTTAAATTTTATGTTGTTGGTTTAGTTGTATGGATTATAAATTATATTTTTGTGATTTATATATTTATTTTCATTCCTAATATTTGAAACTCTTTTGAAGGTGAACGGTCAGATGGTTCAGTAGTGCCTGAATGTCGTAAGAAGCGAGCACGAAAATGAAAGATTAATAATGTAATAGAAAATACATGCAATGAACAACGGAAAGAAAAAAGAGACAAAAAAATAGACCAATCTGGTGAGAATTGTTCTATAATGTTTCATTTTATTACTCCTGGTCTTGTTTTATTTTTTATGGTAGAATTGCTTGAAAAGAAGCATGAAATATTTGAGATTTTTATTTTATTTTATTAGGGTGTTCAAATTTGAGGCAATTTGATTATAATATTTTCTCAGAAGCTTATGTGCTTAACAACTATCTGTGATCGTTGTGGAGCTGTGAAATTTTTTTAGAGAAACAAAGAGATTGTGCTGTTTAAATGGAGAAATTGTTTTAAAAACAAATGATGTGCCTTTAGATTTATATATGTTGTTTACTTCAAATTCTGAAGAGTCATTATACTTTCGAAAAATGGTGCGAAGTTATAATTGTAATTTTTCGATGATGTTGTTTGGTGTGAATTATGATAAAAAAATTATGTACAAACTATAACGGTATTTATACCTTTAGAATTCAGGGTCAGATATATCATTTTATGAATGAAATTATTCCAAGAAATAATCGTCCCCATTTACAGCTTTACTTTTTTGACACTGATAATGAAGTGCAAAATAGATTAAATTTTAGTGAATAGATAGTTGAATCTGTTGTTGTTAAATTGATGAAAATTTTAGAAAATAATTCTTACACGACCTTTTTCCAAAGTTTGGGGAACGTTCCTGATCTACAAAGTCATTCCATTAGTCTCCGATGTAATCCAACTAATGATCAGAGAACATTTAATGCACCTAATGCTTCACAAGTTGTTGCTATTTGGGTTGATCATAATGACTCTGATGATATTCATATGCGTGATATTGTAGTCCATCGTAAAGATGGAAATCACAATAGAATACAATATTATTATGGATGTTATGACCCACTTCAATACCCACTTTTATTTCCTTATGGTGAAACAAGTTGGCATCAAGGTATTCAGCAGATTAGTACGGAAAAAAAAAAATCAAACATTTGTAGAAATGAAGACATTGTTGATGCAATCAATTTTTCGTCGCCTCAAGAATTAATTGAGAAAGAAAGATTAGGTTAGTTGATGATGTCTAACTTTTGTGCTTTAAATGATTTATCTGTAAATATTATATTGATTTCATTTTGATTTTCTTATTATTATATAAATAATTAACTTTCTGCTTCTCTAAAATTTAGTGATGGAAAATAAGAGAATCAGGATGCAAGTGTCATGTAGAGAGTACTTTGTTATAAATTACATATAAGATTATCAACAACTTCAATATTATTACATTCTGGAAGATTATTACAACAATATGTCGTTGACATGTATGTGAAAATTGAAACATCTAGATTAGATTATTTTCGACATAATCAGTGTGTACTTCAAGCTGAATTATATCAAGGAATTGCAGATAGTTTTGACCTTGGTGAAAAAAGAAGTAATAAAATTGGTCGTTTGATCATTTTGCCTAGATCTTTTATTGGTGGTCCTAGAAATTTTAAAAAAAATGTTACATGGATGGTATGTCTTTAGTCCAGAGATTTGGTAAGCCTGATATATTCTTAACAATGACCTGTAATCCAAATTGGCCAGAAATTAAAGAAGAATAGAAGTATAACGGTGAAGCTCAAAATAGACCTGATTTAATAGCTCGTATTTTTTAGAGTAAAACTTGAACAAATAAAGGAAGATATTTTGAAAAGAAGAATATTTGGACACATTGTCGCATATATATGTTATAGAATTTCAAAAAAGAGGGCTTCCACATGTGCATTTTTTGCTGATTCTAAAAAATAATTGTAAGATTACATCTCCTGAATTAATTGATAAATTTGTTTGTACTGAGATTCCCGATGAGATCCTTGTCTACATTCCGTTGTTAAACATATGATGCATGGTCCAGGTGGTGTGTTAAATAAAAAAATGTTTGTATGAATAATAAAAATAAATGTAGATTTTCTTATCCAAAAAATTTTAGTGAGAAGACAATTATTGATGAAAAATGTTGCCCTAAATATAAACAATCTAACAATGGAAGAAAAGTGAAGATTAGAAATCATTTTTTGGATAACAGTTGGGTTGTACCTTACAACGCATACTTATTGACAAAGTATAATTCTCATATCAATGTTGAGATATGTTTATCAATTTAAACTGTTAAGTATTTATATAAATATGTTTATAAAGGTCACGACAAAATTGATTTTGTTATCAGTGAAAATGATGCTGAATTTGTTTATGATGAAATTAAAATGTAGCAATCAGTTAGATGGGTATCTCCACCTGAAGTTGTATGGAGAATTTTTGGATTTAGTTTATATGATATGAGTCCATCTGTTATTGCTCTACAGATGCACTTAGAAAACTACCAATCTGTTACATACAAAGAATTTGATGATTTAGAACAAATTGTGAAAAAAAATTATTACAAAAAAACAATGTTGACAGAATACTTTCATATGAACATTAGTAATTCTAAAGCAAAAACTGTGTTATACAGAGAGTTCCCAGAACATTTTGTGTGGAATCCACAGTTTGAAAGAAAAAATAAAACTTTCTCTGTAAGACGAATTGTTTCCGTAAATATTATAGAAGGAGAAAGGTATTATTTGATAAAATTGTTTAACCATGTTAAGGGAGCTATTTCTTATGAAGATTTGAAGAATGTTAATGGAATTCATGCTTTCACATTTTGCGAAGCTGGATTATTACATGGTTTGCTTAATGGTGATACTGATTGTGAAATGTGTTTGCAAGAAGCTTCTCAATATGAAATGTCATCCACATTGCATGAATTGTTTGCTACAGTTTTGACAATGTGTGATCCACATGATCCCAAAAAATTATGGAATCATTTGAAGCAATATATGATAGAGGATTATGTAAATAAAGGTATAAATATAAAATTAGCTGAATTGAAGGTGTTAAATGATTTGAATAAAATATTACAACTTTCCGGCAGAAGTCTGAATGATTATGGAATTGTTGAACATCATATGTTGTTAGAAGAAAACAATCATCTTGCTAAAACTATTACAGATGAATTAGAGATAATAGTTTCAGATGAAGATATGTTAAGTGAAACAAAATTAAATTTAGAACAGAGAAAAGCATATGATATAATTCTAAATGATGTCTTCAAGAAAATCAATGGAGTATATTTTATTGATGGTTCTGGAGGAACGGGAAAAATCTTCTTATATCGCTGACTTGCAGCTATAAGATCTAGATGAATGGTAGCTTTGGCTACTGCATCTTCTGGAGTGGCAACAGGATTGCTTCTTGGAGGTAGAACTGTTCACTCAAGATTTAGGCTTCCATTTCATGTTAACAATAAATCAAGTACTTCAGTTAGTAAACAATCATCATTAGCTAAATTACTAAGAATGACACAATTAATAATATGGGATGAAGCTCCTATGCTAAATAAAGCAGTTATTGAATCATTAAATGAGATGCTACAAGATATAGCAGAAATTAAACTGCCATTCGGAGGAAAAGTCGTAGTTCTAGGTGGTAACTTTCGTCAAATATTACTTGTTGTTCCCAAAGGACAAAAAGAAGATATTGTTGATGCAACCTTTGTGAAATCACATTTATGACCATTTATTAAAAAAAATCAAATTAGTTCACAATATGAGAGCTCAAATAGATTTTCCTTTTTCTGAATATTTACTATGGATTGGAAATGGGATTGAACCTTTACATTCATGCAATATGATTAAATTTCCAGATGAAATGATTATTCCTTATGATAATCAAACGACGTCGGTAAGAAAGTTGATGGATATTGTGTTTTCTGACTTAAATGCTTACCCAGATAATATTGAAAGTATGATTAATAGAATTATATTAAGTCCAAAAAATGAGAATGTTGATTTTATAAATATGATGTTAATAGAACAATTTCCCGGCGATTCTATTAAATACTATAGTTTTGATGAAGCAATAAATATTAATGCACAATTATGTGATAAAGATTTCTTCAATACTTTAACTCCTAACGGTGTTCCGCCTCATGAATTAATTTTGAAAAAAAATTGTCCTATAATTTTATTGAGGAATATAAATCCATCTGAAGGTTTATGCAATGGAATTAGGCTATTTTGTAAAAGATTTGATCGAAATATAATTGATGCTGAAATTCTTGTTGGAGAATATAAAAAACAAGAGAGTTTTTCTACCCCGGATACCATTTGTGCCTTGTGAAAATGATATGAGTCCAATTCGAATCAAAAGAACTCAATTCCCAGTTCGTGTATGCTTCGCCATGACTATAAATAAAGCTCAATGTCAAAGTCTTGATTTTGTTGGATTGTATTTACTTGAACTTGTATTTGCACATGGACAACTTTACGTCGCATTACCAAGAGCAAAAAGTAGTAAATATGTTAAATTTCTTATGAAACCAAATTTAAAACCACCAAAACCAACAAGACATATCTAAAGAGAAATTTAAAATCAATGGAAGTAGATGATTTGCTCCATCATCACCAATATCCAACCACCATCACCGCACTAACCAACAAATCACCTCTCATGGCCACCAACCAACCCCACTCACTCACCATTGCTTCAATGCAAATAACCATGGTTTCAAGATCCATAGGTGCAATGGTGTAAGCTTTTATTTTGTGGCGACGACCATGGTTTCACCAATGTTGCTTCTTTTTAGAGGTTGACCTTTATTTTGTGGAAATGGTGGCTCCGACATTTTGGTCTGGTGGCGTTGGCGCTAGTAGTGGAAATGGTTTCAGGATAAAGGAGTTGTGAAAAAAGAGGCTAGGACGGGGTGGGGTGGGGTGGAGTGGGATGGGTGGTTTTGATTTATGTTTTTTAATTTAATTATTCATAAATTATAATTTTGTATTTTGTTGAAAAATGTAATGTTACCATTTTATCTTTTTAGAATTAGTAAATATTAATTCTTTGGTCATCTTACGGTTAAACTAATAGTTTCCATCCATCTGGACTTCAGCTGTGGCATTTTGAAAGGTTTGGTATCGTACAAATGAAAGGTTTGGTACTGTGGTTGCAATTTTCCTTTTAATATTCTACATGCATTCAACAAGGCTTCACTGCACAAATTAAATAGCAATTTAGCATATGTTAACATGACATTTATTATTTCAACTAATGTTCTATTTTTTCTTTTAACTAAACCATTTTGCTCGGGTGTCCTATGTGTAGAACATTGATGTTTTATGCATTGTTCTTCACAAAATGAATTAAAAACACTAGAAAAGTACTTGTAACGCCCCGACCTCTAGTGGACCGGAACGCTACTTACTTTACTTCATTAACCGGTAGTTCAGCAACAAGTATACACGTTTTCTTAGCAGAAGCTTAAATCTTTCAATAATAACTTTAAAAACAATACTTGAAGTGCTTTAAAGAAACATACTCAATAATTTTCGAAAACTTCGAAATAGAGTTTATTTGAAGAAGATATAACGTTCTCGCATTCAGCATTATTCAAATATTTTAAAACATAACATTGGAAGCGTTTCATAAAAATAAATTTAAATAACTTGTTCACCGGTTTTTATGGGCTCGTTGTATCACTCTCCATCTTCTCCTTTATCCATGCCCAAGGTAGCAAACTTTCAATCTGTAGAAAAGGGATTAAACCCGTGAGTTGAAAACTCAATAGGTGTCATTGGTGTATTCGTGATTAAGCTATACATTTCAAAAACTTGTAACTTTAAAACCTTTCATAGTAGGATTTTCGGTAGAATCCTAATCACGTAGAGTCATGACTTAACACGACACCTCGACCGGACATTCATGATGTACCCGAAGGCACCATTTGACATGGAAGGGTATGCCGTACCAAAGGTATCATTTGACATACAAACATTAACATAGATCATGCCCTACCCGAAGGCACCATTTGACATGAAAAAATCATTTGCAAGAAATTTACAACCTAACACGAATTAACAACTTTGCACCTCTACCTACCTTGATTGATACTTTGAAACTTGTTGAAAAACGCACTCCTTTGATGGTTGAAAATCGTTGAGAAATTAAGCTTGGAAACCCTTTTCGATAACACCAAAACTTCTAGAAAAAACTAATGTTTCTCCCTCTCTTTTCTCTCTTTCTTTTGGAAACTCTTTATTTTATGCTTAGAACTTTTGTTTTTGGTGTGAGGAAAATGAGTGTGAAATGGTGTCTATTTATAGGTGCATTTCTCATAGCTTAAGGAATATGAAGGGTCAAACTCTCATTTAAGATGAGAGAACATGGGGTTCCATTATGTGGGAGTTTTAAGACATTAACATGCTAGAAAATCGTGTGTTAAATTCTAAGGCTTTTCATATTCCGCGTACTTTGGTTGATGCTGCACAGCCTTCGGTATTTCTATCATAATCTTTTCTCCCGATATCCAATTGTGGTGATTCAAAGTGCGTTGGAAACGTACTCAAAGAGCTACAACTTTTCATCAGATATCATTTTCCAATTCGAATGTTTTCTATATCAAAAATGGGTCTCAAATGAGACTAAAAAATCTTAAGTATACTTTAGCCATCCAATATTCATGTGCCACAAAGGTGTCTAGAATTATTTAGGGTTCTGTATCCCCCACACCTTAATTAAAATTTCGTCCTCGAAATTTACCTTCTGATTGGACGAATAGTGTTGGATACTTATCTTTGGCTTCTTCTTCTTTTTCCCAAGTGGCTTCTTCTACGCCGTGATGATTCCACTATATCTTAACCAGCTGAATCTCTTTATTCCTTAGTTTATGCACTTTTCGATCCACTTTCTTGATCGGTAGTTCCTTGTACGACAAATTATTCTATATCTCCAAGGTTTGATAACTCACTACATGATTAGGAGCATGCACATACTTCTTTATCATTGATATATGAAACACATTGTGCACTATCGATAATTCAGGTGGCAAAGCTAGTCGGTAAGCCACATTTTCAACTCTATCAAGTATCTCGAAAGATCCGATATACTGAGGTCGTAGCTTGCCTTTTTTTCCAAATCTAAGTACACCTTTCATCGGTGCTACTTTCAGAATCACTTTATCCCGAACTTGGAATTCTAAATCTTTCCTCCTTGTATTTGCATAGCTCTTTTGTCGATCCTGTGCTACCTTTATTCTTGCACGGATCTTATTGATTACCTCGATCGTCCTTTCAACTATTTTTGGTTCCAAAACTCTCTTCTCTCCGACTTCATCCCAATGAACAGGAGATCTACATCTTCTACCATAGAGAGTTTCGTACGGTGCCATTCCAATAGTTGCTTGGAAACTGTTATTATAAGCGAACTCTACTAGAGGTAAGTATGACTCCCTATTACCTCCTAGATCCAAAACACATGTTCTCAGAATGTCTTCCAAAATTTGGATGGTCCTTTCAGACTAACCATCGAACTAAGGGTGATATGTTGTACTAAAGTTCAGCTCTGTTCCCATAGCTCCTTGTAGACTATTCCAAAATTTGGATGTGAACCTTCGGTCTCTGTCAGACACAATGGATATAGGTACACCATGTAATCTCACAACCTCTTTAATGTACAACTGTGCCAATTGGTCTAAACTGAATGTCATTTTCACTGGAAGAAAATGAGCTGACTTCGTTAGTAGATCCACTACTACCCATATAACATTATATCCTCTTGCTGACTTAGGGAATCCAACCACAAAGTCCATCGTGATATTTTCTCATTTTCATTCAGGTATATCTAGTGGATTTAACAATCCAGCTAGTTTTTGGTGTTCTGCCTTAACCTGATGACATACCATGCACTTCTGCAAGTATAGCCCTATTCTTCTTTTTATATTTCTCCACCAAAATGTATCTCAAAGATCTTGATACATTTTCGTACACTGGGATGTGCGGTGTACGAGGTGGAATGAGCTTCTTTCAATATCTCGTTTCTCAAGGCTTCATCTTTAGGTACACAAATTCTTCTTTTAAATATCAGTGCCTGATCCTCAACTATTCCAAAGTCCTTTTTCTTATCAGTACCAACTTCATTCTTGATCTTCTGCAAAAATGAGTCTTTATTTTGTGCTTCTATAATTCGATCTCTATGAGTAGGTCGAATTATTAAAGCTGCTAGACGAGCAGTGACTTGTTCAATCTACAACTTTTCCAAGTCCTTGACTAACTCCACTTGAGAGGTGGGTAGTGACGTCAATTGTCCCATTGATTTTCTACTTAGAGCAGCATCGACCATAACATTAGCCTTACCCGGATGGTAGTGAATAGTGCAGTCGTAATCGTTCACCAATTCCAACCATTGTCTTTGTCGCATATTTAATTCCTTCTGTGTGAAGAAATACTAGAGACTTTTGTGATCTGTATAAATATCACACTTCCGTCCATACAAGTAGTGTCGCCATATCTTCAAAGCGTGTACTACCGCTGCAAGTTCTAAATCATGCGTCGGGTAGTTCTATTCATGTTTCTTCAATTGTCTCGAAGCATAGGCTATCACTTTTCCATTCTGCATTAGTACACATCCCAATCATCGCTTGGATGTGTCGTTGTATATAACAAACCCTTCCGTACCTTCAAGTATTGTTAATACAGGTGCTGACATCAACTTCTGCTTAAGTTCTTAGAAACTTTGTTCGCATTTTTCCGTCTATTGGAATTTTACTCCCTTCCTTGTAAGCTGCGCCATTGGTCAAGCTATTTTAGAGAATCCTTCTATGAATCTCCTATAATATCCAGCCAATCCTAGAAAACTCCGTACTTCGCCAGCATTTGTTGGTACTTTCCAGTTGGTTACTTCTTCTACTTTTGCTGGATCTACTTCAATCCCTTGGGCAGTAACTACATGTCCAAGAAATCCAACTCGTTCAAGCCAAAACTCACACTTCTTGAATTCGACATACAGCTTCTCCTTGTGTAATACCTCTAAGGCTATTCTCAAGTGCTCTTCATGTTGCTCCTTACTCTTTGAATATATCAGAATATCATCAATGAAGACTATGACAAACTTATCCAAGTATTGATAAAACACTCAATTTATTAGGTCCATGAACACTGCAGGTGCATTGGTTAGCCCAAACGGCATCACCATAAACTCGTAATGTCCATATCGAGTTCTAAAAGATGTCTTAGGTATATCCTTTGTCTCTACGTTCAATTGATGGTATCTCGATCGTAAGTCGATCTTGGAAAATACTTTAACTCTTTTCAGCTGATCTAACATATCCTTGATCCTCGGGAGTGGATACTTATTCTTGATGGTTAATCTATTTATCTCCCTATAATCGATGCACATCCTCATGGTTCCATCTTTCGTCTTTACAAACAACACCGGCGCACCCCATGGAGATACTATTGGTCGTATGAAGCCCATATCTAGGAGTTCTTACAACTGCTTCTTTAATTCTTGTAGTTCCTTTAGGGCCATTAGGTATGGGGCCTTAGATACTGGTGCCACCCGGGAATTAGGTCTATGATGAATTCCACTTGTCTATCGGGTGGAATAGCAGATAGATCTTGTGGAAATACATCTACGAATTCCCGTACTACTGGTATATCTTTAACCCTTATCGTCTCTTGTTTTCCTCCTGAGATACTTACTAGATATCCTTGACATGGTTCTTTTCTTAACATCTTTTCAGCTTGTAAAGCCAATACTAGTCAAATAAGAGGTTTCATTGTCATTCCAAAGAAAAAAATGGTTACTCTCTTGGTTTCTGAATTGCTACCTCTTTTTCCTTACATCGGATGGTGGCGTAATTACAACCTAACCAATCCATGCCTAGTATTACATCAAAATCCTTCATTTCTATCACGAATAGGTTAGCTTCCAATGGTTTTTCCTCAACTTCGATACTTACTGACTTGGCTATTCTATCAGTATTCAAAGGGTTGCCTGAAGGAATACTAACTTTTAATATACCTTCCAACTTATCACATGTAATAGTAGATTTAGCCATAAAAGTTGTTGAAACAAAGGAGTGTGTAGCTCCTAAATCAAACAGTACATAAGCAGGTGTATTGGCTATCAATAGTATACCTGCTATGACGTTCGAGTTTTCTTCTGCATCTTTCTGAGTCAATGCAAAAACTCGTGTTTTTCCCTTCTGGTTCTGGACATTGTTATCATCCTTCTTTAGGACAAATGTGGTACAATCCCTCAAAATATGCCCTAGCTTACCTCATCGAAAACATGCATTCTTCCCTTGCAAACACATGCCACGATGCGTCTTTTCACGCGTAGGACATGGCTCTATAACCGGCACAATGCTCCTGTTGGCATTGGGTCCGCCATTAGCTTTCTTGTTCTACCACTTGCCCTTTTCCTTGTCCTGGCCATTCCACTTCCTTTTACCCATATAACTACTGTCCGGTTGCTTGACCAGTTGACTATGTAGCTCGGCGTTAGTCTTCTGATACCAGATGGCATGAGCTCTTTCCAGCATTTCACGGTAGGAGGCGAAATGATGGGACATAAGTATCATGCTTATATCTGGGTTCAACCCTTGTTCAAATCTCTCGACTTTCTTGTCCTCCGTATCCACCAGATGTGGAGCATACCTTGAAAGTTGATCAAACTTCCTCTCATACTCAGTCAGGGACATAGTATTTTGCTTGAGTTGAAGGAATTCACTTTCTTTCTGATCCCTCAAGGACTGGGGAAAGCACTTGTCCATTACTTCCCATTTGAATTGCTCCCAAGTCAATTTTGCTTGTTGCTCAGGGGTCGTTGTCTTTGACATTGAGTCCCACCAATGACTTGCATCACCAGAGAACATGAACTCAGCACACTGGACTTTCTGAGCGTCTGTGCACCCTATCAATTGGAATATATGCTCCAACTCGCGAAGCCACTCCTCGGCTGCAAGTGGATCAACTGCTCCGTTGAAGGTTGGGGACTTGTGCCTTCGAAATTGCTCGACCACTAAAGCATGATTTGGAACATTAGGAGCTAGTGGTAGGGGTTGAGCTTGGTTCGGGTTTTGCTTGCCTAGGTCTTGAACCGTTCGGAGGAGGTCTCTTATCAAGTTTTGGTTTGCGCGGGCCATTTTCTTTAGACAAAACATATGGTTCTTATGAGTTTCATTCTTCGAATACTAAAGCAAAGAAGATAGTATTTTATTTCTAGACATAAGGGAAGATATTACAAGGATTTAAATCTAATCCCTATAAGTTCTACGGATCTTCTTTGGTGGAGCCTCATCTCCAGAGGAGTCTTCCGCCTCAGGTCCAAACTCTGTGTCCATCTCGACTTGTGGCTCGGCCTCAGAATCATTCTCTTCTTCAAGCTCTTCCTCTTCATCGAGTTTAATTACTACCTTCAGTTGAGATTCTAAGTTTTCACTCCATAGGTCTAGGAGTGAATGGCAATATACTTCAAACTCGAATAAATTTGGGTGCTCCTCTAGTATTGTATCCCTAACCATGACTCGCATATCTCTCCATTGAGGTGGGAGGAGTGTATGAGGTTATCTATAGCCTTAGCGTGCGTGATCTCCATTCTAGCGTTCACCGCTACCATGCATCTCTCATAGATGTCATGTACGTGTTCGTCGAGTGGACGAAGTAAATCAGTCACATAGTTTTGTAAGATTGAATAGTAGTTCTTAGTTTCAATGCTGCTCTATAAGCCCTAGCAGTTCCATGAGCCATGGTCTTCCTAGCAGTTTGATAAGTCCTAACCATATCTGCTACATAAAGCCCAATTATGCATTTTCATGTCATATCGTATAATTCTTTTGTCCCTTAATTACTAGCCCAAGTCCATAACATGTTTTTTATATAGTACATCCTTGATTTTTAACACATACTTGAAAAATAATTTCAAAATATGTCATAACATAACAAAGCATAAACTTTTCATAAACATTTAAACATACCTGGGCCGTAGGATGGATTGATGGATGGATGCATGATGCCATGGAGTACCTTAGACTTTTCATTTTCATTTTTTTTAAAAATACTTGGTCTACAGAACCGGCTAAACCTTTGCTCTGATACCACGCTGTAACGCCCCGACCCCTAGTGGACAGGAACGCTACTTACTTTATATCATTAACCGGTAGTTCAGTAACAAACATACACGTTTTCTTAGCGGAAGCTTGAATCTTACAATAATAACTTTAAAAACAATACTTGAAGTGCTTTAAAGAAACATACTCAATAATTTTCTAAAACTTCAAAATAGAGTTTATTTGAAGAAGATATAACGTTCTCGCATTCAGCGTTATTCAAATATTTTAAAACATAACATTGGAAACGTTTCATAAAAATAAACCTAAATAATTTGTTCACCGATTTTCATGGGCTCGTTGCATCACTCTCCATCTTCTCCTTCATCCATGCCCAAGGTAGCAAACTTTCAATCTGTAGAGAAGGGATTAAACCTGTGAGTTGAAAACTCAATAGATGTCATTGGTGCATTCGTGATTAAGCTATACATTTCAAAAACTTGTAACTTTGAAACCTTTTCATGAGGATTTTCGGTAAAATCCTAATCACATAGAGTCATGACTTAACACGACGCCTCGACCGGACATTCATGCGTTACACAAAGGCACCATTTGACATGGAAGGGTATGTCATACCGAATGTACCATTTGACATACAAACATTAACATAGATCATGTCGTACCCGAAGGCACTATTTGACATGGAAACATCATTCGCAAGAAATTTACAACCTAACACGAATTAACAACTGTGCACCTCTACCTACCTTGATTGATACTTTGAAACTTGTTGAAAAATGCACTCCTTTGATGTTTGAAAACCGTAGAGAAATTAAACTTGGAAATTCTTCTCGATAACACCAAAACTTTTAGGAAAAACTAGTTTCTTCCTCTCTTTTCTCTCTTTCTTTTGAAAACTCTCTCTTTTATGGTTAGAAGCTTTTGGTTTTGGTGTGAGGAAAATGAGTGTGAAATGGGGTCTATTTATAGGTACATTTCTCATAATTTGAGGAATATGAAGGGTCAAACTCTCATTTAAGATGAGAGAACATGGGGTGCCATTATGTGGGAGTTTTAAGACATTAACATGCTAGAAAATCGTGTGTTAAATTCCATGGCTTTTTACCTTCCGCGTACTTTGGTTGATGCTGCACAACTTTCAGTATTTCTATCATAACCTTTTCTCCTGATATCCGATTGAAGTGATTCAAAGTGCGTTAGAAATCTAACTCAAAGAGCTACAACTTTGTTTCGATATCAATTTCCAATTCAAATGTTTTTTTATGTCAAATGGGCTTCAAATGAGACTAAAAGATCTGAAGTATACTTTAGCCATCCAATATTTATGTCTTCGTGCCACTAAGGTGTCTAGAATTATTTGGGGTTCTACATTACTCTCCTCCTCTATCACTTCTAAGTTTTTTTCTCTCTCTCTTACCTATGTGATTTTCTACTTCATTTTTATGTCTTAAACATGTCAAATGCTTTATGTATATGTTTCATTAAATACATATAAGTGTATCTAGAGTGATCATGTATGAAGATAATAAAATATTTATTTCCTCATCTAGTTAATGTATTATTTAGGTCATATAGTTCTAAATGCATAAGTTCTAAAATATGAGAAATCATATTCACACTTTTATGAGGTTCCTTAACCATTTTAGATTCTATACACATTTTACATTTATAGGCATTAATCACATCATATGAAATCATGTCACAATTTAACATTCTTTTCATGATACTAGTACCTATGTGACATAATCTAGCATGTCATACTATAAAAGAATCGGTCAAATAAGCAAAATCAACTTCATTATTAATAATATTGTCAATAATAGACAATTTAACCATTCCTTCACTTGAATAGCCTTTCCCAACAAATTTTTCATTTTAGGATAATATAATTATTTTTTACTCAAACATTTTTAATGCCCGATTTTTACTAAGCTCCTATTCATATTAGGAACATGTAGTACATTTGTTAAGGTAACGATTTTTCCTGAAGTGAAGATAATATTAACATTTCTTTTTCCACCACTTTGAAGCGAACAAATTCTAGCAGCCGCTCGCTCTTCCGCCCCACCAGTCGCCACCTGTGGATCCATTTTCCACCACCTTCCGGCCACCTAGACCACCGGATATTAGTATCATTGGCAAGCCCTTAATCTCCTCTACAATTTCCACCCAACATATACTCATAACACAACCGGAATCGACCAGAATATCACCACAAACACAGCAACTAAAAAACTTGCAAACTACTAGAATCTCCCTCTCCGGCATCCAGCTCAATCGTGGTCCACCACCAGAGGGTTGCCCATACCCAGTCGACTCAAATCAGTGTACTAATCGACCCCAAACAGCATCTCAACACCCGAAATTAAAAACAGATTCTTTGCCATCCGCACTGTCTGCGAAACAGGGCCTGAAAAATGCAAATTTCGGCGCCATTCGGTGGAACCAAGACCCCGGACCACATGGGCTAGACTCTCCTACACCTGGAGCATCTTCTCCAGCTATGGGTCAACCCCAATTACGACCAGAACTCAACAATTTCAGGGAAGAAATTTGAGCTATGTACGAAAAATTCAGAACTAAGGAATTTGATGATTATGTGATACTCCAAATGTTTAATTCAACTAGCAGAACTTCTTTTGATGATGGAAAAGTTATGGGTCATCATCCAATTGTTCCAATTTACACTCCAAATGTCGGATTAAATTCAAGCCATGACAAAAAAATGCGATGAGCCATTTTCATATGCAATTGATGCTCATTCTTTTGTTACTCCTCCAAATTCGACCAACATAAATGTAATTGAGGGTCAAATGAACATGGGTAATGCTCCAATTGTTAGAAACGAAGATCAATTGAAACCCAATTTCATCCCTCAACACGCAGCAATTAAGCCTCCTTCAAATCCAAATTCCGAGAATTTGGTTGCTCCCCATGACAAGGCATCACCACCATCGACTTCTACTACTTCCAATGCACCTTTACTACCCTTGCCTCCCGTCAATAGCTTAGCAAATCTCACCGTCAACTTTGAACCATCATCACGGCTTAAACTCAAAATGGATTTTGCATCCTCATCTCATACAAATGCACCCCAAAATCGACCTCAACAAGTCCAAAATATTGGAACCAGACCTGGCCCACCTCCAGCTGCAGGCTTAGGCACCATTTCCCGAGCTGCACACCCGGCGGCTCGTGGCTCTCATGCACGGCTCACCCAGGCCACAGCTCCGGTCTCATCTAGACTACCTATTGCTTTCTCTGGTATTCACAGTACTACTCAGGCTCTCTGTTCTTATGTTGCGGTTGTCAATAACAGACTGAAAATTACTCAGGCCGAAAGGAGTCAAAGGAAATCATTACTCGGGCTTTCCAAGAATCTGGAGATCACAACTTCAATGCTAAGGAACCATACATCCATCATGGTGAGCTTGCTGTATTTTTCGATGAGTTAGACGAATTATTCTTGGCGGAGGCCTACAGGTTTACGATTGTAGGTAAATTTGTGCATCAAACAAGGTCCGCAAGAATTTTATACACTTTGGTTTTACTGGTGATTATGAGATCGGTCTAGTTGATGATGTACACATTATTATTCACACGGTGCACGAGGATGACTATTCACGATTATTTCTCAAACCCACTTGGTATATCGATGGATGTCCTATGCGGGTCTTTTAAATAGATTCCCAACTTTAACCCACAACATAAGGTTCCTATTGCTCCTGTCTGGGTATCATTTTCTTTGCTTCCTATTCATTTTTGGTCTAAGAGCGCACTTTTTGCTATAGCTAAGGCAATTAGGCTTCCTCTTCATATTGACGAAGCAACTTTTGACCTTAGAAGACCCAGTAAGGCACAAGTATGTATTGATGTAGATTTAGAATGTAGACTCCCTAACAGAGTATGGATAGAGAGAGAAAAAAAGGGAAGGATATTGGCAGCCTGTCGTATATGAGAAGGTGCCATACTTTTGCTTCCAGTGTAGTCACTTTAGACATTTAGATAAGATTTGTTCTAATGGTTCACATCCCGCTCCACCTGCTGTGACCACATTTGCTACTGAGTCGACTTCTTGGCCTACTGCAATTATGGCCAAGGATAAGGGCAAAGTGAAAGAGGTTGTAACAGTTCCTCACCAGAGATAAACATCAGTTAAGAGGAATAAGAAGAGACAAAACAGTACATCAGATATGATCTCTCATTTCACCTTGCAAAGTGAGCCCTCTATTGCTCCTAGTGTCTCTGTCACTACATTTACTACATCTCAGACAGTGTCTACACAACATGCCCCTCTTTATTTTACCTCACCATCAATTATTAGCACTACTCCCCCACAGATTACTACTTCTTTGTCATCAAATCATTTTAAAGGTGCTCCCATTAGGTTTGATACTCAAAGTACTCCAGTTGTTACATCAATCACTCATCTTGGTGGTCCAATTTTGATCCCAATTAGCAGTGCTCCAATGATTGTAGGTTCTACAAATTTTGATCCTATTTTGGTAGATATGCTAGAGAGGCCGCGAGACTCTATTGGTTCAGATGTACTTGTTATCTCTGTACATTTTCAACAGAGCAATGAGACGCCTTTATCTACAGATCAATAGAATTCAGAGAAACTTTCTTATTTTGAAGTTCATCAATAGGGTCCCTATCGTAGATCTTCTTCTGATGACTTAACACGTATGATTAGTAGGACAGGGGAGGATGTTTTTGTCCCAGTTGGTCGAAAGAGAAATCCAAGAATCACTGACGCTTCACTTCCTATGATGGTGACTAGGAGTTGGTCACAGGATACCTCTTCACGCACATTTCGATGAGTGTCATTATTTAGAATGTGAGAGGTGTAGCTAGTATAGCTACTCGCAGACGTCTGAAGAAACTTATCCAGCTTCATCAAGTATATATTTTGGTAATCTTAGAGCCTATGGTTTTGGAGAAGAGTTTTGATTGTGTTCGTCGATATCTAAACTTCAACTATGGGGTTCATAATGTATCAAATAAGATTTGGGCCTTCTGGAATGTGGGTACTACCATTACTATTATTGAAGACCAGACACATTTCATGTACATTAGAGTTTCAGATCCTAGATTTGCACAACCAATTTATCTGACACCTATATATACAGCTTGTGAGGCCTCAGTTAGGAGGGACTTGTGGACGGGTCTTTACCACATTTCTCTCTCCATGGATGATACTTGGCTAGTTGGGGGAGACTTTATCGTTATTGTACATGAGAGTGAATGAACTGGTCATAATAGACGAGATAGTTGATCTAATGCATTCTCTGATATGATGATGGATTGTGGTTAGAGGATTCTAGATTTTCTGGGTCTCAGTTCGCTTGGACTAATGGTAGGGCCAGTAAGAGACTGGATAGAATTTTGATAAACTCTATAGCTGCAAGTTTTTGTAAACAGCTTACTGTAACACATTTCAATCGGACTACTTTTACATTGGATTTCTGATGAGGATTTGGGCCCTATAATATTTCGATTTCTCAATGTTTGGACCAAGCATTGTGATTTCTCAACCTTCGTATCTTAGAAGTGGTCACTCCATACCCTTCTTACAAAGATGGTTGCTCTCTAGGAGAAGTTCTTCAGGCTAAAACAGGGGCTATGGTGGAATAGATGAGTATTCGGTGATATATTTCAGCGGGTGAGAGAGGCTAAGGCAAGGGTCGACCAGGCAGAGATTGATCATGAGAGAGACCCTACACCAAAACACCATAATTTACTTCATCATGCTCAGGCGGATTTGAACTGGACACTAGCTATTGAGGAGGGCTTTTGGAAGCAAAAAGCGGATCTCATTGGGTATATGAGGGGGACTACAATACTAGATATTTTCATGCAAAGGTACATGACGACGAATTAGATCTCGGATCGGGACTATCACGACTCAGGGAGGGGAATATCTTTCTACTCCGACAGACATAGAGAACTCGACGATCTCCTTTTTTCCAAGATTATTATCTGCTTCTTCGCAGCCGCTAGAGACCATCCGGCCTGATATTATACCCAGGATACTGACAGAGGAAGATAATATGGCACTGAACTGTCCCCCTTTGATTGATGAGGTGCGGGAGGTAATTTTTAGCATTGATGCTAATGTGTCACGGGGCCTGAGATTTTCATTTCTGTTCTACCAGAAATGTTGGGATATTATACAGGAAGATGTGTACAATGCAGTTATTGACTTCTTTGAAAGTGGCCATTTACCGTGGGATTTTGCTGCTACGTCTATTGTTTTGCTCCCAAAGAGGGATAATGCTAGTAGATGGACAGATTACCGACCTATTAGCCTGTGCACGTGTTCTACAAACTTATCACAAAACTGTTGAACACCAGATTGAGCTCTGTATTGCCTCGTATTATTTCCCCTCAACATAGTGGTTTTGTCTCTGGTCGTCTTATTGGGGATAATGTATTGTTGACTCAGAAGCTTCTACACACATTGGATCATAGAGTGTGTGGAATGAATACTATGTTGAAGCTTGATATGGCTAAAGCATATGATCATATGGATTTGTGATTCATTTACTCTATTCTGGAGACGTTTGGTTTTGACCAGTTATGGATTGACAAGATCAGACGGCGTATCTCGGAGTGTAATTTTTCGGTGCTTATGATTGGCCGGCCCTGTGGTTTCTTCCCATCTTCACATGGTCTAAGACAAAGAGACCATATATCTCCCTCCTTATTTATTATTGCTACGAATTACTTTTCTCAACTGCTTACTCAGAGGTTCCATACGTACCCTAGTATGCAGTATCGACATGGAGGTATTAATATTGTCTCTCATCTTGCTTTTGGTGAAAATATAATTATATTCGTCAATGGTCAGAAGAAGTCTATCAGAAAGATCATCAACTGTTTGGAGCACTACGAACGTGTATCTGGCCAATTGGTGAATAAAGATAAGAGTGTTCTTATACTGCCCAGGCGAACATCAAAAATTTAGATAGGGAGGCTAGTGATTTTGACTGGATTTTCTCACCAACGACAGCCGTTCACTTACCTAGGAGTCCTTTTATTTAAGGGGGCTAAGAGGAGCATTCTTTTTTATGATCTCATTATGAAGATCAGGAGTAGGATTTCTAGATGGGCTTCAAAACTCCCTTCTACTGGTGGTAGGATCACTCTGCTGAGGTCAGTTCTCTCTTCCTTACTAATTTATCTTTTTCAGATTCTACGACCTACCAAGGTCGTGTTAAAAAAGTTGGAGAGTATATTTGCGAGATTTATGTGGGACTCTAAAGATCATATGCAGGGCTTACATTAGCAGAGCTAGAATGAGATTTGCCTCCCTACTAATGAGGGTGGATTAGGTTTTAGAAGACTTCATGATACGGTTGACACATTCTTCCTAAAGCTTTGGTGGTTATTCAAATCACAGAGTTCTCTTTGGGCTCAGTTTTTACTAGGCAAATACTGTTGAGGGACACATCCATCAATTGTACATGTCCCTAATTCGGCCTCTCCTATATGGAAGAGATTAAAGAGATTGGGACAATGTGCAAAGCTATACATTGCATGGCAACTTGGGGCAGGTCAGATTTTCTTTTGGCATGACTGTTGGATGGGTGACACTACTCTGGCATCCATCTTTCCACACATGCAACATTCATCTGAGATGGTGCAAGATTTTTTTGAGGTAAATGGATGAAACTTCAACCGATTCCTATGGGCTCTTTTACCAGTTATGGCAAAGTAAATTGCAGACTTGCCGCTATGTGTTGACACCCCAGATCAAATTTTTTGGACACCTACATCAGATGGTAGATTTACCACCAAGTCAGCAGGAGAGTTGATCCGTTCTGGCAGACCAATGCAAGATTCATTTCACCTAATTTGGAGTCGTGTCATACCTATCAAAGTTTCGTTCTTGTGTTGGAGATTATGACAGGATTTGATTCCAGTAGATGTTACTATTCAGAGGAGGATTGGCAGTCGGTTGGCTTCTCGATGTCAATGTTGTCCTGAGATTGAGACGAGTACGCATATTTTTACTGGTAGCGGTATATCAAAGCAGGTTTGGCAGCATTTTAGGGATTTATTTCAAATTACTATGATTGCAGGTGAGAGCGTCAGTCAGAGATTTCTAAGATGGCGATATTGAGGACAATTTACTTAGAGTGGGCACATTCGTATCATTATCCCTCTACTGATTTTCTAGTTTCTATGGATTGAAAGGAATGCTGCAAAGCATAGGGATATCTGCATGAGACCAAGATGAATCATTTGGAGGGTATATCGTATGATCTCATTCCTACACATTGGAAAATTATTTTGACCACTACATTGGCGTAATGGCTTGCAGCTTGCTCCACTTTTTGGGATTTTTATGACCCTCCCTCCCTCTCTCTTCCCTATTATGGTCTGGTGGCGCACTCCATTAGTCGGATCTGTCAAGATCAATACTGATGAATGTGTCAAGGATGGCTTTGTGAGTGGAGAAAACATCATCAAGGACCACTCAGGAAAATGTATAAGGGCATTCTCAACATCATATGGACAGTGCAAGATATTGGAAGCAGAGCTCAGGGCTATCCTTGATGGAATACTATTGGCTAGAGGTCTTGGATTTTTAGACATTTGGGTTAAGGCAGATTCCAGTGCAGCCATTCATTGCATCATCAAAGGTAGAGGTCCATGGGCTATCCAAGAAGATCGTAGACATCATCTCCTTCGATAGAGCCACAGTTTTCCACATCTACAGAGAGGAGAACTAGGTTGTAGATGCTCTTGCAGCAGAGGGCTAGGATTATCGACGATACCCGATTTATGGACCAGCTGATATACCACGACATATTATGGCACTCGTACAAATAGATAAACATGGATTGCCCAACATTAGATTATGAATTGTAATCTCATTTATTTTTATTTAATTTTTATTTATATCTTTAATTGCACCAAATATTTTTGAAACTTGATGTTTTTGCCGTTCGATTCTTATGACATCGATATCTCTATTTGTTGGTTCTGATAGTGATGCCAACTCTGGATCAAGGTTGTATAAAATCTTTAAGCCATGAGAAGGAACTTCAACTTGTCTTGCCATCGAGTGAAGTTTGTTCCGTCGAATCGATCTAAGTGATCAATTTCTTGATCCATAAGTTTGATACTGGCCATGGTAGTTTCGTTCTCCATAAATATCGTTTGAGATTGTTAAAATATTATCCTTCAATAAATTGGAAAAGAGAACAAAAAAAAAATCAAGAATGCCATATATGGTAGAAAGGCTCAAACACGAGATCGTCGTTTTCAAATGATATTTGTCCCCTCTACAATTTAATTGGTGCTTAAAGGGACTCTTGACAAATAATTTGTAGGATTGATCAAACTTTGAAGAAGAAAACTTGAAGAACACTTTTGAATGTTTGATTATGTAATGAATCGGATTTAAAGGAAATATAATATGGTTTTCATTGTTGATTTGTTATGTTTGTCAACATTCATGAAATAGTCATCCTTACATGAAAAGTTAAAGTTAAGTATTTTCATGAAAAGACACCAAAAATCAAACCAGAAATTATCCTTCAACGACCACTTTTTAACCCTATGCGTACGTACGGTAGAAGCATTTTTGCTTCTGTTTCTGCAGGCTTAAACCATGTGTTTGCATGGTTTAATAGCCAATGCGTACACATGGGCAAAACTCAAATATCCTCTATTTTTATTCCAAACCAATTCGTTTCATTTGGGCCTAGTTTATCACATTTCATCCATTTCATTAGTCTCAAATTTAATCTTTGAACAATAATTTATACCAACCTCATGATGCCATTGAGGATTAAGTGAACGGTGTGATTGAAGGAAGGAACTGAATTCTATAATATAGAAGAATAAGGTGCGAGATAAATAACGTATTAATAAAAACTCCCTCCATCCCATGAACATAGACTTACTTTCCTCCTTCGTCTATCTCAAATTATATGTCACTTTCCTTGTTGAGGATATAGCTGATTATTTAGTTTTCTAACATGTCTTTATTTGATGTGTTTTTTATCAACAAATATGAATTACTCCTATTTAAATCATTATCTAATGTATGGATATATTATAAAAAATGTAATAAAAATTTATGTTTCCAAATATATTAATCACATTTTCTTAATTTGTGTTGAAAATGAAAACAAGTTTATCTTGGTAGGATATAGGGAGTACAAATTTTGAATGGGTTTCTTATAGATTCTAAAATTCTTAATACTCATCAATATGTCCCTATAAAATGGTACTCTTATTGGAGATACCAATGTTAGATGGAAGAAAGAGAAATGGAGAATGAGCAATGACTTTGTAAGGATGTTAGGAAGTCGATCTTTGGTGAAAATAATGTTGACACCGAATGAACTACGTGCAGCATGTGCATGAACAAAGTGGTGTCTATTTAGGTTTATTTCCTACATGAGTGAAAATTGAATTGACATATAGATAAATAATGGCTACGATGTAAAAGTGTATATTGGGATTGGGATCAAGTTGAATGCCAAGCTCATCGACAACATTTTTAAGCGACAAAGGTTTAGTAGAGGTGGATGCTAAGGTACTGATTTCAACTTTAGTCGAAGAGCACAGGTAATATTTTTGTTTCCTAGTACTACAAGATACAACATTGCCATCAAGATAGATAATATAACAATTCCTAGAGTTGCGGTCGCCTTTATTTCATGCCCAATCAGCATTAAAAAAGGCAAAAAGACCCCATGATTTTGTGTTCCTCAGATAAAGGAATAAGCGTTTGATAGTACGCTAAAGGATTCGACGTGTAAAAGATAGAGATCTCAAGTTCCAATCACACGCTCAAATTTGGTTGCATCCGTTGGTGAGGTACCATCATTCATTATCAGTAGAAATGGGAGTTGTGACTTCTTTAGCCTATCCAGAGAAGTAAATTCTAGAAGATCTTTAATGTACTTGTGTTTAGTTAAAAAAATATCGGTAGAAGTTAAACGTGTTATACTCTAGGTCCAATCGATTTTGGACATAAACACTGTTAATATATAATTGATCCATTCTATTCATAGAAGATATTATTATTTAATTGAATAAATATTCTAAAAAATTAAATAATAGAGTTCATAGATTCAAATCTTGGTAACTTGTTAATCACAAGAAGTTGTAATTGTAAGATACAAAGTACATATGATTGAATCTTAAATCCTCCATGGTCGTATGTAATAACGAGATACATATATCGTTATTAGTGATAAACCATCACATGTGACATTTCTTACATGTGAAGTAAATAACTGATTTCTCAAGCTAAAGTATGGTGGCACTTAAATGAACGAGTGATATTTTGTTAAGAGAACAAAATATTAGAGACCTATTGAAGAGATTCCACATGGATAATTATTTGAGCGTCAATGTTTAATATCTAACTTTCGATAGTGGAATGGGTCTTTTTAAGGTCATCATAGTGCCAAGAATCACTAATACGCCATCGTTCAGGGATATCAAGAATCATATGAAGGTTGTGAATGATCGATAGAAAATTTGTCACTCTTAGATAGTAAGATATTATGATCTACATTTCATTCAATTAAATTGATATTGGCATGAGTGTATCATAAGTTGAAAAGAGTTTTCCGCTTACATTGATTTTATAGTGGGATGAAAGATATGATCAATAATCTAGATTGACACCCTTCATATCTCGTAATTGATTGAATCATATTGGCGAAGAGATTACAGTTTCGCGGTAAATGAACAAGTTTGATTTTATCATACCACGTGATCACATGTATTATCCTGACATGTTGCTAGGTATTAATCTAAGACGACGAATGTGAATTGATGATAAATTAAAATAGGGTATTTTAATTTATTGATTTTAATTAGATCAAAATAATAATTCACATTGTTAGGTATCGTGATGGAAAACCTAATGGGTCATATGTAGAATGAGAACTAGAATAATGAGTTAGTTAATTGGATTAATTAATTCATTGACCATATTAATTAATTGAGTTTCTTGTTAATAGGCTCGGGTTAATTAATTCATTGACCATATTTAATTAATCTAATTAATTAAATATTGAATCGGATTAAGTTTAAGAGATGGGTCAAACTCACTTAAACTTATATTAATAAGTTGTTTAGGGATTGAAAACATAACAACACAATTATTATTTTGCGAGTACAAAAAAAGAGAAATTATAATTCTCACATTCTAGTTCCCTATGTGAATTTCCATTGGGGACTAGATAATTGGATAATTGTGAATTGCAGATCGTGATTGTTCGTGTTCAAGATTAGCAAAGGAGCTTGCAAAATTCAATAAATGTGTAATTCGTAACATAGATTCTACCTAAACACAAAGCAGATCATTGGTAGAAATTGAAATTAATTTCATTTTTCGCTAGGTATAATTAAGTGAATTTCCAACTGTGGTATCAGAGCCTATATTTGCTCGTTATAAATTATTTTGCATCTTGCAACAATAAAAAATTGATTGTTTATATTTTTTTTCCTTGTTTCTAGCAATTAAAAAAAAACATTTCTCTAAAAATATGTTTTCCAAAGAATATTAATTTTCGATCAAAAATTGGATGGAGACAAACAAAGGGAAAAGCAGCTGTCGACAATCGTTGCCACTGCCACTGCTCATCACTGCAGGATAGGGTGTTATCTACTGTAGAAGCAACGATCGACTGTTGTTTGCGACAACGTGTGACACTGCCGTCGAAGCAGCATTTGCTGTTAAAATTGCAACTGCCACATTTTGGCAGTACTATGGAGGTCGCTGTTGCAGCGCTAGTTTTCGCTGCAAAAGAAGAAAATTGAATTCTCCTTTAAGGTTTCGGGTGAGTTGGTTCGAGATGAGGGCCAAGGTTGCAATTTACAAAATTACAGGCCCCTGCCTACAATTTATATTTTTTGGGGTCAGTTTGAAATTTTTTAAAAGAAGACTTATTCTGCAATTTTCGAAATTGGAAGGGTCTTTTTATAAGGCCCCGTTTGATTCCCATTTTGGGGAAGAAAATGCATTTTGAATAGTTGATTGATGGAGAATGTGTGGTTGAAAATTAAAGAAAAGTTTTGGGTTTACGTGTAATATTATTTTATTGAAGAATGTGTGGTTGAAAGGAAGAGAGAGAAAAATGAATTTTGAGAAAATAGGAACCAAACAGGGGCTAAATTTGACTTGTGTCAAAATGTAATTTTTCAAAAGGGTTTTGAATGCAATTTTAAAAGGGGTTTAAATTAGAATTTAAAAGGTTTGACCTATTTAAAATTGACGATTTTTTATATTATTGTTAAATAATTTAAATTTAAATGTTAAACTTTGACCCTAAAATTCAACTTTTATTCTTTTTTGAAGTTTTATCATAAATTAACATGTTAATTTAATTAAAATTAGAGTTGGACTCTAATTTGATGTTTAATTAAAATTTAATTTTAACTAAATTATCTCACCCTAATATATTCTTGGAATTAGAGTTGGATTCTAATATAATATTTAATTAGAATTTGATTTTAATTAAATTGTCCCATCCTAATTTTTTTTGTGGATTTCGAGTTAAACTCTAATTTAGTATTTAATTAGAATTTGTTTTTAATTAAATAGCTCTGCCATATAATATTGGAATTAGAGTTTGACTCTAATTTGGTATTTAATTAAAATTTGATTTAATTGAATAAATTCATCCCTATAATTTTGAAATTAGAGTTGGACTCTAATTTGATTTCAATTAAATAAATTGGCTAATTAAATTAATTGATTAATTAATTAGTTAATTGTTTTGATTCATTTTCTAAATTAGTTTAGATGACTTTAACTGTTACAAACTTGAAACAGTTTGCATATAATATTAGATATTATATAAGAAAACATTTATATGATGAATGTTTTATTAATGAGTGCTTATGGACTCGACCATGTGGATGTATTGAATAGTTACTTTAATTCTTGTTGTTTTATGGACTTGCGAGCTTTATCTATTTTGGACTTGTGAGTCTGTTATTAATATTATGGCCATTCGTGCCCAATTGATTTAGGTCTACTTGCCAATTAGTATAGGATACAGTTTGCTGCTAGAGAAGCAATAAAAGAGGAGACCATGGTAATGGTGTATTGATATTAAGTCAATGTAATACCACCTAGGAATTGACCAACTAGTCTCCCTTATGGCTCGAGAAAACTATATAGTAAACGTTCATAAACGTCAATACAATTATATGTATGTTTATTTGCATGCTAGATATATAATAAAAAATATATATTTATTATGAAAAGACCTTTGCATGATAAATCTCTCACTAAAATATATGCTTTGGATGTTGGTCTAGCTTACACCAGACAAAAGGAAAGAAAGCGCCAGCGACATGTGCTTCAGTAAGTAAGTGAGGAAAGTAGACTGATGATGTTCACCTGCGGGCCTAATTCACAATCAACCTTTTCTACTCGCTTGAGGGGGGACAATACTATTGACTGTACTTTCAGGGAGTAGAGACTTAGGCTTCAAATTTATTATTCGTCTCCAATCATTAAAGTGAAGCATGAGATTCCTAAATCAATCTCAATTTTTTTAGTAGACTCAATGCTAATCTATTAGGGATATATTTGACATTATGAAATATTTGACATTTATAAATGATGGGTTCAACTTAACTAAAATATATATTTTGTTTAGTACACTTGAGAAAGTAATTTCTAAAGGCATGTTAAACTAACATATAAGATAAATGAAGACAAAGAATTGTTGGCTTAAAGATCTTAGGGTTGTATGGAAATGCAATTGATAATAATATATACTCAAATGTTTTATTACAATTTGTTGAGTGTACTCAATTGGGTTCAGTCATGAACTGTGAACTAGATATTGACTTGGTTCTAAAATCTCTATTAGAGAGTTATTAACAGTTAATTATGAATTTTAATATGAATAAACTCAAGTGTACACTGTCTGAGTTATTGAACATGCTTAAGACTATTAAGTCCAACATCAAAGTTAGAAGTAGGCAAGTTTTGGCCATTGACTCTTCTAAGGGTACTAAGAGAAAGTCTAAAAGAGGTCTTGGGAAAGCATCTAAGATTGTTAAAATGATCAAAGTAAATAAGGACATTATAAAGTCCAATGACCTTTGATATCATTATAGAATGAAAGGTCATTAGAAGAAAAATTGCAAAGCTTAAATATACTTCATTAGTCTCTTGGGTATTAGATACTGGATATAGATCTTATATTTGTATAAATATGTAGAGATTAAAAAAAAAAAAGTAGACCACTGTAGAAGGGAGAAATTGACCTGCATGTTAAAATTGAGGAGGGGTTGCTACAATGCCTGTAGGACCATATTTCTTATCATTGCCTTTAGACTTAGTATTAGAATTAGAGAATTGTCATTTGTTCTTACCATTACCAAGAACATTATTTCAATTTCATGTTTGAACATGAGTTGTAAATGTTAAGGACAATAGTTGTTCAATCGTTCTTAATAAGATCTTAATGGTTATGATAAATTACAAAATTATATTTATATTCAAGATACTGAGTATTCTATAATGAGTACAAAAATTCAAAGTCATAAAAGTGATAACCTAAATATTATCTATATTTGGCATTACAGATTTGGTCACTTAAATGAAAAACTCATTTTCAAATTACATAAAGATGGACATTTGGGGTCAAATGATTTTGAATCATTAGACAAATACGAATATGCGTGTTAGATAAGACGACAAACTTTCATTTAATTTGAAAAAGGAAATAACCACTCAATTATTAGGCCTAATACATAGTGATGTACGTGAACTCATGTCAATTAATGCTAGATAAAGTTTCTCTTATTTCATCACACTTACTAATAACTATTTCAAAACTGGTCATGCGTACTTGATGAAATTAAACATGAAACTCTTGAAATGTTTAAAATATTCAAGTAGGAAGTAGAAAAAATAATTAGGTAAAGATATTCTCACACTATGATCTGATCGATGTAGAAAATATCTTAAAGGTGATTTTTTAGATTATCTAAAAGAATTAGATTCTCTCACAATAGACTCCACCAAATACATCGCAACATAATGGTGTATATGAACAGAGGAATTACACATTATTAAATAGTGCTATCAATGTTGAGTCATGCAAATCTCCCTAAATCATTTTGGGGCATAAACTTATTGCAACATGCTACGCACTAAATCGTGTCACATCTAAGTCTGTTGACAAGATTTCATGAGAGTTATGGAAAGGCACAAGGTCCAATTATCTCATATTAAAGTTTGGCAATGTGACGCTTATGCGAAGCGTACTGAATCAGATGAGTTTGAAGCTAAATTTGATAAATGCTTGTTTTTGGAATATCCAAAAGACACGATTGGATATCAAATGCTATGATCCCATTGAAAAGAAAGTGTTCGTCTCAATATATGTCATATTCCTAGAAAAATAATTCATTCTATGAGATGACAGTGGGAGCTGAATAGATCTTCAAGGAGTTTAAAAATCCACAAATATAGTTGTGGAGACTCCCGAAGACACATCAGCTCCGCGTAAATCTAATCGGATCATTTAACCTCTTAGAATGTATGAATTCATGATTACTAATAATGTAAAACTAATCGAGGTTGATGAGGCTACTAATTACGCAAATATAAAGTCAGGTGTTGACTTGAAAATATGACAGCTATCCATGAAATTTGAAATGAACTCAATTTATGTAAACAAGGTTTGGATCTTGGTTGACCCGCATGATGGGATAAAACCCACATGTTATAAATGAGTTTACAAAGAAAAGGTCAATATGGATGGAAACATCCATACATGCAAAATAAGACCAGTAGCAAAAGGATTACAAACAAAGACAAAGAGTTGAACATCCATACATGCAAAATAAGACCAGTAGCAAAAGGATTACAAACAAAGACAAAGAGTTGACTTTGATGAAACCTTTTCACCTATAGCCATACTTAAGTTCATTTGAATTTTGTTTGCAATAGTTGCATACATAACTATGAGTTATGGAAAATAGATAAATCCAAAAGATTGCTTGACCCTTCCCAATTTTCATTGATAAAATCTTAAGAAAATTTTATGTGGGTAAAAATGAATTAAGAGTCCATGGATACACTGATGCTAACTTCCAGTGAGCCTAGAAGATAGCAAGTCTCAATCTGAATATAAGTTTACTCTTAATAAGTGAGTGTTTAGTTGGAAAGGTTACAAACATAAAAAAAATGTTGATTCAATAGCAGAAGCCTAATACATAATCCCTTCAAAAGAAGCAAAGAGTTGCGGTCTGAATCAAGAAGTTCATTAATGAACTTGAAGTAGTTCCTAACATTAATGTACATGTACCTCTATATTGTGATAACAATAGAGCCATCATGAAACTGAAGGAACTAAGATCTCATCAATGATCTAAACATTTGTTAAAATGGTATCATCTCATCAGAGAGAGAATACAAAGAAATGACATAGATAAAGAATGAATTCCCACAAATTATTATATTGCAAATCCATTGACAAAAAAGTTGTCGTAGCATAAACAAGAATGTCATGTAGACTCTATGATGTTAGATACATAAGTGATTGGATCTAGTACAAGTAGGAGGTTATAAGTGTTATGCCCTAAGTTCAATCGATTTTGGATATAAACACTTTTAATATATAATTGATGCATTCTCTTTACTACAGATCTATTATTTAATTAAATTATTATTCTAATAAATTAAATAATAGAGTCCATAGATTCAATTTTTAATAACTTGTTAATCATAAAAGTTGTGATTATGATATACAAATTACGTATGAGTGAATTTTAAATCATCCATGGGCATTTATAATAATGAGATATGGATATCATTATTACGAATAGATCATCACGTGTGACATTTCTTACTTGTGAAGTAAGTAGCTGATATCCCAAGTTAAAGTGTGGTAACACATAAATGAACATGTTGATGTTTTGTTAAGAGAACAAAATATTGGAGACACACTGAAGATATTCCATCTGAATAGCTATCTGAGTGTTAGTGGTTAATCATTAACGTTCGATAGTGAAATTGGTCTTTTGATTTGAGGTCATCATACCTTGTTTAGGTGATGTTGGATGTTGATCTATCAAGAGTCGCTAATACAATATCGTTCAGGCATGTCAAGAATAATATGAAGTTGTGAATGATCAAGAGATTATGATGAACATTTCATTCGGTTAAGTGGATAACAAAGTCCTTGGCCAAGTGTATCCTAAGTTGAAAAATATTTTCGACTTATATTGACTTAATAGTGAAATGAAAGTTATGATCGATAGTCATGATTAACACACTTTATATCTCATAATTGATTGGATCGTATTGACGAAGGGATTATAATTTCATAGTATTTGAAAAAGTTTGATTTTGTCATAACATGTGATATTTTTCATCACATGTACTGTCCTAAAATATTACTAGATGTTAATCTGGGACGACGGATGTTAGTTGATGATAAATTAAAATTAGGTATTTTAATTTATCAATTTTGATTAGATCAAAATAATAATTCACATCGTTAGACATTGTGATCAAGAACCTAATGAGTTACACACAAAAGAAGAACTAAAAGAATTATATTTATTAATTAATTGACAAGCGTCGGGTAATTAAATAATAGGGTTTCTTATTAATAGGTCCTAATTAATTAATTAGATTAATTAATTTATGGACCAAATTAATTAATTATATTAATTAAATATTGAACCGAGTTGAGTTTAAGGGATGGGTCAAGCCCACTTAAACTTCTATTAATACGCTATTAGAGTTTGAAAACATAATAAACAATTATTATCATGTTAGCACAATAAAAGTGAAACCCTAATTTTCTCATTCTTGTTCCCTTTGTGGATTTTTCGTTGGAGACTGGATAATTGGATAATTGTGAATTACAGACCATGACTGTTTGTGTTCAAGACTAGCAAATGAGTTTTCAAAATTCAACAAAGGTGCAATTCCTAACACAGATCTAACTAAATGCAAAGCAGAATTTTTTGTGGGAATTGAAATTAATTTTATTTTTCGCTGTGCATGATTAAGTAAATTCCTAACAGAAGTTTGAAGGACCTCAACTCCCAAGAAAAAATGAAGGTTACCCAAGTCTTTTAGAGATGTCAAAAGTGACACTTTTATCCGGGCCAACAAAAGCACTTTTATGGAATTGATACTTAATTTTCGTTGTATATTGATTGCTTTAGGAGAAACTTGAAGTTGGATGGCTTACAAAGAAATACAGAGGAAATCAGATGAAAAAAAACTAAAATCGAATAAATTGTGAAAGGTGGGTATTAAATTGAAAATAGCTAAATGATGAAGGACTTACAGTGCATTTAGGAAGGGATTTGAGATGAATGGATAAGAAAATTCAAGGATCAAATTGGATAATGAGGAAAAACTAAGGCCTTACGAGCACAAAGCTTAGCCTATGCGATTTCAAGGATGGTGAAAATTTTAACTTCACAAGAGAATTCCATGCAATCGCACCTACATTCCACTCAACCTCTATTTGTAAGATGATTTGTACACGATTTTAACCTACTTTTGGAGGCTAATGAGAGGATTCTTGATCTTGCAACCAGGTGAATAGAGCTTGGGAGAGAAAATCATAAAAATGCAAACAAACCTTCAAGATTCTTAGTTCAGATTGAAGATTTCAAGCAAGAGGGTTTGAATTTCTTGGATACTCTATTGAAGACATTCAAGGGGGTTGAAAATCTTGCAATTCAATATTCTAGGTGATGAATTATCATTTAATTTAGGTTTGAACATGGTCCAATTCGCTTCAGTCCGGTTCTAAAGAGAACCGAACCAAATTTAAATTTTCGGGTATTTAGTAAATGGGACCGTTGTGTCCCAATTTAATTATGGAATTGTTCGGGTTCAATTCCATTCGGTTCAGTTATATACAATAATTATTTTTTTTAATATTTACAACAACATTATATTAATTCAACTAATAATATATTCAATCTTAACTCTTCAAAAATCGTGCATTTAGTCATTTTTAACACATTTTAGCTAGTATTTTAAAACTCGTATTAGTAACTTAGGCATGTTTACTTATTGGGTTCATTTTACCTAGGCTCGTCGTTAACATTCTAGCATTGTATTAAGCTTAAATTGATGTGATATGCATTCTTAAGGTTGCACCTAGATTTCAATCTTTAAACCATTTTGAAAGACTTATCTTTTCCTAGCAATAGATTTTTGCAGGGACGACGCTCTATTAGATAGTCCTTCTAAAAGTTTGAAGATTAGAATTTTCTTGCAAATTAAAGTCTAGCAACAAGGAAAAGTGGCGGTTGTCATGACTTCTTCCAGTCGTGGCAAACTTGATCCTTCTACCAATCATTGTGGATACTGCTACACGAATATTCAATAAGATGAAAGTAGTGATGGCAAAATGGGCGGACCGGCCCGGCCCGGATCACGAACATTTCGACCCGGACCTGCTCGTGAACGAAAAAGCCTGCATTATTCGGGCTTACGGCCGGCCCGGCCAGAACCACAAACCTTCCCCCCCCCCCCAAAGATTATTGTTAAAAAAACAAATTTTTTTAAAAAATATAACGCGGGCCGGTTTCCCCCAAGCCCGGCTCAGACCGCTGAATAAAAAATTCGACCCGTGAACCAGCCCGCTCGGTTCGCCTACGAGTAGGCCTACGCGGCCCACCCATCTTGACACCACTAGATGAAAGGGGGTTCTCACTTTGGTGTTGAAAGTAATATGTTCTCGTCTTCAGTTGCAGGGTGAAATTTTTATGCGCTGAACCAAATAAATTTCTTATAACAAGCCAATTCTAAAAGAGTACTCGATTCGTAAAATTAGATTTTTAGTAGATTTTAATAAAAATTGATAAAATATGTGGTTATAAAGTGAAGAATTTAATATAATATGGCTGAAATTAATGATTGGTCATGACTTAGATTTCTAATCAAATTTTCTGGTTGAATGGATTTACTGCTTAGTTAAGTATGATGTTATATGTAAATATCATTATTAGATTGATGACGTGATATTATATCAAAATTTAGTTGATTCCCTTTTCTCTTTTCTCTCTCGTTCTCTCTCTTCCAAACTTTTTCTCCCTCTCTCTCTCTCTATACTTAAATCAGTAAATAATTAGAATTATGCTACACTTATAAAAGAAGTGTACAAAATTGGATTACAAAATCAAATTTACACCAATTATTTAAAAATAAATTTTTAAATCATTTGAAATCAATAGCCAGAATTTTGCCCAACACACTTTGTCACCCTACTTTTATAACTCATCTTTGTACAAAAAGCATTCTCCAAATAACTATGTACAAGTAGTATTACTCTTTAGTTAAATAGTTGAGTAATATTAGGGCATATTTGAACCAATTTTTTAAGATAATATATTATATATTACAGTGTTTTTAAAAGTATAAAGCGTTGCGAGACGTGAAGGTCATGTTTCAAACTTTGCGAGCTGAAACGAGTCTTGGAATAAAAAAAAAGTTACATATTTTTTTTTATAAATACTTAATCATTCTAAAAATTATTTAATAATTAAAATAATACATATCAAACATCTAAAATTAATAAATATTATATTTACTTAATAATTTCTACAATTAGTCAATTATACAATTTTGAAATTTTTGAAATGCAAAAAATAGATTATTTTTCATAGTTTCAACTTTCAATTAGATAAATCTCACTTAATAGAATTATAAGAACTTTATACATATTTTTGAAGTTTTCCACAATACGCAGGGGCGAATCCAGCACCTGGCGAGCTAGAGCGGCCGCTCGTGCTGGATTCGCCGGAGTCTTCAGGAAGTTAGGACTCGCCGGGAAGAAACGAGCCAGAGGAATCAGGAAAGCTGGAGATTGGAGAAGACGACGCTACAGTGCAGCTGAAACAGAGGTTTGGGCCTTTTTTTTTTTTTTTTTTTTTCCTTACCTTTAAGTTGGGCCTTATTTAAAAGAGGCCCAAATAGAATGGCCCGGTATAACCCATATACATAATTGGTCATTGTGTGTGTTGTGTTAGTCTAGGTTACCATTTACGCATTGGGGGAGATTGGAGAGGGACTGGAGAGGAGGAGACAACTCACGACCGAGGGAGAAATTGTTGGCCGGCGACTCGGCGGACGGCCCAGCAGCAGCCGCGAAGCAAGTCACAGCCTCACTCACTCACAGGTGTGTATTTACAGTGTTTTAACTTCTTATTCTCAGCTTCTGGGTCACTCTCCCCCCAATCCCAATAATAGTTTGTGAAAATTGTGTTTTATTCATACTTATGAGTGAACTCGTGATGGCCGATTGTGGTGGAAACTGAAAATTTGTTGGGTGTGTCTCATGTGTGCGAGTCGTGCGACAGTGGTAGTGGAGTCGTTCGTGGATTGGACTGGACAGGTGGTAGTGGAGTCGTTCGTGGACGGTGTCATGGTGGACTGGAGATGGGAGACCTGCGACTGGAGTTTGGAAGTTGGATTGGAGTTGGAGAGGAGATTGGAGTTGGATGCCGTGACTGTGAGCCTGTGGGTGTGGCCTGTGGGACTTCGACTTTGAGCCATTGGGACTGTCGACTACCAGTGTTGACTGCCATCTGCCGATAAACTGGTAATGTGTTGCTAACCTAATTGCCTACCTTGCTGTGCGGCTGTGCCTGTGTAACTGTGCTGCTATGCCTGTGGCTCAGGCTGAGTGTGTTGACGTGTTGGCGTGTTGTTGTGCCTGTTTCTTTGGATTATTGTTTATGATTTATGAATTCCTCTTGATGCATTATGAATTATGGATTTACTGTTTATGATTATGAATTAGGGTTTATGGTTTAGGGATTTAGGAATTAAGGATTTGGGAATTTGGTTTAGGGAATTTAGGTTTACGAAATTAGGGATTTCGGAATTTGGTCAACGGTCAAAGTCCCGCCCTAGCTAGACCTAGAAGCTGGATTCGCCCCTGACAATACGATAAGACTCAAAATTAAAATTACATAATTTAGATAGTACCATAACTTAAATTTTATCTAAGTCTTTATCGAACAAAGTCATTTTTTAGTTTTGTAAAGATAAAATCGTTTAAAATTTTGAAATTAAAGACAAACTAAGGCCTTTTAAAAATATATATATATATATATATATATATATATATATTTTTTTTTTTTTTTTATCAAACTAAAGTCAAATAAAACATTTATAAAGAAAAAGGAATAAATAAATAAAACTAATAAAGCACGCATAGGCACGTCTAGGCATACCTAAGCGCAAATTAAACGATCAAAGTAGTTGACCGTTCAATTTGTGTTTACTGTCAAGATAAAACGTTTTGTCCGCACAAGGTGTGTAGACGATATCTAGACGCGCTTTTTATAATATTTTGTAATAATATTTTTTGGATAATACATAATTGAAAATAAGAAAAATAATTTGAATTTAAGTGTAAAATTATTTTATTGATAAAATACGTAATTCAAAATAAATTTGAAGAAAAATAAATGATTAATGAATTACTTTCACTTTTATATACCCAGGTTCCCCTGTCCTCCTCTGTATATTTTGTTGAACAACTCTTTTCAAACAGGACCTACGAACAAAATTCTTGTTGAACAACTCTTCTCAAATGGGGCCATGTACGCCCTGTGTCCCCCATTCCCTTACAACATATGAAGAAATATAGATTGTATTAATATGATCTTATAAATATTATAATGTAGAAGACTCTATTTATAGGGTTACAAATAACTGTAAAATGAAATAAACATAAAAGAAAATATTATACAATCAACTACTAAGTAAAGTAATCCTACACTAAAAGAAAATATTATAATGAAAAATACTCCATATTATATTTCTATATTTAAAATGTGAAAAAATATAAATTGCATTATTATGGTCTTTTAAATATTACAATGTAAAAGACCCTATTTATAGGGTTACAAATAACTGTAAAATGAAATAAATATAAAAGGAAAGATTACACAATCAACTACTAAGTAAAGTAATCATACACTAAAAGAAAATATTATAATGAAAAATATTTCATATTATATTTCTATATTTAACATGTGAAAAAATATAAATTGTATTATTATGATCTTTTAAATATTACAATGTAGAAGATCCTATTGATAGGGTTACAAATAACTATAAAATGAAATAAACATAAAAAGAAATTTTACCAATCAACTATTAAGTAAAATAATTCTACTCTAAAAGAAAATGTTATAATGGAAAATATTTCATATTATATTTCTATATTTAACATGTGAAGAAATATAAATTGCATTATTATGATCTTTTAAATATTACAATGTAGAAGACCCTATTTATAGGGTTACAAATAACTGTAAAATAAAACAAACATAAAAGGAAAGATTACACAATCAACTACTAAGTAAAATAATCATACACTAAAAGAAAATATTATAATGAAAAATATTTCATATTATACTTCTATAATTAACATGTGAAGAAATATAAATTGCATTATTATGGTCTTGTAAATATTACAATGTAGAAGACCCTATTTATATGGTTGCAAATAACTGTAAAAGGAAATAAATATAAAAAGAAATATTACCAATCAACTATTAAGTAAAATAATCCTACACTAAAAAAAAAATATTATATTGAAAAATACTCTATATTATATTTCTATATTTAATACCGTCCCTTCAAACTCAATATGATATAGAATATTGAGTTTGAAGAAATCGATTCAATCAAATTTTCCATATTGAAGAATTCCGAGTACTTGAGGTCTTTGTCATTGTTGATGGGGATAAATGACTTCTTATTTGCTTGAAGAAAATATTTGATGGACTTTTTTTTTTTAATATAAGAAAACTTCGAATTTTTCAAGGGGCAGGGGAAGAGCTGATAAAGTTCAAGGTACCGATCTTTCAAAATTTTTTTTTTTTTTTTTACGTAAAAAAATATCTAGTTTATTTAAGTAGGGGGAGTGTCGATAAAGTTCAAGGTATCGACCCTCCAATTTTTTTTTAATATAAAAAAAAATCTAGTTTGTTTAAGAGTTAGGGGGAGTGCCAGTAAAGTTCAAGGTACCGACCCTCCAAAATTTTTATTTTATTAACATAAAAAATAAAAATAAAAACTTCTAGTTTGTTTAAGAGACGTGAAGAGTTTCGATAAAGTTCAAAGTACTGACCTTCCAAAGTTTTTTTTTTTTTTTTTTTGTGTAATTGATGTTTCTAAAAAATGATAGAAATATTAAAAATTTAGGAAACATGACCACTCATAATTTGAAAGCTTCTTCGCTGAGAACTTTGAGAAGAAGTTGCAAAGCGAAGACCCGACATTGTTAAAATAGCTGCAAAAGACATCTGAGACATCTCTTTCAAGTTACTGCAATTGTACTTTTGAAATCTATATGTTGCAAGTTTAACCCAAGATCAAGTTAAACATGCTCTGATACCATATGAAGAAATATATAGTCTTGTAAATATTATAATATAGAAGACCTTATTTATAAGGTTACAAATAACTGTAAAAAGAAATAAATATCAAATGAATGATTATACAATCACCTACTAAGTAAAATAATCATACACTAAAAGAAAATATCATAAAGAAAAATATTCCATATTATATTTCTATATTTAACATATGTGAAAAAAAATATAAATTGTATTATTATGGTCTTTTAAATCATATTTGCAGGGTTACAAATAACTGTAAAAGGAAATAAATATAAAAGGAAAGATTACACAATCAACTACTAAAGAAAGTAATCATACACTAAAAAAAAATATTATAATGAAAAATATTTCATATTATATTTTTATATTTAACACCCTCCCCTCAAACTCAATATGGGATAGAATATTGAGTTTGAAAAAATTGATCTAATCAAATCTTCCAAATTAAAGAACTCCGAGCACATGATGTCTTTGTCATTATTGATGGGGATAAGTGACTTCTTGTTTGTTGGAAGAAAATATTTGTTGGACATTTTTTTTAACATAAGAAAATCTCGAATTTTTTAAGGGGCGGGGGAAGAACCGATAAAGTTCAAGGTATCGATCCTTCAAAACTTTTTTTTTTTTAACATTAAAAAAAAAAATCATCTAGTTTGGTTAAGAAGCAGGGGGAGTTTCGTTAAATCTTAAGGTACCGACCCTCCAAAATGTTTTTTTTTTTTTTTTATATTTCTAAAAATGGGATAGAAATATTGAAAATTTAGGAAGCATAACCACTCATTATTTGAGAGTTTTTTTGCCAAAAATTTCGAGAAGGAGTTGTAAAGTGACGATCTGATATTGTTAAAGTAGTTGCAGAAGACGTCTGAGATATCTCTTTTAAGTTATTGTTATTGTACTTTTGATATTTATGTGTTGCAAGTTTAACTCAAAACCAAGTTAAACTCGCTCTAATACAATGTGAAGAAATATAAATTGTATTATTATAGTTTTGGGTTACAAATAACTGTAAAATGAAATAAACATAAAATGAAAAATTACACAATCAACTATTAAGGAAAGTAATCCTACACTACAAGAAAATATTATAATGAAAAGTATGTCATATTATATTTCTATGTTTAACACCAATAGAAGACTCTGGGGAGAGGTGGTGCGGGGGTGGGGGAGAACTCTATTTTGTTCTCAATGGGGGGCAAAACTCTATTTTGTTCTGAAGCTAACTCCCCTATCCATTTCTCTATCTCAAGAGCTTCCACTTCAATATGAAGCCCAGTGAAATCATCGAGCACATCGTCCTATTCAAAATCAAACCCGATGCCGAAACTTCTGCAGTCAACGCGATGGTCAGCAATCTCAACGATCTGATTTCACTTGACCCAGTACTCTTCCTGACCGCCGGTCCACTCGTCCGCATCCGATCATTATCCTCCCTCACCTTCACCCACATGCTCCATGCCCGCTACGGGTCCAAGCCCGACTTGACCTCCTATTCGGACCACCCGGCCCATGTCAGTGTTGTTACGAATTACGCAACTCCCGTAGTTGATGACAAAATGGGAGTTGATTGGGTCTATGACTTAACGGGTTCGATCACAGTCCCACCTGGGTCCGCCATCCGGGTTACCCTTTTGAAGCTCAAGGAGGGTTTGGGAGAAAGTGTGAAAAAGGAGGTTTTGGGGGTTTTGGAAGGGATTAAACATGAATTTCCTTCAATCGAGCAGTTGACTTTTGGGGAAAATTTCTCCCTGGAAAAGGGGAGGGGTTTTTCAATTTGTTCGCTAGCGGTTTTCAAGGGAATGAGTGAATTGAGGGCCGTGAATTGGGAGTCGGAGATGGCGAAGGTGAGGGAGTTTCTCGATGACGAGATGGTGTTGGAATATGTGGTTCCGCTGTTGGCTCAATCGGCTAGCCTTTGAGAATATGTTGGGAGTTTCTGTTTCATTTGCTTCTCTGGTAAAGCTGTTCATTTGTTTCTTTCTTCTCTTGGTGAATGGCATTATTGGGCAAATTTAGATTTTTATATTATCAAATAGCTCTTTGTTTACATGGCTTTCAGGTTCAGGCATCCCTACTTGGGCTAGAAATATTTATTTGGTAACTAAGTCGGACCCCTCCCTGATAACTCGATTAACCTGGGAATCTAACAATGTGAAAGAAAAAAACAGATACAGAAGGAGTCTTGATCCCGACATTATCCATTATTTGTTATAGAAAGAGAGCAGGCATTAGCAAAGAATTTGCAACCTTGTTAGACTGAGTAAATATAATTGGCTAGAGCTAAACATTCAAATGTTGTTCAGACATTTAAGAGATTAATAAGCTTTTATGTTCCAGCATGAAACTGAAATATTTGTTGGTCAAGTTTTCGTGATGATGTTCTCTAATTGCATATTACCAGATCTATTTGTATACTTATATTAGAACTACGTTGATAGCAAAATGTTAGTTTGGCTTGTGAGGCAGAAAGTTGTCAATTGTTGAATTAATCAAGGCGAATCAATATTTATGTTTCTTTCTCCTGTTCTGGCAGATCTTACTATGTGTGTTATGGGGTGAGAGCCATTCCAGAAGTCCACAGGATCGTGCTATAAAAATTGAAAGATTTATGTATTAAGTAGATAAGCGAAAGCAAAATGGATGTTTTTGTTTGCTTCAAATATTTTGTTTGTTTCATGGATGCTTTTGTTCGTATGTTTGGGTTTTATATCATGACTTTTGCCTTTAAGAGTCGAGATGTGCACTTGGTTCATCTATTATGTGTATACGTTGGCAGGCTGCAAACAACATAATACTAGAGCTCAGATCGTGTGAAATATCGATAAGAGGGATACAAATGAATGCCAACATTTTAGCATAATTAATGTCTAATAGACACGTTTTTTCATTTAATACTCAGGCATCAAATAAACCATATTCATTCTGTTACTTCTACTGAACCAGATGCCGGAAAACCGATCTGCCATTTTCAAGATTGTGCATAATAACTAAAGAGGTCGAGTATGGTTGTGCATTTTCAAAAGCAGGAATCACATCATAAAGAGGAAATGCACCACCATCCGCAGCAACGTTTTATCACCAAGAACCCTCAATAACGTCAGGCCTGAAATTTCGCCAAGATCCAGTGAAGTTTTAGTTTGGAAATGAACCTTGGATTATTATCTTCTCATAATTTCCAGCCCTGTAAATTGTTAAAAGTTTAATAAAAAATAAATTAGATTCCATCTGAGTACCCATAGTTTCAGTTCAAGAATCAAGAATTGTTTAGGAACTAATCGATTCTCGGTTCTAGTTAATTTTATTTTTGAAGTTGACTTCGATTAAAATGTTCGCTGTTTAGAAATATGTTATTACAAACAGGGATGGACGATGGTCTTGAGATTTTGGGTGCTCTGTGTGAAATTATAAAACGAGACCCCTTTCCTGTAATTAAAAAATATATATCAACAAAAAAATGTTCCAATAACATTATTTCATTTCAAAAAAAAAAATGAGATCGTTATAAAAAGAGATAAATGAGAAAAGAATATAAGAGTCAAAACTCAAGTTTGTTTTTTATTGAGAATCAGGACCCGTATTTATAGGGTCTAAAATAAGAGTTACAATTGGAATAAAATAAACTCTCTGATTTAGATAAGACTTTTATATATATCATGATAATATTAAATAATCATTAATAATTATTTCATTACTTTACAATACTCCCCTTTTGATGATTATTTACATAATAATTATTTCGTTAAAAATTTTGTTTGATAAAAACACAGTGAAAAAATCAAACAGTGGAAAAAAGTGTACAGTTAATTCTTAATATTTTAGAGTATAAAGAAAATGTTGTCTAATCAAAACTTTGCTAGAAAAATTTAATGTGACAAAACTTTAGACTAAGAAAAAAGAATACAGCTACTCTCCTAATGAAAATCACTAAAGATTTTTTAGTCGACGCATTCCAATCTTGTGAACCAATTTCTTGAATATAGATGTTGGCCATGCTTTTGTAAATAAATTAGTTACATTGTCACTTGAACAAATTTGTTGAACATGATATCGTCATTCTTCTGAAATTCATTTGTATGGAAGAATTTTAAAGAAATATGTTTCATCATTTCACCTTTTATTAGGGATGTCAAAGAATCGAGTGAAGTCGGCTCGAGAGTCAAAACTCGAGGCTTAGGCTCAATTCTAGTAAAATGGTGCGAACTTTTTTCAGGCCCGAGCCGAGCCGAGCAAAAACTTGACCAAAAAATCGAGGCTCAACTCGAGTTTTCGGCTCAAGCCGCCTTTTTTTTTTTTTTTGTAAATTGATCAAAATTCTAACAATTTTTTTTTTTAAATTTTAAAATTTGTGCAATTTATACGAATTATAAATTAAATAAAAGTTACAACCCTCCTAATTTTTTCGAGCTTGGGAACGGCTACAATCAACATATGCAATGTTAAAATTGCACATGAATAAAAAATTTCGTGTACAATTTTTCTTGAAACAGATAATTTAAAAATCACGTACTTTTTTTTATTTATAAAATTAATCGATTTAAAAACTTACGATATTCTTATACTTTGATCTGCTACAACTCTCGGTCATTATACTGTCAATTTTTTATTGAATACGTAATTTTTCACAATCTCCGTCTTTAAAGCATATTAAAGCCTACAATATATCTTCTTTTAATCTTGATCATCCGTTTGATAAAATTCGACCACCTAAACTAAATGCAGCCACCGTAGACACGAAGATATTAGTAAATCACGTGCAATTTTTTTATACAATTTGATATTATTTTTCGTTATACCTCCACCATAATAGAAGACTAAATTCCTATAATTCTTTTGGTTATAACACACTATGAACGTCCATGAATTATACCTAGCTAACTTGGAGGGAATTTTACGATTTGTACAATTAACATCTATCGCTCTAAATATTGATGATCTAGAACTAAATGATGGAACACTTGTATTGATGTCCAAATAATTTCATATATCATCTGAATTTATTGAAATATTTCTTGAAAAAGAACTTTGGGAAGTAGAGCTGCTATGACCTTTTTTTTCAGCGCAATAGTTATACATTTCACATAATGTAGATTCTATATGTACATGTGATAATTACAAATTCACGAAATTTGAAATCTCTTTTATAATAGCTTTTATGCCAGTTAAATTTAGTCGATGGTCCATCACCGAAGTTAAAAGAAATAAAGAGGGCTATTCTTCTCAATATTTACAAAATTTTAACTCCATAGAATAGACTGCATCAACAAAAATTGGTAAATTGTTATATTTATAAAATTCTTATGAAATGTAGAAAAAGTAATGTAAAACAAGTGAAGATGTGGGTTAATAAATACCGCTACATTCCTTTGTGGCGTCGAAAAAAGTTTTAAGAATTTCTTCACAGAAAATGCTATAGATCATTCTCAATCTTCCAAATTATGTTCCGATTCATATGTTTGTCTACCATTATAATATAGTGAAATAACTTTATCATAATTTTCATAGAAATGTAACAAAAGATATGTAGATTTTCATCTATGTATTACATTAGTGGCAAATGATTTCTCTTGTAAGTTATACTCTGCACACAAACTGTTAAATATTTGTTTTCTTACTGGTGATACAGTAATAAGATTTATTGTTTGTCTAATTTTATCTAAAGACAATTTTATATGTTCTAATCCATCTTTTACAACCAAATTGATAATGTGGCATACACAACGTTGATAAAAAATAAGCTTCTAAATTAAGGGTTAGGATCATTAATAAATTTTTCGATAACACGTTTTTTCACACTAGTATTATCAAAAGTAAAATTTCAAATCATTTCTTGTATACCATATTTTTGTTTAATATCTTTTAAAATTATGTATATATTAGTGGCATTATGAGAATATTCTACACATGTGAATGCAATAATTCTTTTATGTATAAGTTACATGTGATCAATGTAATGAGCCGTAACAGCAATATAACACGATTAAAAGTTTTTAGTTGTTCAATAGCAACTTGTTTTCTTTTGTTATATAATTTTATAATATCTGAACGAACAATATTTCTACAATAAAGAGTATATTTGAGTTGGAGATAATTTTGCACGAGTCGGATAAAGTGTATGGAGTCTATAATCGTAAGCGACATCTCTGTTGCAGTCACATATACAGTCATTCATTCATAAAATCTTTTCTGTGATTATATAAAGGTGGAAAGAATAGAAACAGAACCGCCAAACACTAGTTCGTCTGTTTCGAGTCGAGACCGACTTGTTTCGCTTTGCAACTTCTTAATACATACATATCCAAATGCGTTATGCTTGAACTGGGCTTCTAACTAAGTTTTTTGTCACAATAATTGTAACACGCTTTCCAAATATCAACTTCATTTTGAACACCAATTTTTTTATGTGTCATATGCTGCCAACAATTTGAGGATTCTTTTTTCGACCTTTTAGTAGTCTAGAGTACTTATTCCTCTTTGATATCTTTCAAATCAATTGGAACATTTTGAGATGCATCGTAGCCAGTTGGAGTACTCAACCACCCTTAAACTGATTAGTCTCATCAATAGTAAAATTTATCTATATTCTATGGTTATTATAACAAAAGATACTGAATATTAGAGTAAAAGAAACTGAATATTAAAGCAAAGAAATTGATGATTGAAATTGAAACTAAAATATTGCAAGTTAAAACTGATTGAAAAAAATTAATATGAAACTAAAAAAATTAACTCATATTTATAGCCAAAAAAATATAATCATTTCAACTAAATTTGAATTTTGAATTTTTCTATTTCATCTGCACGGATGATTATTGTTGCTTGTTTGAGGTAGCTACATAGGCAGCTACGTTGCTGCCTGTTAAGGCAGTTTTAATTTTTTTAAATATGGCTCAGGCCGACCAGTATGGCTCAACGAGCCACATGGGCCTGCTCAAGCTCGAGTCGATGTCCCAAAATAGGGCTCGATTTCTCCGAGTCACGAGCCGGACCCACTTGGACTTTTTCTGGGCCAAGTCACGACCGTTCGAATCGAATTGACACCCCTACTTTTGATAAAATCTCATTTAAGTTGTACAATACAAGCAACATTGTCTTTCTACAATATTTTTGGACTATCTTTTGTTGATATTAATCCACAAAATATTTTAATATGATGGGTTATGTTCCTCAACCATACATATTCTTGGCAGCCTCAAGGATTGCAATATTTACAGAATGATTTGAGTATGATGCTGTCAAAGATTACTTCACAGATATACTTGATATAGTCGTTCTTCCACGTGTAAACAAATATCCGAGCTTTATTTGGATTAGAGAGATAATCTGCATTTGCATATCTCAATAAATCAGATTCCGACTTTTGAGAATAAAATAATTTCAAATCAATAGTATCTTACAGATAACGAAAAATGTTGTTAATACCATTCCAATGTTTTTGAGTTAGTATAAAACTATATCTTGCAGGTAGATTTACAGAAAAAAAAAAACTATGTCTGGTCGAGTGTAGATTGTACGATAGGTTAATGCTTCACTACACTAAGATATGCTACTTTAGGACCAAAAATATTTTCTCCATCTTCAAGTGAACAAAATGAATTTTTTTCACATCAAGTGATCGAACAACCATAGGTAATGCCAATGAATGTGCATTTTTCATATAAAAACGTTTTATATAAATGAAAAATGTTCAATTTGCAATTCGAGACCAAATTTGATTTTCCTTAAATCTTTCATCTCAAATTCATTTTTCAAATAATCTGCAATTTTGTTAAGTACTTCAGAAGTTCAATTAAATTTAAATTATCAATATAAACTACCACAATTGCAAATCCAATATTTGTTTTCTTTATCAAAATACATAGAGAAACATCGTTATTTTTATAATTCTCTTTCAACAAATATTCACTAAAGCGATTATACTGCATGCATCCAAATTGTTTCAATTCATATTATAATCTTTGCAATTTAATCGAGAACAAGGCTCTCCAACATATATCATTTATTTCTGGCACTTTAAGTTTTTCAGAGACTTTCATATATATATGCAGTTACTACATTTATAAGGCACATATCGAACTTTTATGACATAATTAAACTAATTAAGAATCTAAAAGTGATGGTTTTCATTATGGGAGAGTATGTTTCCTCATAATCAATTCTTAGTTTTTGTGAAAAACCTTGAGCTATGAGTGGGGCTATGTATCTTGTAATTTCATTATTTTCATTTCTCTTGCATACAAAAAATCATTTGTATCATATAGAGATTACATTTTTAGGTGTTTGACTACAGGTCCAAACACTTTTCGTTTCGTTAAGGAATTCAATTTTGTCTGTATGGCGTCTTTCATTTTTAGCTAATAATTTCAATGTTGACAGTTTTTAATAGTTGTTCAAGATCCTTATTTTGCTAATATCAAAAGTCACATTCAAGACGAAAATATTGTCTATAACAATATTATTTTGTTCTCATAATTTATGAGATAACATATAATTTATTGAAATCTCGTTATTTTTCGGACGTTTGTGGTTCTTCAGGAACCATATTTTCAATATTTGATTGATCAATATTTTCTAATGTCACTTCTTCCGAATTTTTTATTGGTTTTTCTCTTTTACTTTTATTTTATGAGTTATAGTCTTTTGAACAAACTGATCGACCACGCTTTTGACGTATTTGAGATTTACTTGCTACAGCAGATTGCTCTATGAGGATGTCAAATTTTGTTGTAATATTTTTCTGTTGGAATATATGACTTTGTCATTTTTTTATGTCAACAAATATATAATGTAATTGATTTGCAACTCTTTGCAAATGAATGATTTTTTCAACCTATTGCTCACATTGATTGCTGCAAGGGTTAAAGTGAGATAGAGTTGTTTTATTCCAAAACGTTTTATCTTATTTTTCAGGATTTGTCTTCCCCTTCCAAAGTTGGAAAAGTAATTTCATCAAAATGACAATCTGCAAAACATGCAGTAAATAAATCATCTATTCAATGTTCAAGATATGTGATACTAGATGGTAAATCAAATTCCACATAAATTTAAATCTACTTTGGGGACCCATTTTAGTACGTTGTAGGGGCGTGAAATAAGGACTTGAACAGCACAATAAAAAACCCGTAGGTAAGAGATATTATGTTCACGACCAAATGCAAACTGCAAATGTTAATATTGATAATATGACATGACCTCAAACAAAAGTAGGGAGTTTTGTTGTCATGAGTATTGGTCTAGCGATAAGTTATAAGTGTTTAATAAACGACTCCGCTAAACAATTTTGTGTACAAACATGTACAATCGAATATTCAATAACAATCCCAATTGACATAATATAATCATCGAATGTTTGTAATCTAAATTCAATAGCATTATCAAGACGAATTGTCTTGATTGAATAACCGAAAAATTGAGCTCATAATTTTATGATTTTATCAAGCAATTTAGCAAAAGCTACATTCCAGTGGAAAATAGGCAAACATACGACCATCTAGTAGAAGAACTAATTAATAATATAAAATAACGAAATGGTTCACATGATAGATGTATTGTCCCACATATATCTCCATGAATTCTTTCCAAAAAAAGTTTAAGATTCAATATTAATATTTATAGTCGAAAGTCTAATGATTTATTAGTCTCGCGAACAAGTTACACATGGATAATTATTACGTAAAAGAATCTATCGATTCTTGAAAAACTATCAATGTAAGTTGTTTATTATTCGACACATCATTATAGTTTCTTGATGTCCAAATTGATCATACTAAAGTATAAAAAATTTTGGGTCAACGGTTCGTGACAATATTTGATTCAACCATTTTTATAAATATATAATACATGCCAAATGAGTGTATATGAAGTTTTTCTTTTATTTGTTTCTTACCAGATACAAAAGAAATTATGCAAAGATGTTTATCGTTATTTACTTGCATCGTTTTAATGTGATATCCATTGCAGCAGATATCTTTAAAACTAAACAAATTCATTTGAATAAAGTGCATTATCAATATATAATTTTGTATTATTGATAAAAACAACACAAGCTCTTCAACCTTTAACGATATTAAATACACTTGATATCGTATTAACATTATTTTTTGCTAATGTTAAGTCTAAATTTTTTATTTTATTTTGAAGAATAGTATGTGTAGTTGCATTATTAATCAACCATGTGTCTTGACAATCTATCATGAATCTATAAAAATAACAAAATAGATATATATATTTTAAAAAAAAAACTTGAATTTAAATTTGAAGGAGTAAACATAATTCAATATCATGAAATCATAACGATGCATAATAAAGCTTCATTTTTTGTGAAATTAAAAAACACATTTCAAATTGTTTTTCTAAACAAAGAGAAATATTAGAAAGTAAACTGATCTATACCTTTCATCACACCACTCTCAATCAAAGAGTAAATATTCTCATTTGGACCATCATAATTAGTGAAATTCGTCACTACTTTTTCTTTTTTGTTGATTGATTTTTGGTAGAAATCTATAAGATATTTTGTCATACAACATGTACGTACCCAATGCCTATTCATTTCACATCTAAAGCAACTTTCTTCCTGCTCCTTTTGGATGTGCTGCGTTCATTTACTTTGTGCCCTTTGAAATTGTTATCGTTTTGCAGATAGCTTTGTAGATTATTTCATCAATAGTTCATTCCACAGGCACGTCCGTGTCCACATCTTGATATTGCATTTGATTCAAGCAATACAATATCACTTGCTTCAAGCAATGGTAAAGAATAAGTTGGATGCAATCTATGATTTTTCGCCAGCAATTCATTATTTTGTTAAGCTGCAAGTAGACAAGATATGAGTTCTAAATACTTTTTGAAACCATGCTCAAGATATTGTTGCTGCATCAGCACATTCGAGATGTGAAAGATGGAAAAAGTTTCTCCAATATATTTTCATTAATATTTTTTTCTCCACATAATATCAATTTTGAACATATTCTAAACAGTCCAAAATTGTATTCACTAAAAGTTTTAAAGTCTTGCAAACAAAATTGCATCCACTCATAGTGGGCTTTGGGGAGGATGTAGTCCTCTGATTATCAAAACTTTCAGTTAATTATTTACAAAAAAATCTATGGATCTTTTTTGAGTGAGTTATTCAATTTTCAATCCATCATGAAAATGATGACGAATGAAGATAAATGTTTTTGCATGATCCTGCAGTGATTCTTTTTTTTTTTCTTGTCTCTTTCAAACCTTTTGAGACAAGATGAATATCTACATCGAAAACCAATGACAGATAGTTTTTGTCAGATATGTCACTTGTAGCAAAATCAAACCTTGTGATGTTTGTCATTTGATTAACTACACAAAGAAAATACAATTAGTTTCGAAGAATATGATTAAACATTATATAATCACATAATAATTAATCAACTAATTAATATCAACATGACATGGATTATATGTTTTCCTTCCAGATAAATATTAAAATAATATATTTTTTTGAAACATATGCTACTTTTGGAACACGTTGTATTTTACTATTATTTCTTCGAGAGTATTACGTCAAAATTCCTCTGGAATATTGAAATTTATAATTCTTGCTCTTCAAGAGTGAGTAAGATGTAATTATTTAAAATATAAATTATTCAAAGATTTATTATTCAGAAGTAAAAACATAATTTACTTTAGATTTTATTTAATTATGCTATTTGAGAGTAAGAAAAACTTAACTAGAACACCAATAATTGTGTGCTACTTTATGAGTATCGACAAATAATTATTATAAGATATTTATCTGTATAAATATTTGCTCTTCAGAGCAATAAACATAATATTATTCTGAAATATTAATAACAATGTTGTGCCACTTCAGAAGTAACAATAAAATATTTATAATAAACAGATCTACAAGTACTAAAATTTTAAATTATAATACATGTTAAAAATAATGAGAACATGATAATTATTCAAATGATTAACAAAAAATAGATAAAGAAATAAGACTTATGTAATATATCTAACATATGATGAACAATTCATAATGGAATTGAAAAAATTTTATTAATAAAAGAAGATCTGAAACACGACAAGGCATGCAGTAAACAATTTTGTTTGGAATTGAAAAGGTTTTTGTATAATTCAAATTACGATATATATACATTTAATAAACCAAATTCTGGAATAAAAGTACAACTATACACGTGGTATATAATTTTGACATGCTATAAGGTTCTACAGTGTAGTCAAAAGAAAAGTTAATGGCAATAACAAATTGAAGGTGACAAACATAATGATTACAAACGTGATGATGCACGCAAATTGTACCTATGCAGTACACAAATTGATAAAAACAACCACATTCCTTGGCTGCCTGGAGAGTTTGACACTCCTTTTTTTATAGCCTCCTCATAATTAGGGGAGAAGGGGGATTTTTTTTTTTTTTTTGTTTTTTTGTTTTTTTTAATTCGTATGGATCCCTCGTGGGTCCAAGCACATGTGAGAGAATGTCAAATCGAACAAAACAAATACAAGAAACTGACTACACATATGATTGTACAGACAAATTGTGACGGAAAATTTAAATACACATAAATTATGTGTTATCTGCATATAAAAAATTTCACATGTTATCAAATTAATTTTGATACATATGATAGTTGATTATGTTTAAAAAAATTACTAAATTCACTAAACATTGAAGAATCAAAATTTCGAGTTGATAATGTTGGGAATTTACTTATCATGCACAGCGGAAAATTAAATAAATTTCAATTCCCACCAAGGATCTGCTTTGTATTTAGATAGAAACTGTGATAGGAATCATACCTTTTTCCGGATCTGCAAACTCCTTTGCTATTCTTGTAATTCCAGCAATCCAATCTACCTCCCACAGCTGTCCAATTGTCCAGCCTCCAACGGTATCCACACAGGGAACAAGATTGAGAGAGAGAACTAGGGTTTCTTTTCTTGTGCTAGCAAGAATAATGAATGAAAAATTCACTACAAACCCAAAACCCTAATAACTTATATATAAGCCCAAACGGGTTTGGCCCATTCCTTAAAGTTAACCCGGTCCAGTATTTAATTAATCTAATTAATTAAATTCGGTCCATGAATTAATTAATCCAATTAATTAATTCGGGCCTATTAATAAGCGATCCAATTAATTAATTATCCAACGCTTGTCAATTAATTAATTGGCGGATCTCAATCTTCTAATTCTCCTTTTGTGTGTGACCCATTAGGTTCCCAATCACGATACCTAACGACGTGAATTATTATTTTGATCTAATCAAAATCGATAAATCAAAACACCCTTTTGATTATCTCTAATTCACATCCGTCGTCCCAGATTGACATCTAGCAATGTGTCAGGGCAATACATGTGACGGGAAATGTCACGTGGTATGACAAAACCAAACTCGTTCGTTTATCGTGAAACTATAATCTCTTCGTCAATATGATCCGATCAATTACGAGATATGGATTGTGTCAATCTCGATTATCGATCATATCTTTCATTCCACTTATTAAGTCAATGTAAGTCGAAAACTCCTTTTCGACTTATAGGTACACCTTGGCCAAGGATTTCGTTATCAACTTAACTGGATGAAATGTAGATCATAAACTCTTACTATCTAGGAGCGACGAATCCTCTATTGATCATTCACAACCTTCATATGATTCTTGACATACTCGAATGATGCCGTATTAGCGGCCCTTGACAGAGCAACTTCCAGTATCACCAAAGCATGACTGTCCCCACATAAGGTACTATGATGATCTCAAGTCAAAGGATCAATTCCACTACCGAACGTTAGAGATTAACCACTGACACTCAGATAGTTATCCATATGGAATCTCTCAGCGGGTCTCCAATGTTTTGTTCTATAACAAAACATTCACGTGTTCATTTAAGTGTCACTACACTTTAGCTTGTGAGATCAACTACTTACTTCACAAGTAAGGAATGCCACACGTGGTGGTCTATCCGTAATAACGATATCCGTATCTCATTATTACTTACGACCACGGATAATTTAAGATTCAATTATATGTAATTTGTATCTCACAATCACAACTCCTTGTGATTAACAAATTACCGAGACTTGAATCTACGGACTCTATTATTTAATATAATAGATCTTGCCATAATAAATGCATTAAACATATATTAAAAGTACTTATACCCAAAGTTGATTGGACCTAGGGCATAATACTTACAAACTCCCACTTGCACTAGATCCAATCACTTATGTATCCAATATCATAAGAGCTCACATGACGATCATGTTTATACTGCGACAACTCATTGCCAGTGGATCTGCAATATTATCAATTGTGAGAATTTGTTCTTTCTTTTACGTCATTTCTTTGTACTATCTCTTTGATGAAATGGTACCGCCTCAACACTTGTTTGGATCATCGATGAGACCTTAGTTCCAACAATGCTAGGAACTATACCAAGTTCATTAATGAACTTCTTGACCCATACCACAACCTTTGTTGCTTCTAAAGCAATAGTGTATAAGACTCTCGCTATTGAATCAACGGTGGTTTCCTGTTTGGAACCTTTCCAATACACCGTTTAAGAGTAAATTAATATCCTGATTGAGATTTGCTATCTTTCTAGTCTGACTAGAAGTTAGCATCAGTGTATTCATAAACTCTCAGTTCATTTTCTCCATTTAAAGTCTTCTCAAGATTTCATTTTTGTAGATTGCGATAAATTAAGCAATCTTCTAGATCTATCTCTATAGATCAAGTTGCTTCTCATATATCTTTATGAAGAAATCTTTTAACAACCACAATTTCAACGATTGAAACGTAGGAATGTCGTTCCTATTAATAATATTAGGAATGCGAAAACGCTCCCACTATTTTTCTTGTAAACACACAACTCTTCACTTTTGATAAAATCAAACATTTTGATTTTTCTATCAAATCGAAGATTTCAACTCCAAGAGGCCTGCTTCAATCTATACAAGAATTGATTAAGCTAACATACTTTGTAAGCATATTTGGATTCAAAACTTTCGAGTCGTGTCATGCACACTTTCTTTTGCAGGTTCCTGTTAAGGAATATAGTTTTGACATCCTTTTGCCATAACTCATAGTCATGGTATGTAGCTATCGCAGGTAAAATTCGAATGGACCTTAGCATGGCTATAGACAAGAAAGATTCATCAAAGTCAACTCTTTGTCTTTGTAATATTTTGCTATTAGCTTCGCTTTGTATGTATGGACGTTTACATCCATGTTGACCCCTTTTACATAAACTCATTTATAACCTATGGGTTTTATCCCATCAGGCGGTCGATCAAGGTTTAAACTCTGTTTACATACATCGAGTCCATCTCGGATTTCATGGCCTTTCGCCATCTCCTTGAGTCAACACTTGACTTTATTTTGTGTAACCAATAGGTTCATCATCCTCGATTAATAATACTTGATTAGTAATCATGGATTCATACCTTCTAAGAGGTTGAATGATCCTATAAGATTTACATAGAGCTGATCTGTTCTCAGAAGTCTCTACTTCCAAATCAAGAGTATGTCCCTCATCAGGTGTGAGATCACACTCAGATTTATCTACTTGGTCAACTATATCTGTGGATTCTTGAACTCCTTCAAGATCCATTCTACTCTCACTGTCCTCTCCTAGAATAAACTTTTTCTCTAGGAGTTTAACATGTCTTGAGACGAACATCTTCTTCTCAATGAGATTATAGAATTAATATTATCCCACAAATATTTATTTATCAAATTTAGCCTTAAGCTTATCCGAATCAGTGCGCTTCATAAGCGTCACAGCCCCAAACTCTCATATTTGACAAGTTGGGCATTTTGCTTTTCCATAACTCGTATGGAGTTTTGTCGACCGACATAGATGAGACATGATTTAGTGTGTAGAACATCGCAATCAATGCATGACCCCAAAACCTTTTGGAAGGTTTGCACGACCTATTAATTAATCGCACTATATCTAATAGTTTGCGATTCCTCCTCTCAAACACAACATTATGTTGTAGCGTATGTAAGGAGTTCACTGCAAGAGAATCACATTCCCTTTTAAATAATCTAAACTTTATCTTTAAGATATCTCCACCTCGATCGGATCTTAGTGTGAGAATGTCTTTACTAATTGTTTCTCTACTTCTAACTTGAATCCCTTGAACATTTCAAGAGTTTCATGTTTAAGTTTTATCAAACATACATGACTATTTCTGAAATAGTTATTGGTAAGTGTGATAAGAGAAACTCATCTAGCATTAATCAGTATGGATCCACATACATCACTATGTATTAGATCTAGCAATTGTGCAGACTTTTCACCTTTTAAGTAAAAGGAGATTTGGTCATTGTGCCTAATAGTCACAATCACATTTGTCAAATGATTCAAAATCAATTGACCTCAAATATACATCTATATGTAATTAGTTGACCGAGTCTACAATGCTAGATATATGCGGTATTCAGATTATCACCTTTATGCCTCTACATTTCTATACTTACTATAGAATACTCAGTATTTAGAATATAAATGTTATTTTGTAATTCACCATAACCATTAAGATAAAAGGAAACAACAATTGTCCTTAACATTAATATCGTTCATGTCCAAACATGAAATTCAAATAATGTTCTGGTATTGGTGAGTCCAAACTAACATTTCTCTAATTCAAATACTCAGTTTAAAGGCAATGGTAGGAAGTATGCTTCTACAGACAATGCAACAACATTTGCTCATTTTCAATGTGTAGGCCAACTTCTTCTTTGTGCAGTGGTCTACTTCCATTTAGTTTCTGCATACTTATACAAATATGAGATCCATATCTGGTATCTAATACCTAAGAGACTAGTGAAGTAGATATAGGCCTTACTCAAGCGGATTTGATAATGTCCTTATTTACTTTGACTGTCTTAGCCATCTTAGATGCTTTCCCAAAGCCCCTTTAGACTTCCTCTTAATATCCTTTGAGGAATCAATGGCTTGCCCAATCATAACTTTGACATTGGGCTTAACAGTTTTAAGCATCTTTAGCAACTCAATAAGTGTGCACTTGAGTTTATTAATATCAGAATTCATAATTCGGTATAAATAACTCTCTGACAGAAATTATAGAACTAAGTCAACACTTGGTTCATGGTTCATGAATGAACCCAATCGAGACAATTTCTCAATTGCAATATTCTTCAGCACTTGAGCACCGACTGAAGATTCCTCTGTCATTTTGCACTGGTATAGTTGTTTGGAAGTCTCATATCCTTCCACACATGATTATTATTATACAACTCTTTGAAATGAAAAGTCATGTGTTAACATCTATATTCTTATGTTGCTTTTGAAACTCAGGTGACATAGTTGCAAGCATCACACATGTTGCAGTACTATCATCATCTCTGTGTTTATTACGGCAGCCTCCTCTTCTTTAGTCGAGTTATCAGCAGATATCTCTAGAAAGGGCTACTCAAGGACATAACCATCTTTCTCATGCTTGAGAACAATTCTCAGATTGCGGTGTCAATCAAGAAGACTTGGTTTGGTTGTTGGCATACAGTATGCCACATATGGTTACTCATGATTCAATAAATATATAAATGACGAAAAGTAAAATAATAATATATATGAAATGCATCAATTAATTTAATGTGGTCTTTTATCAAATTAATTGTGCTCCCACTATTTAACTCAAATTTATGACCCTCTCGCATAAATTTATGGAATCCGTACTTGACTCCTAGTGGGTTGGGATCTCATTTGTCATATTAAGACCTTGAGTGTACTCAACAAGCCTTAATAAAACATTTAAGTAGATACTGTTATCAATTGTATCTCCATACAACTCCCAGATCATTAAACTGACAACTCTTTGTCTTCACACATCTTATGTGTTAGCTCAACATGCCTCTAAAATTTATCTCCTTGAATGTACTCAACAAAAGATAATTTTAGTTAAGTCGAACCCATCATTCAGAAATATCGAATATTTCATAGTGTCAAACATATCCCTAATGGACCAGCCTTGAGTGTACTCAACAAGCTGAGACGATTTAGGACTCTCGTTTTTCACTATAATGATGGAAGGCGAATAATAAAATCAACTTAATATTTTAGTGAGGGATTTATCATGCAAAGGTCTCATAATAATTATATATGTATATACAAGCATCAATCATGCAAATAAACATACATATAATAGTGTGGATGATTATGAACTAATTCTATCTAATCTTCCTGAGCCAAAAGGAAGACTAGTTGGTCAATTCCTAGGGGGTATTGCATTGAATCACTATCAATGCGCCATCTCCATGGTTTCCTCCTCTTCCTGTGTCTTCAATTAGATCAGCTACAACTTGTATCTTATACTAGTTGGCACGCAGGCCTAAATGAAAATTGGACTCGCAGGCCCACAATAATAATAACGGACTCGCAGGTCCAAAACAATTGAGAGCTCGCAGGCCCTATAATAATAACAATAGTAACGGGCTCGCAGGCCCAAAACAATTAAGAGCTCGCAGGCTCATAAAATAACATGAATTTAAACCATTCATTCAACACATCCACATGGTCGAGTCCATAATCATCCACTAATAAACATTCATCATATAAATGTCCTATATAATATCTAATATTATATGCAGACATGTTTCAAGAATCTAGCAATTAAAGGTCATCTAAACTATTTAGACAAATGGATCGAAAATAATTAATTAATTAATCATATTAATCAATTAATTTAATCAGCGGGTTCATTTAATTAAAATCAAATTTTAATTAAACACCGAAATAAAGTTCAACTTTAATTTCAAAATATAAGGCGGAATTGTTTAATTAAAATCAAATTTTAATTAAACAACAAAATTAGAGTCCAACTCTAATTCAACGATTTAGGGTGAACGCATTTAATTAAAATCAAATTTTAATCAAATACCAAATTAGAGTCCAACTCTAATTCCAAGAAGAAATTTAGGGCGAAATGATTTAATTAAGATCTAATTTTAATTAAACGTCAAATTAGAATCCAATTCTAATTTCAAGAACAAATCAGGGCGAATTATTTAATTAAAATCAAATTTTAATTAAATATCAAATTAGAGTCCAACTCTAATTCAAAGAATAAATTTTAGGGCGAACCAATTTAATTAAAATCTAATTCTAATTAAATGTCAAATTAGAATCAAATTCTAATTTGAAGAGTACATGGGGAGAATTATTTAATTAAAATCAAATTTCAATTAAATATTAAATTAAAGTCAAACTCTAATTTAAAATGAATTAACATTTTAATTTAGGATAAAACTCCTAAACAAAATAAAATTCAATTAAGGGTCAAAGTTTAATATTTAAGTTAAAATCAAATTTTAACAAAAATATAAAAGTCGTCAAATTTAAATAAAATTTTAATTTTGGGTCAAAGTTAAAAAGGCGGGTCAAACTCATTTGAAAATACAATTTAAAACCTTTTAGAAATTCAAATTTAAAACCATTTTTAAAATTGCAACATGACCCTAGTTTAAAATTATAAGGAGGTCCTTCAATTTCGTAAATTGCAGGGACGGTCCTTTATCTTAAAATTGCACATTGACCCCGAAATGAAATTGCACACAGGGGCTCAGAAATTCTGAAATTTCAATAATAGGTCCTCCTTTAGAATTTGCAACATGACCCTATTTCTCTAATTGCAGACGGGGGCTTGTAACTTCCAAAATTACACAGGAGGCCCCCGTCCCCAAAATTCTCCCACCAAGTGAAAACCCTAGAATTTTATGGGACATGCCGGCGCCGTCCAGGCGAGTTGCAGCGGTGGGCTGCCGCTGTCACACAGCGGCAGCTTCCGCCGCTTGCAGCAGCGCGAAGCCTCGCGCTGCTGCGTAACTCGCGCTGCAGTTCCTTTCGAACTGCAGCAGCGATTTTCGCCGGGGACATTGGAGCACCGCCCAAGGCAGCAGCGTCACACGCTGCTGCGAGCAGCAGCCTGGGCTCGCTGCTGCGCTCGCTCAACAGCAGCAGCGAGCGCTGCCGCTGCCGCCGTCGCCGCCGCCCGCTCCGTCGGTCCCTTTTTTTTTTTTTTTTTAAATCAATTTTTGAAGAAAAGAAATCAATCCTATAATTGCTAGATTCAAGAATAGTATTCACAATCAACTTTTGATTGTTCAATCAAATAAAACAGCTTCTAACAAGCACAAAGTAGGCTCTGATACCACTGTTGGGAATTTACTTATCATGCACAGCGGAAAATTAAATAAATTTCAATTCCCACCAAGGATCTGCTTTGTATTTAGATAGAAACTGTGATAGGAATCATACCTTTTTCCGGATCTGCAAACTCCTTTGCTATTCTTGTAATTCCAGCAATCCAATCTACCTCCCACAGCTGTCCAATTGTCCAGCCTCCAACGGTATCCACACAGGGAACAAGATTGAGAGAGAGAACTAGGGTTTCTTTTCTTGTGCTAGCAAGAATAATGAATGAAAAATTCACTACAAACCCAAAACCCTAATAACTTATATATAAGCCCAAACGGGTTTGGCCTGTTCCTTAAAGTTAACCCGGTCCAGTATTTAATTAATCTAATTAATTAAATTCGGTCCATGAATTAATTAATCCAATTAATTAATTCGGGCCTATTAATAAGCGATCCAATTAATTAATTATCCAACGCTTGTCAATTAATTAATTGGCGGATCTCAATCTTCTAGTTCTCCTTTTGTGTGTGACCCATTAGGTTCCCAATCACGATACCTAACGACGTGAATTATTATTTTGATCTAATCAAAATCGATAAATCAAAACACCCTTTTGATTATCTCTAATTCACATCCGTCGTCCCAGATTGACATCTAGCAATGTGTCAGGGCAATACATGTGACGGGAAATGTCACGTGGTATGACAAAACCAAACTCGTTCGTTTATCGTGAAACTATAATCCCTTCGTCAATATGATCCGATCAATTACGAGATATGGATTGTGTCAATCTCGATTATCGATCATATCTTTCATTCCACTTATTAAGTCAATGTAAGTCGAAAACTCCTTTTCGACTTATAGGTACACCTTGGCCAAGGATTTCGTTATCAACTTAACTGGATGAAATGTAGATCATAAACTCTTACTATCTAGGAGCGACGAATCCTCTATTGATCATTCACAACCTTCATATGATTCTTGACATACTCGAATGATGCCGTATTAGCGGACCTTGACAGAGCAACTTCCAGTATCACCAAAGCATGACTGTCCCCACATAAGGTACTATGATGATCTCAAGTCAAAGGATCAATTCCACTACCGAACGTTAGAGATTAACCACTGACACTCAGATAGTTATCCATATGGAATCTCTCAGCGGGTCTCCAATGTTTTGTTCTATAACAAAACATTCACGTGTTCATTTAAGTGTCACTACACTTTAACTTGTGAGATCAACTACTTACTTCACAAGTAAGGAATGCCACACGTGGTGGTCTATCCGTAATAACGATATCCGTATCTCATTATTACTTACGACCACGGATAATTTAAGATTCAATTATATGTAATTTGTATCTCACAATCACAACTCCTTGTGATTAACAAATTACCGAGACTTGAATCTACGGACTCTATTATTTAATATAATAGATCTTGCCATAATAAATGCATTAAACATATATTAAAAGTACTTATACCCAAAGTTGATTGAACTTAGGGCATAATACTTACAGATAACGTGTCCTAAAAAGAGAGAAAAAGAGAGAGAGAATATCAAAGGCAAAAAAAACTCAAGAGTATATTTTATTGAGAATTAAACCCGTATTTATAGGGTCTAAAATAAGAGTTACAATTAAAATGAAATAGACTCTTTGAACTAGATAAGATTTATCTATAGATCATGACAATACTAAATAATAATAAATAATTATTTCATTATTTCACAACATACATTTAAATATTTGTTTACTTTTTTATATGTATTGAATAATAAGAAAAAAAAACGTCTAGAAGCCCTTTTGAACTTCATTAAAAATCATATGCCTAGAGATGACAATGGGGCAGGTTCGGGACGGGTCATCTCTACCCCACCGTACCACCTCCCTCCAATTTCGTCTTGTCCTGTGTCCCGTCCTGCCTTGAATGGGGCGGGGCGGATTGGGACGAGGACGGGGAAAGAATTTGTCTCGTTTGTTGCCCCATTTAATTTTAATTTTTTTTTATATTTTCAAAAATTCGAGTTATGTTATTATTTAAAGTTTAACCCTTAACCCAAAATCTAAAGGCCATTCCATATATTTTAAAAAAATTTCTAATATTTTCAATCAATAGATTAACTTACTTTGATTAACTGGTATAAATCTTTCATAAGCAAAAAATATTTATTTAACTATCATGATTCATAATTTCAAATTATATAATTTAATTATAATAAAAAGATTGAATGACCGAATTTATAATTATATAAACAATTGTTAGTTATATAAAATTTTAAATTAACAATTGAATAATATAATTGTGGATTAGAAACATGTTAAAAAATTGTAAATACATTCAACAATATTTTAAAACTAACCATTTATTAAAATTCTATTTTTAATTATTTTTTTCACGGGACGGGTTCGGGGAGGGGAATCCTCTGCCCGCTCCGCGACCCGCCACGGGACGACCCTTTAGACTCCGCTCCACTCCATCTCATCCCATCCCATCAATCCGTTGGGACGAATTTTTTAGATCTCATTAAAGACGGGACCCCATCGAATAGGATCGAAATGAGGACGAGGCGGGACGAAGTGGGACGGAGCGGGTTAAATTGCCTTGCATACATATGCCAACAAAAAACCATCCGAGCTAATAAGCTCTTAATGAATGAGCAAACCTTTCCAGGCCGGTGGCTTCCTTCTCATTTCTCCCGACAGCTTTCCTTTACATTTCTTCCCGGCAGCTTTTTCCACGTGCCTATAATTGATTGATGATCTTTCACTTAATTTATGCAAGCTGGAAAAGCAAACCTTTCCAGGCCGGTGGCTTCCTTCTCATTTCTCCCGACAGCTTTCCTTTACATTTCTTCCCGGCAGCTTTTTCCACGTGCCTATAAATTGATTGATGATCTTTCACATAATTTAGGCAAGCTGGAAAAGCATCTTTAGGAAATCTTTCTTCTATGGTTCTTCCCCCCCCCCCCCCCCCCCCCCCCCCCCCCCCCCCCCCCCGTTGGTTTTTTTTCGTATTCTATATTTCCAGTCACAAGTCTTTAACAAAATCGATCGTCAGATTGATTCACGATTTTTCTGATCGAACTGCCCGAGCTGGTTCAATTTTGAAAAATTGCTTTTTCATAAATATTGTTAACTAGCATAATAATAAAAAATTTAAATTTTAAAATTATAATATTAAAAAAAAATAAAATTGGTACCGTACAATGCTAAAACACTGTGTGGTCAGACCACATGCGGCCCTAAGGGCCACCTCTGATTACAAATAATTTTCCAAAAACGTAAAACAAAGGTGTGTTGAAGAAGGCATGCTGATTATGATACCATAAGGTAGCTCAAAACTAAACTTATTCCCTATTTGGTTTTAAAAAAGAATCAAATTTTTAATAAAAGTTGATGAAATTATTGAAATATGTAATTAAAATTTTTGTAAAAATTATAGATTCTATAAAATACGTGATTAAAAATAAATTTAAAAAAAAGAGTTTTAAAATATATCAAGTCGTACATGATCTCGAAACAACTTAGCTCCAGACGTAAAGTCAAAGTGTATAATTGTGGCAAAATTTGATTGCCCCCTCAAATTTCATAATCTTTAGCGCCGCCTAGAATTATCCAACTATTATCCAAATTTAATGAAAATGACAATGCTAAACACAAAAGGGTGTAACGTGTATAATATAATTTTATCCATTCTTGGTTCATTTGGCTCCATATGAAACCTGCCAATGAACAACGAGATACACATTGAAAAGACAAATCCAACCCCCTCAACACTTTGAGTTTTTGTTCCAAATTTGTTCGTTACTATCATAATAAACTATAATATTTTGTTCATTTCTACAAACTATATCTATCGGATGTTTAATATGAGTTATAAACGTCATAATTTAATCAAATATTTTAAACGGAGTACCTTTGATAAGTGATTAACTCGATTTCTAATTCTTTCAAAAGTAATTGATTTTCGTTTTGGTTGATCATTCTTGGATTAGTTACATCAGTAAGTAGGCACCAAATTCCAAAATCCAAGAAGTGTATAATCCAAAAGGGTGTAATGTGTAAAGTATAATCTAAATTGTTTATGTTTCACAATCATTATTTCAAAACTCTTTAATTCTTATATTTATTTTCAATCACGTATTTTTATACAACACCAAGTTAACACTTGTCTAATCAAGGTATTCGAATAAAATTAAAAATCACAGACCATATTAGTGTCTCGAACCCGAAGCACATATAACGCATAACTTATAAGTGTACTTACATTGGTTAAGGTCAAAGCTCAGTTCAATCAGATACACATGTTGATCAATTAAGAGCACGTAATAACACAATTATATACATGGCGATGAAAATATCCCATAAGATAATACACACATCTTTTCAACATATTCAACACATAGTTAAACAATAATTGACACCAAGTTAATCAAATAAATGGTTAACATATGCAACCAATGTATAAATGACCCTTAAAGAAGATCTCACTACAATTACTCTACTCCATTTCATGTACCTCGTATCTAGAGAACACATCTCTCCTCTCATCCTCAACAATGCTCACTAGATTGGTCACCTTTCATGTCTAATTGGTAAATCAATAAAGATCACAAGTCAATAGGACGTTTCTCTATTACCGTCTCACCTCTCTCAAACTAGGTAAATAATGGATCTTCACTTAATAGAAGTTATAGAAGTGTCACTCTCTCACTCCACTTGATCGAGATTCTAATAGATAAATGATTCCAAAATATATAATCACCAAATCTTTCGTGATCTAAATGATGATCTTACACATCCCTCGTACGTGTCATCACTACACCCTCGGACATCCATTTTCCATATTATTAGCCGGCCCACTTACTACGAATACACGTATTAAAGTGAGAATACACACTTTTTTTTTGAGCTCAGGATAGCACAAACATTCATAATGATTAAAGAACTTGTACAGTTAATGTTAAAAATATCACTCAAATACTAGACTAATCTTTAAAATTCTCCCCTTTTGTAATTTTAATTATTATGAAAGTGGAATTCCAAATATGTTGCTAGTACAAGGTAAATTATTATGTAAGTTGAAATTTGGTTCGAAATACATATTTTGAAACATGTTAATGCAATTCCACGAATGAGAACATACAACTGTTTTGTAACCGTCATATTTATATATTGTACTTGTATATATCATAGAAAAAAATAAGTTATGCATTAGTCCATATTTGATAGAGATTAAAATTAGTATTTTAATTTCATGTCAAAGTCAGTAATTAATTTTAATCGTATATTCATGATACCCATAACTTCTCAGCTATACATTTCATTGACTTTTATCAAAACTTGCTAAAAATTTAATTTTAATTCCCTTCAAATAAGGGTTAAGGGGGTGAATTAATTATAAAATTTAAATAAACAAATATAACTCACTTTATGGCTTAAATTATTTAATCGAGAAAATTCATCAAACTAAATTTATTCAATTGCTTCGCTTTTGTTTGGCCATAATTCTTTAAAACTCATTTTTTTTTTCACCCAAAAAAAAAAAAAAAAAAACTTAAAAAAATGGAGGGTCCGTTGACCCTGCGGGACCCCCTGGGTCCGCCTATGAGAAGAATCACCTTCTTTGAAGTTCCTAATTCTTGCAAATCACCATTATTCTTATATAACTAGAAGAATATTCTCCCATGCTTATCCTCTGTATAATACTCGATTCCAAATAAAATAGAATATACACAAGCAACTTGAAATGACGACACACCTCCATCTACTAAGAATATATAGATCAATCCCACAGTCCATTTCCAAACTTCAGTTTTCATTCCTTTATAAGTTCAATATCAGAATGAATTTTCAACTTCAATTCCCCCACTACAGCTTATCTTTTCTTCTTCTCTTTTGATACAAAATATCTCCCAATACCAACTGGAAAACCTCCTCTTCCAAAAATCACACTATAAAAGCTTTTTGGTCACCAAATTAGCTGTTATTATGTAGATATCCCACAAACAAAATTACTCACTCCATCCCATAAAGATGGACTTGATTTTCTTTTTCATCTTTCCTAGATTAGAGGCCATTTTACTTATTGAAAGTATATATATTATATATATTTGACAAATAAGGATTGGATTAACTTAAATTAAAGGTCACGATTATTTATCAAATAAGTGTATCAAATTTATGAGTAGAAGGACTCATCCCGAAATATATATATATATATATATATATATATATATATATATATAGTTTTCAAATATGCCTAAATATTTAATGTACATTGTTATCAGTAAATGCAAACTAATTCTATTTAAACAATTATTTAATAAAGGAGTATATTAGAAAAATGAGAGAAAAAACTTAGGCTGCGTTCTCTTTGTCGTTTTGGGCTCTGTCCTCCCTTCAAGATCTCGTTCAAGAGTTACATGCACACTAACTTTTTCACCAACCCTCACAATATCACCAACCCTCACAATATCACTATCCAGCACATTCCCTGGGTTACCATTTGGCTTACTTCCATGGCTAGAAGGGCGAGGGTAAGCCATCCACTACTAGAAATAACATCAACCATGGCTTGAAGCAGCTTGCTAGCATAAATGAGTACCTCTTGCTGGTCGGAAGCCAGATTTCCACCAATTATAGTTGCCTGGAGAAATGAGCTTGTAAAAGAGCATTTGCCTTCACATGTGGATTACTAAACTTTGGGTTCTCAAAGGAGAATTGCTGTGATTGATTAAGGTTCTAATCAGCTTTTCTTCACCAGGCCGAATAGGGAGAAGTCTAAATGAACCCAAGGAAAGAGGGTTGAAGAAAAAAATAAGAAGACAGAAACAGAAATGAGAGCAATGATGTGGTGTAGGGAATGTATTAATCTATTATATCAATATTAGATCAAGAGTTACTTATTTTGACATCAAGGAAAAGGTTACTCTCAAAATAAGTACTTGCTTATTTTCAACTTTGACCAACAAAAGATTTATTTTTATTGAACTTAACTGTTTACTTATAAGCAATTATTTTAACCTTAGCACATATCACTGTCTGCATGCATACAAGATTCCATGAAATCTATAGTATTAGACCAGTTTTAGAGGAAATTAAAGCATGTAGAGAAGTTGGATATAATTCATTTTAATCTCTTTCACCATATTACTTTTATTTATCTTCCTATAAATGTTTATGGTCAAGATTTGTTTACCTTATTACTTAACTCTTTATTTCTGTTTGTGTTTTTGTTTTATGTTTCAAAGCTTTGGACGAACTTTTTTAGCGACTGATGAGAAGTTGTTATTTTCCGCCACTCTTAATTTGTTTGGAAAATCATCTTGATTTCATCAAATCACATGTATGAAATCGTCTTTTATCTTTTCAGGCTTCCTTTGGTCCTCCATTTGCTCTTATTCAAGGAACTCTCGAAGTCCAAGGAATGACATTCAATCAAATCCTGTCCGAGTACTGCCCAACCATAAGAAGAGGATCAGTAGCATGGGTTGGCTCCGATCCTGAATTCTTCATAAGCTTGGCAAATCACGAAGAATGGAAAAATTCATACACCGTATTTGGTTCTGTACTTCCCGAAGACTTGATGATAGCAGAGAAAATTGCTCAGCTTCCAGCAAAATCCGGTTTAGAAAGCCCTGTACCTCTAAGGATTCAAAGAATGAAGATTAGTGTGTCGTAAACTTGTATATCTGAATTGAGTCTAGCTGATACTTTTTATATGATGTTATAGGTTTTGTTGGGTCCACCCCTAGTTCTAATGAGTGGGGCTGACACTTGAACTATAGACAACAATGGTCAAGGAAATGAAAATGGAAGAATCTATAATAGCTTGACCACCCTCATCAAGAAGAATCACCTTCTTCGAAGTTCCTAATTCTTGCAAATCACCATTATTCTTATATAACTAGAAGAATATTCTCCCATGCTTATCCTCTATATAATACTCGATTCCAGATAAAATAGAATATACACAAGCAACTTGAAATGACGACACACCTCCATCTACTAAGAATATATAGATCAATCCCCAGCCCATTTCCAAACTTCAGTTTTCAGTCCTTTATAAGTTCAATATTAGAATGAATTTTCAACTTCAATTCCCCCACTACAGCTTATCTTTTCTTCTTCTCTTTTGATACAAAATATCTCCCAATACCAACTGGAAAACCTCCTCTTCCAAAAATCACACTATAAAAGCTTCTTGGTCACCAAATTAGCTGTTATTTTGTAGATATCCCACAAAAAAAAAAATACTCACTCCATCCCATAAAGATGGACTTGATTTTCTTTTTCACCTTTCCTAGATTATAGGACCCGTCCCGATATATTCATCTTTTTCATCTTTCCTTCTATTCAGATTTATGAGTAGAAGGACCCGTCCCGATATATATATCCCATATATCCCAAAATGCATTTTTCTCTCTCTTCTTTTTAACCACACATTTTTCAATAAAATAATATTACACGCAAATTCAAAACTTTTCCTTAATTTTTAACCACACAATTTTCATCAATCAACTATTCAAAAATGAATTTTGTCCCCAAAAATGGCTACAAAACAGGGGCTTAATAAGGTAATGTTTGATTTAATATGGATAAACATAATTTTATTTAAAATTTAAAATTTTTAATGGAAGTAAATTTAAAGTGAAATTGATATCTATAACGAGGATAACGACTTTCAATAAATTTCTTTTAACAAGCCAACCCTTATAGACTCCTCAACCCTTAGTTAAAGTGACGTGTATATACAGTATATTATTGAGTAAATTTAATCAGGTAATATTTGATTTAATGTGGATGAACATAATATTTATTAAAATTTTAAAATTCTTAATAGAAGTAAATTTGAAGCGAAATAGATATGTACATTGAAGATAAAGACTACTATTTCTCTCTGACGCACGCACGCACGTATCGCTATCTATATATATTGGAAAAGTTTAGGTTCAGAAATCAACCAGCCAGGCCAACTCCATTTTCTCTGTCTCAAGAGTTTCCACTTCAATATGGAGCCAACTAAAATCTTCGAGCACATCGTCCTCTTCAAAATCAAGTCCGATGCCCAAACTTCTGGCGTCGACGCGATGGTCAGCAATCTCAACAGCATGATTTCACTTGATCCGGTACTCTTCCTGTCCGCCAGTCCACTCGTCCGCATCCGATCACCATCCTCTCTCACCTTCACCCACATGCTCCATGCCCGCTACGGGTCCGAGCCCGACTTGATTTCCTATGAGGACCACCCGGTGCACCTCAGTATTATTGACAATTACGTAACGCCTGTAGTTGATGACAAAATGGGAGTTGATTGGGTCTCTGACTTAACGGGTTCGATCACAGTTCCGCCTGGGTCCGCCATTCGGCTTACCCTTTTGAAACTCAAGGAGGGTTTGGGAGAAAGTGTGAAAAACGAGGTTTTGGGGGTTTTGGAAGGGATTAGACACGAATTTCCTTCGATTGAGCAGTTTACTCTTGGGGAAAATTTCTCGCTGGAAAAGGGGAGGGGTTTTTCAATTTGTTCGCTAGCGGTTTTCAAGGGAATCAGTGAATTAGAGACCGTGAATTGGGAGTCGAAGACGGCGAAGGTGAAGGAGTTTATCGATGACGAGATGGTGTTGGATTATGTGGTGCCGCTGTTGGCTTAATCGGCTAGCCTTTAGGCCGTGAAATCTTTGTTGATCGAGTATTTGTGATGTTGTTCTCTAACGTATTATCGTATCTATTCGTATCCTTATATTAGAACTACACTGATAGATCTATAATCTATTTGTATACTGCTCTGGCAGATCTTACTGTGTTGTGGGACGAGAGCCGTTCTGTAGTCCACATGATCCTGTTATAAAAATATAAAGATATATGAATGTATTAAACGAATAATAAGCGAAAACAATTAATTTATATTTTCCATCACATTGTGAGTTAAATATGAATACCTAATTTATTCAAAAATTTACTTGGTAACTAAGTCGCCCCTCCCTAACCAATGAATAATAATCTGCATATGTGAGAGAAGTTACCCTCTTTTTACTCTCTTGAGACATTAATGAGAGGCCGGGACAAGGAAGCTTGTCAAAAACAGAATTTTCAGATTCGAATCCATTTGTCAGGTTCTTCCACATTGGATTGTGCTCGAAATAGCAATTCTATGCAATGGAATATGAGAAATTTCGTTGAAAGCATCACAAGAACTTTAAGGATGGCCAGCACTCAACTCTTGAACTTGCCTACTAAAGGGTTGAAACATTTTTAAAATGTCAGGGGCGTTCTCTTTGCTGTTTTTGAGCTGTTTTCTGTTTTCGATTTTTCAAAACATTGAAAATGCGTTATTTTTTCCATTTTCGAAAACGAGTTTTTGAAAATGGTCGAAAATTTTGTGAAGAAAACAGAAAACAATTTTTTTACGTTTTGCATATTTTCTTCACAAATCTGCCAAAACTCAAAATACACAGTTTGAGAAATATTTTTTCAAGACGACAAAAATAACGAATTTTCAATAATCTCAAAATGGACACCCAAAACACAAAACACAAAACGAATTCAAAACTCAAAACACAAAACTGAAACACGAAGAGAACCCCTTAGTCGCTTTGATTTTGCAGATAGGCATAAAGCTGAGGAGGTTCCATATAAGCCATGTCGTTTGCCGCACAAGCTTGTGCAGGTTAATTGATCTATAGATGGATCAATTGGAAACAACTTTTAAAGCCAATAATTGAAGTACAGTTATCAATTTGAAATGTGCTTGAAAGTTGAGTGACATATTGCAGAAGAAAAAAATGAAAGAAATTGGTATAAATAATGTGGTTTACTGGTTTTTGAAAATAATACGAGCTAATTTGATAAACCAACCAAAGAATAAGAAGAAGAAGAAGAAGAAGAAGAAGACATTATTGAGCTACCAAAATTAGGTAAACTATGAACCAAATCAATTTATATATTACAAGGAAACCTACAAAATTAGGAAACTAAATATATATTATTATGCCATATATATATATATATATATATATCCCCATCTAACTCATGATGTTAAAACAAGAAGCAACAAGAGTTTGTCAAGTAGGAAACGAAAACGTGAACTGAATGAGACTTAGTGAAGAAGTCAGCAAGCTGCAATGATGAAGAAACAAAAGATAGAGAAATGGTGCTAGTCTGCAGAAGATGACGAACCTGGTGATAATAAATTTCAATATGCTTTGTGCTCTCATGAACACAAAGTTGTGAGTGATTTGAATAACACTGGTACTATCACAATATTAGGGGTTGAGGAAGAATGAGAAACACCCATGTCTGCAGGTAATCATCGTAACCACATAATCTCAGTGGTAGTGGATGCCATATCTCAATACTCAACCTTAGTAGAGGAAAGGGAAACAACATTTTGCTTTTTACTCTTCCAAGAAATAAGAGAATCACCCAAAAATATACAAAAATAAGTAGTGGACTTGCGATTAGTGGGGTTACTAGCCCAATCATCATTGGAGTAGGCACGGAGCACTAAAGAGGAGGTCGATGGAAATAAAAGACTTTGAAAGCAAGTACTACGAAGATAGAGCAAAATACGAAAAACATCTGCTCAATGATTTGTAGTAGGAGCTGAAACAAAGTGACTAACAATGTGAACATCAAAGCAATATCGGGACGTGTGATAGAAAGATAAACCAGACAGCTAACAATGGAGAAACACAAAGTGGGATTAGTCAAAGGTACACCGTCAGAGGGTGAATATTGAGTGTTGGACTCAAAAGGGATATCAACAGACTTATTATCAACTTAACAAAATGATAAGTATATCATAATATCTTACTATCTAATAGTAAATAATCCTCTATTGATCATTTATTCATAATGTTCATATGATTCTTGACATACTCGAACAATACGATATTAGTGACTCTTGCCAGAGCAACATTCAACGTCACTAAAGTATGAATTTCCTTATATAAGGCACACTACAACAAAAGGAGCCTTTTAAGGCATTCACTTACGGCGTGCATTTATCGCATGCCGTAAAAATAGTGTATTTAAGGCATGCGCTATTTGTATGCCGTTAAAAGTGGGGCGCTTAAAGTATTTACGTTGCACGCCATAATTTCTTAGCATTTACGGCGTGCATCTTGTAAACGCTGTGGATAATAAAAATTGGACTTTTTACGGCGTGCATCTGTACGCCGTAAATGTTGGATTTCGTTTTCTTTTCCTTTATTTTTCTTTCTGCCCGTTTATTTTCTCGCAAACATACAACTTCCAACAAAGGCGACCACAGGCTTCGACGAAACCTAAGGTGGAGTGGCGATTCTGGAAGGTGGAGATGACCGTCGACCTTGGCTTCTAGTTCCTCCGGCGACTTTGTATCTTTATCTCTGTCATTCTCTGGATTCCCGCTTCTGCGCACTTCCGGTTCTCCCTCTAGTGGCGGCGCCCACTTCCGCCTTCCTGTATGTCTCTCTCTCTCTGCTATGATATATATATTATATACATTTAGGGCTTATGACGATTGATTTTGAAATTGGATTTTTACGGCGTACAATGCACGCCTTAAAAAGTGGTTTTTGTTGTAGTGGTACTATAATGACTTCAAATCAAACGACCAATTTAAATATTGAACATTAGAGATTAACCACTAACAATCAGGTAGCTATCCATGTGAAATCTGTGCAGTGGGTGTGGGTCTCAATATTTTGTTCTCTTAGCATAACATCCATACATCCATTTAAATTGTCACTAAATTTTAGCTTGTAAGATTAGCTATTCACTTTATAAGTGAGAAATTTTATACATGTTGATCTCTTCGTAATAATGTATGTGTATCTCGTTATGACTCATGATCATAAATAATTTAAGATTCAATCAAATGTAATTTGTATATCACAATAACAACTCCTTATGATTAACAAGTTATCAAGAGTTGAATCTATGAACTATATAATTAATTTAGTTTATTAGAATAATAATTAAATTAAATAATATATCTATCATAAATTATGCATCAATCATATTAAAAGTATTTAAATCCAAAATCGATTGGACTTGTGACAATTAACTTACAGAAGCTACCTACTAATACTTAGCTAGTAGCAAATCAAATTGCGTACTTTAATTCGAATGTGCCAAAACCCATTTAGCCTCCACTACTTAGGGCCTGTTTGATTCCCATTTTGGAGGAAAAAATGCATTTTGAATAGTTGATTGATGAAAAATGTATAGTTAAAAATGAAAAAGTTTTGGATTCACGTGTAATATTATTTTATTAAAGAATGAGTGATTGAAAAGAAGAAAGAGAAAAATGAATTTTGGGAAAAATGAGAATTAAACGGGAGTTTAGTAAGTTTAGAGAATGGAAGATAGATGCTAACCAGCAATTATATGTTAAAGATAGATGCTAACCAGCAATTATATGTTAAAATAAAACTTAAAAAAAATTAATAATAATAATAATAATAATAATAACTAATTAAGAAAATAGTTAATTGAAAATTGAGAGGCTTAAATAAACCGCTATAATTTTGAGTATATCCATCACAGGAATTTATTATATACGAGAAAATTTCAACCTTTCTCTTCCAACCAGTAACAAGAACTATAAAATAAATTTCAACTATAATATGTTGTAAAAGGATATTCGCTAATATACCTCGGCAGCCTGTCACATTTTCTGATATTTCTTTTCCATCCCAATAATTGCTCTTACAGCGGCAAACTATACCTTGTGTCCACAAGAGGCCGCTGGTTTCTTCAGTTATTGGCACCATGTTCTCCTATACGTCTGCGCTTTGCTTTTTTTCATTTTTCAGCTCCATTTTACCATCATTTTCGTGAATGGATAATCTGTAGTTGATGACAATGTCTACTTTGATCTGTGTACAAGCTAAGAAGTGCTGGGGTGTGTTACCTAATTAAGAATTAGGCAACAAGACAACATAAATCTAACCGTACTAGTTGAGGACAATTCATAGGGTAATGGTTTCCAACTAAAACCCTAACCAAGTTGGAAATAGGAAAATGACAATAGAAAGCAATAGAGATAAACTAGAGAGAGATCCTAAATTAACTTTTAATACTCTTCAAGTCTGTTGAAATCCCATCTCACCATCTTAATTGTAAACTCTATTTCTGTTAAACAAAAGATAGATTGGCACAAAATGGAAAAACCCAATCCCATGAATATAATTTTTATCAACTACATTATGCTTGAAAAATCGTTTACTATACATTAATTTTTATTTTTACTTTTCAAAATTTACGTATATATAATAAAATTGTAGTGTTGGTATCAATTGACTTAGTACTGACAAGATTCCTCTTCATGTTTGGAACCTGAAGTGCATTTGACAATTTGACATTCTTCCCTGATGGGAAAATACACGTGTATGTTCTCTTTGCCTATGACTTTTGATTAACCTTTATTTACTGTCCACCATCAACTTCTTGATAGATTTTAGATAATTAAGTGTTGACTCTTAGTGATATTGGGTATAATTTGTGCATCTCTCCTTATCAACAACTATGGAGACCAACAAGAAAGTCCCTTTATGATGATGTATTGATTTAGTAAATAAGCTAAAAATAGTAAAAATAGTGAATGGTACAAAGATTGAATATTAAATGTCCAGAACTATATATGTTTTTTGGAGCTACAAATTATCATGAACAATCTCTAAGAATGACGTGGACAAATTATTTGTGCAGCAAAAATATGTAGTTGATCTTAAATATTTATGGTCAAACAGACACACATATTATATTGAAATTGGTCGTCCATGACGTCAATTTAGAAAACCATAGGTTTAGTGAACAGAAATCAAGAAACATAAATGATAAAGAAATATAAATTAAGCTACAAACAGTTGATTTATTCATTGAACAACCCTTATTAATCAGAAAAGTAATAATTTCGTTTATCCATTTTATAAAGTTGCAAAAATAGTAAAATGGTTTTTTTTTTCTCAGTATGTTTTTAACTTATTAAAACTATTTTCTTATTCATTTTAAGTTGGAGTACAAGCAAAATGAAGATAATTAATTTTGTAAATCTGATATGAAAGAAGACAATCTTTGAAAGAGAAAATATTTATGGTAATTAAATTTTAGATAGAATGGTAAACTTATTAAAATAAATGAGATGTGAGATACAAGGTGCAATATAGTGTAATTAATTATTTTAAATCAGGTTTCTTTTTCTTTGTCTTTGTTCAGTCATTTATAAGGACATATTTGAAAAAATTTCGATTATTTTAGCAAATGTTGTTTTATATTACCATCAAGTAAAATGTGGTGGATAAACTATAACTTTTTCAAACATGGTCTGTATCTTGTTTGTGCACACACGTTTGTATAAGCAATTACTTTATTATAAGATCCCTTTAATATTGCAATATATCCAGTACATTGTTGTTGTTACATCCATTAAAAACTACTTTGTGACATATTGAAGTAATAACTTCTAAATATATATTAAGTGAACTACGATTTTATGACCACTGTGGCCTTTAGAAGATGGTTGATTGTAAAAAGTCAAGTATTAGATTTCAATTAATGATTGTAAAATGGTGGTTTTTGGTACCAAACTATCATTCTTGGCTACATTGTTAACTGAAACAGCAGGGTTTTTATGTTTTGATTGAACTTCGATGATCAAGTTAGATGAAGATAAAAGAGTGTGGAAATATAAAATCTAAAAATATAGAAAGGGGCTAGAATAATCCTTCTAAGAAAACTTACAAAGGACATACTCCTTTCGTTGATTTGAGACAAGTGTGGTTTTGTACCGACGAGGCGTTCTTATATTCTCTCCAAGAATAGAGGATGTGGATGCAACGTTCTCTTCTTGTTGTCCATTTGTTGGATCGAGGTCAATCTTGTGGACTAGCTCATAATGAATGGGTTACATCTTAGTCTAGGCAGATGGAGGTATATGTTGGAGTGTAAGGAAAATGACGATAATGAATTTAGTAAGTTTCACATGAAAGAATCAAGTTTCTTTTTCTTTGTTTAGTTAAGATGACTTATTTGTAGGTTTCCTATAATTTTAGCAAATGATATTTATGTCATCATTTAGTAAAATGCAGATTGTAAATATAATTTTCATCAAAACACTTGTGAATAGACCGGATTTAGATTGTACATGTTTTAAATTTTTTAATGAAATTGAACTTTTTGCATTGATTTAACAAATTGATGTTCAAGAATTAAGAAGAAATTACATAACTAAATGAACTTCTTGAGTAGCTCATGATTTCTACAATCACAGAGCAGTCATTAATAATTACATCAAAGCTTTATAATCATTTTAGTTGTAAGTAAAATGGATAGCTGACAAAATTAAATGGATTGTTGCTGCAAAAATGATAGTAATTAACTTAATTATGAGCTTAATAAGATGTATAAAGTAAATTTAACTTGCTTTAAGATTAGTCAAACATACAATAAGCTACGACTAAGTGAAACGCTCGTTGCTAATTTACCAATGGATTTCTTTGGTCGTTGATAAATTAGAGATAAAAAATTTTGTTCTTGTTTACCAACAAGTATTTCTGTAGCTAATTGTAAGCAACGACGTTAGCAACAATTTTTTCATCACATATCACCCCCGAATTAAGTGAGGCGACAATTAGCAAAGGACTTCTGTTGTTATTTTGGTTGCCAATTTGAATTAAAATGTAAAAAATATATGATTTTTATTTTAATTATCCTTTTCATGGGAACTTAATATATTAAAGTTTAAACTAAAAAAATGCTGAAGTTAAAATTTTAATGTACAAACTAACAAACAATGTCCATGAAATTGCAAATATATCCATTCAATTCCTTAATTTAAAGTTCGAAACAATAAAAAAATATTACATAATGAGCTGTTATGACTCCAGACTCACCTTCCCACCAGTTTCAGTTTTCATGCTAAACCATCCAAATATGCATCTTTGCTTGGTTATAAAACTAAAACCTATGAATATTAAACAAAAGAATCCTTCCGTTATTTTGTGACCCAAATTTCATTGGATGTTCTTGGATTGGTTGAAACAGATGTTAAAGAGGTATAGGAACTATTGGGACAGCAATTGGACATTTGGGCATTGAGAAGCCATTTGAGGTGGTTGGAATCAACTTGGACCCAAGGACCCAAATTGAGGCGCCTATACACGCAGCAACGGAGTGCTGTCGTTGCTGCCCACTTACCGCTCGCCTGGCATGATGCTGCCGGTCGAGTGGCTTACATATATGAGGAAAAATTGTTTCCTTCTTTTGACATGGTTTTTTATCCCTTTTTTTTTTTTTTTTCCATTTAAAGCATATTCTTTTGAGTCATGTATATAGTCCACATGATTCTTAGCTTTCATATGTCTTCATATGAGTTAGAATCAAGTTAGAAATACAACATTTTTGTAATACCCTGAACTTCACATTACACATTTGGCCAGTATGATTCATGCTATTTACAATGTCATTTGCATCAATTTTCCTAATTGTTTTCCCTTAAAATGGTGCATTTGATTATTTAGGTTTTAAGATCTTTACATGGTGTTAGTCTTTGACTCCTCGCACTAGGTGGTGAATTCTACATTGAGCTATGATAGAAAATTATGTTAATCTAGACGTTGGAGATTGATTTGTTAAGCAATGATAATCTTGAAAAGTCCGGAATCAGTATCCACAAAGTTTCAAGTTTTCCATTCGGTTGATCAAGGTAACCATAAATCCCAGCTAGGTGATTGACACATTTAGAACATGAGTCATGAAGTGACATGATCACGATGTAATAATATAGGTTTTATATGACATTATAAATATTGAAGTGTGAATTGTTGAAATTGGTCGAGAATCGGGTTTCGATCAGGTAAATAATTAAAGGGACGATTAAGGAATTAACTCTATAAAATATTTTGGGATCCTAGGGAAAGTAAGATGGGTTGTATACACATTAAAATAAGCCAATGACACTTGATTTGTACATGCAAGAATAGATGTAAAATCAGATTTTTGCTACAAGGAACACCTCATGCTTACTACACATCATGCCTATTGATTTGTCTTTGTAATGATTAATTCCTTCACTCTTAAGCATTAGTCACGTCTATCACTCCTTTAAGACTTAAAATATGTAGTATATTATTCCTAAATTTCACACAAATCCTCCAAGGATAGGTACAAAATCAGAATTTAACTAAACGGAGACACCTCCTACTTAACATTTAATAACTTGTCACTTTAACATCTAATTCCTTCAACCTTAAGGCCTCCAGCACGTCTTCTAAACCCTTAGAACTTTATATAGGATAGATATAAATCCTCTAAGTCTCATATGTCTCCATATAGTGTAAGGGAAAAGTCAAATTTGGTTGCATGAAGCCACATCCTGCTTGGACACCTCATGCTTGGGGATACTTGTCCTTTAATCACCAATTTCTTCACCCTTAAGTATCACTCACGATCCCAATCCTTAAGACTCATTATATAGCTCCTAAATAAGACATTTAACTCTCCAATGGTATCCCCAAGTGACCCCAAGCGAAAGAGAGGGCAAAGGAGGCAAAGAGAAATAGAAAACAAGAAGTTGAAACTGCAATTTGAGCAGGTGAGTTTAGCTCACGGTTTTGAAGTTTTTCTTTAGTTCTTTTGGATGTTTTATAACCTATTGAAACTTTGAACTTGCTTGAGATTATGTGGGATTGATTTTTATGGTTTTATGATGGCAAAATAGGGAAAATTAATTACAAGAACTTGAAAGAAAACAATCTAGACAGAGATGGGGATTGCCAGATTTGAATGGTTTAAACCTTGATTTTGGATGATACTTAGAGTATAACTTATATCTATCAATATGAATGTTTTTATATGTGAGAAAAAAGTATATAAATTATTTTTAATGGCCTAGAATCCGATTGGTCGCATACTAATACAATGGAAACCGAAAACTATCATGAGGAAATTGCCTAATTTGGTGTTTTAAAAAAGGGATTGTTTTTGAAGCTGAAAACCCTTCACTTGTCATAACTTTATGGCATGATTACCTTTAAATACATGTCATAGAAGTGTGGTAAAAATTTGGGAGTCATTGGATATGGTTAAGAGGGTGAAAAAGGATTGGAAAAATAATTGGACGGTGATGAAAACCTGAAAACATATTCTGTCCATTTTGGTAGTTTGACATTTACATGTGCACTAATCATCTCATAGACCTGGAAACTTGATGAAACATGACTTAATCCTATCTATATATTGTTTGTAGGTAACAATCAATAAAAGATGCAGATTTAAAGAAAATGAGCGGAAAAAAGAACTCATTCGCGTCAAATGCAAAGTTCAGGGACTGAAATGCAATAATTCAAAAGTTGAGTCGATGTGAAAAATGATGATTTGGGAATGCCAAAAGTCAATTGGAATTAAAGAGAAGTCAACAAGATGAGAAATTTTGCAAAATGATCAAAACACGTACGTGAAAAAGTTCAGGGACAAATTTGCAAAATTGGTCCCCAACAATTGTACCATGCATACGCATAGGCCTGTAGGTAGGGCTGGGCATATATCCCGAACCGAACTGAACCGAACCGGACCCGAACCGAACTGAACCGAATCGAGCGGTTCTTCGTAAATGAAATACCCGAACGGGTATCAGAATCAAGAACCGACGGGTACGGGTCGATTCTCGGTTCTAGACCCAGAACCGAAAAACCGAATAAGAACCGAATTTTTTTTAAATTTTTTAATTTTTATATATGGGATAAATCAAATTATTTAATTTTTTAAAAATAAATTAACAAATATAGAGTTTGCAATGAAGAGACTGGGTTCTATGATGGCATTGAGATATGTAATAAAAAATATATTATATTGTTTTTATTAAATTTTATTAGTTGAACAATTTTTTGTTTATTTATGTTTGTTAATTGTGATTTTTCAATCTTTCTTGTAGAATTTTTTTAGTATCTAGTATGACAAGTCAAGTAATTGATGGTTAAATCAAATAGTTGTTAAGTAAGTACTACTGTATTAGCAATACTTTAAAATATTTTATCTCTACGAGTCTATGACTTTTAATTTATATGGATCACCGATGTTTTAGTATTACTAATTTATTATTTATTTTTTGTTATTTGTATATATTGGTAAATTAATCTTATTGGACAACTTGTTATTTATATCTTATTAAATTGGAATACGTTAATTTGTAAAAGTTAAGATTGAACATGTCAAACTGTAGTATTGTTATAAATGTTAAAAAAAATTAATTATACTATGGAACCGAACAGAACCGAACCGAACCGAACCGAATGGAACCGAACCCGAACGGTTCCAAAATTATATTTAGACCTGACGGTTCCGTTTACTAACTACCCGAAAATTTTCGGTTCGGTTCGGTTCTCTTCAGAACCGAACCGAACCGACCCGTGCCCAGGCCTACCTGTAGGTCATGCGTACGCAAGATGTTAAAAACCGTCTACTGAAACCAATTTGATTGAGCTATGCGTACGCACAGATAGACCCATGCGTACGCATGGTTCAATCCTGATAAAAATTTTAGTTTCCTTATTTTGTTTTGGAAACATTTTTTTGCATGATTTGGTTAGACTTATTTATATTAGAAGCCGTCAAAAAGACGGGGAGAGCTAATTTTGGGGATTGTAAGCCTACATTTGAGAGAAAATAGAGAATTTTACATCGAAAAATAAAGAATTCATAGCTTGGATCCGGATTTAAAGGCAAAAGTTGAAGATTTCCATATTTTCTTCATCATTTTATTATTCGGGTGATGTCTCTCTCTATTTTATTTGTAATTTATACGTTAACATGTTAGGCTAAAACCCTTTGTATTGGATGGATGATAAAACTGGTTGATTCTTAGTTTTAATTCGAAATTTAGTGTTTTCTTTATTAATTATTGTATTGTGATTCCATTAATATGCATAATTATATTGTTTTAATGCTTGCGCACCATTAGGATAATAAAGTTTCTTATTCGTTGTGTTGGAAAACTTACAGTAGGTAGAACATTGTTATTGGGACACACGAGTAATAAATATTAGGAATAATATTTGTGGTGTGTACGATCATGTATGATAATCCTAAATGTTAATGCGTGTTTGCCATATGAATTCGGATTAGAAATAGGATTGTCTCATGGTAATCATAAGTTTATTATATATTGGCAAAGAATAATAAATAAATGTGGAATTATCGATTGTCACAATTGCATGAATTGAGAAATTTAACACTAGTCGTGAATTAAAATTAAGAATTGATCAGTGGAGTCGAAAATCCAATACGTTTACACATTTGATTTTTAAACCAAGTTTTTATAGATTTCCAAAGTTTAGTCACAATTTCACGAATCTTTTCTTGGTTACAAATACGAATTTAAATATATAAAATATACTAGAATTGAACATTATTCCCTGTGGGATGATAACTTTCTCATCACAATTATTACTTGTACAACGAACCTGTACGCTTGCGGGATTTTGACGAACAAGTTTTTGGTGTCGTTGTCGGGAAATAACGGTTTTAGTTTTGGTTATTAGATATTTTAGATTCATTTTCAATTTTCAATTTTGTGGTTTTGAGGCTACTACTACATTGCTTGATTATCTTGTGTCTTGACTTTTTCAGGCGAATTTGGTATATGCAAATCCTAACGAGCCAAATCTCTTTCCGATAAATCACGAAATTGAAAAGACATTCAGAAATCGCAGAAGAGTGCAACGTCAAGCAAGGAGAATGGCCGATGATCAGAATCAACCACAAAATCATGTTCAACCTCAAGGGCAAATACCATAGCCAAATCAATAAAGAGCCATCCAGGATGAAGCTCCTATTTTAGTTGTGGATTATGTAAATCCAATTCCTGCACCAATGCAACCTGTCGTGGTATACCCCTCTTCTAGACAGCCTAATTTTCACCTTAGACCGGATGTCATAAATTTGTTTCAAAATCACCAAGACATCAGGTTTTTTTTGGAAAAGACACGGAGAACCCCCATGAACATATTTCGGCTTTTCTCACGTTATGTGAAATGATCAGTCACGAAGGGGTATCAGCAAATGCTTTCCGAATGCGGTTATTCCCTCACACCTTGAAAGATGTTGCTAGAGAATGGTTTCTTTGTCTGCCTCCAGGGAGCATACAATCATGAACTGATATGGTTCAAAAATTCACGATGAAATTCTTCCCACCTTATCGAGTTCATCAAATTAGGAATGAAGTCCACACCTTCAAGTAGAAAGATTTAGAGAGCTATCCTGAGGCATGGGAGAGGTTCAAGAATTTATTCAGGAAATGCCCTAGCCTTGACATTCCTAAGGAAGCTCAGTCATATCTTTTCTACTACGGTTGACAACAAGAGTTCAGGAATATGATAGATGCCTCAGCGGGAGGATCGGTGATGAAACTTGATGTCTATGGGGCTTATGATCTGTATGAAAAATAGCCGAAAATCAGTCGATGTAGCCAACCGATAGGGAAGCTCCAAAGAAAACAACAGGGATACACAACGTGGATGCAGTTATAGCACTGGCTGCGTAAATGGAAGTTCTTACAATGAAAATGGACAATCTATCTCAGTCAGTTAATATGGTACACCAATCACCACCTATTTGCGAAGGGTGTGGGACGGATCATACTCTACACATGTTAGTTAGCCCGAGGAGGTAAGCTACGCGCAGAACTTTCAGAGACAGCAAAATAATCCCTACACCAACACATATAATCCAGGCTGGAAAAATCACCCAAATATTTCGTGGTCTAACAACCAGGGACAAGGACAAGGAGGAAGCAATTAGAATAAACCACCAGGGTTCCAACAGCAACAATAACGGCAAGGGAAAAATCCATTTTTAGAAGATTTGCTAGCTCAGTACATTACTAAAACTGAGACAAACTTTCAGAATCAACAGGCCTCGATCAAGAACTTGGAACAACAGGTGGGACAGATAGCAGTCGCACTATCAGGTAGAGCTCAAGGGACTTTACCCAACAATACTAAGACAAATCCTAAGGAACATGTCATTGCCATTACTACATGTAGCAGAGTCTTGTTACCAGAAATACATGTAAAGCGGCCAGCAACTGTTATAGAAAAGGTACCTACCGCGGGCGAGGAGCATGTGGATGAGTCAAACAACGCTACAAATGAAAATCAAGTTGAATCATCAGATCCAACGGTGAAGGGAACCGCTCCTGTCAAGGCATGTGCGCCTTGGATCCTATTCCCACAGAAACTGCAAAAATACAAGCTTGATAAGCAATTCCAGAAATTTTTGGATGTATTCAAGAAATTGCACATCAACATACCATTCGCTGAAGCTTTAGCTCAGATGCCCAGCTACGCCAAGTTCATGAAAGACATTCTATCAAATAAGAAGAAGCTGGAGGATAATGAAACGGTCATGCTTTCTGAGGAATGCAGCGCGATTCTCCAACAAAATGTACCACCAAAGTTAAAAGATCCAAGGAGTTTTACTATTCCTTGTGACATTGGTAACTTGTATATAGATAAAGCATTATATGATTTAGGAGCTAGCATTAATTTAATGCCTTTATCTCTTTTCAGGAAATTAGGTTTGGGGAAAGCAAAGGCTACTACAGTTTCATTGCAGCTGGCTAACAGGTTAATCAAACACCCTCGAGGCTTTTGTGAAGACATATTGGTGAAAGTCGATAAGTTTATCTTCCCAGCATACTTCATTTATTTTGGATATGGAGGAAGACAGGGACTTCCCCCACATATTGGTACGCACATTTTTTGCTACAGAAAAAGGCTCTGATAGATGTGCAAAAGGGTCAGTTGATATTGAGGCTAGATGAAGAGGAACTGAAAATCAATGTGTTCAAAGCTTTTAAATTCCAAAGCGAACCGGATTCTTGCATGTAGATTGATATAATAAAGGAAGCAGTGTCGGAGACATTCAGATTTGATCACCCTCAGGAACCTCTTGAGGCTTGTTTAGTGCATTCTCAGGATTTACCATCAGAAAATGAGGAAGCAGAAAAATGTGCACGTTATCTAGCAGCCATACCACCACATTTTAAACAGCCATTTTGGAGCTAGGTAAAGGGCCCACAAAACCTTTACCATCTATACAGCAAGTTCCAACACTTGAACTCAAACAGCTCCCCACTCACCTTCGCTATGCGTACTTGGGAGAAAAGAGTTCACGTCCGGTGATTATCTCGAATACACTTACAGAAATAGAGGAAGATCAGTTGTTGAGAGTACTTTGGGAGCACAAGACAGCAATATGATGGACCATCTCAGATATAAAAGGGATCAGCCCTTCACTTTGCATGCACAAGATACTGATGGAAAAGGATTACAAAGCTTCAGTTGAGCATCAATGCAGATTAAATCCTACTATGCAGAAAGTGGTAAGAAAAGAGGTATTGAAGCTTCTGGATGCTGGGATCATTTACCCTATATCAGATAGTCATTGGGTCAGTCCAATACAGGTCATGCCAAAAAAGGGGGAATCACGATGGTTCCGAGCGAAAATAATGAGCTCATTCCTACATGCACAGTCACGGGTTGGAGAGTTTGCATTGATTATCGCAAACTCAACAACGTCACAAGGAATGATCACTTTCCCATTCCTTCCATTAATCAGATGCTGGAGAGACTTGCTGGACATGCCTATTACTGCTTTCTTGATGGTTATTCATGGTACAACCAGATTCCTATAGCGCCAATTGATCAGGAAAAGACCACCTTCACATGCTCCTACGGCACATTTGCTTATAGGAGAATGCCTTTCGGCCTTTGCAACGCTCCAGCCACCTTTCAGTGCTGTATAATGTCTATCTTCTCGGATATGGTGGGAAATATCATTAAGGTATTTATGGATGATTTCTCAGTCTTTGGAAAATCATTCAAGGAATGCCTCAATCATTTGGGGAAAGTGTTGCAGCGATGTGAGGACACCAACCTTGTATTAAACTAGGAAAAATGTCATTTCATGGTTCAGGAAGGGATCGTGTTGGGGCATTTGATATCAGCACGGGATATTAAAGTAGATAAAGCTAAGATACAGGTTAATTCCAAACCAGTAGCAACACGTGTAGAAACTGTAATATGTTGTCAAAATATAAAGAAGGATAAACTATAAGTCCAACTTATTTTAAGAGCCTAATTGGGAGTTTGAGATATTTGACATGTCTTATGTGAGATATCCTTTTTGGTGTTGGATTGGAGAGTCATTATATGGAATCTCCTACTACTACTCATTTCAAAGCAGCAAAAAGAATTCTTTGTTACCTTAAAGTTAGCTTGATTATGGGTCGTTTTACTATTCTTCTTTTGAATACAGGCTTAATGAATATTGTGATAGTGATTGGACTAGAGATATTGATGTTCATAAAAGTACCACTGGATTTGCTTTCTTTATGAGATATTGACAACACAACTTTTTATGTTCATAAGATACATGTACGAGTCAATTTAGAGTATTGAAATTATAAGTTGAATGTATGTGAGGTTTTCTAGATGTCATTTGAGACCTCTAAATAGCTCCTAGATTGAAGGATTTGGAAGTGTATGGAAATTTGAAAACATATAGTAGAGTTGTGAAGAGAAACAATTTGTACTCAAAATTGAGCGAAAGATTATTTCCTCCTACAAATTTATTTCTTATTGAGTGATTTCCCACTACTAATTTTTCAATAATTATTGCAATTATGTTATTTGAGCATGCGATTAAGTTCCTTTAATCGTTTTGTGATGATATTTTTTGGGTGCTTGCTTTAAGAAACATAGAGAAACGGTACTTGTATTTCAATTGATAATTGTTTTGTCCAAAACTTACGAAGGTTGGCATATTGTTCTAATTAGTAAGATCAGCTACTCTACCAATTAAGATGTGCGATTTGTCTAGATTGTGACGAGTGCATCAAAATTGTAGAGATAATACCACACTAGGTAGTATATTGAAGAAAACTACTTTCTCAAGGCACGGGGAATACATGTAAATGACTCTATTGAAGAGGCCATTTTTCCATAATGGTCTTTGACCATTTTAACATTACAATCTACTTAAATTACCCCCAAACATAAAAATTACACCCATTGTCATCTTAAGCTAACAGATTTTCAATTTAGTTCTCAAAATATTGCCGCTCTCCTTTCATAATTGCGTCTTTCCACAAATTGGTATCAGAGCCTAGTAACGAATCTGAAGAAAATCTTTAAAATGAATAGAAAAGATAAAATTATTTTAGAAGAATTACAAAATATTGGTATATTAACTAATACTAATCGAATTAAATTACAAGAATTAGCGACAAATTTAAGTACTAAATTTAGATCTTTAAGCGAAAAGATAAAACAAATAAATAATTCTCAACAATTAAATGAAATTAAAAATAAAGTATTATAAATTTTGGTAGATGAATCTCCCGAATATGAAGAATATATAATAATAGATGAATTTTTAGAACAGCATGATAATTATGCTATGCCTTTAGAAAAAACTGATATGATAAATCAAGATGTCATAACTCATATGAAAAATATTGAATCATATTTAGAAATTGTAAATGACAATATTAAAATAGGACCAAAAATCATATATAAACAAATTGAATCAAAATTTAAAGAATTAAAACTTAAAAAAGATTCTCATATTTCTGTTGAACCACCATTACCGACATATGTTATAGAAGAATTAGAAACAAAATTCTTTGAAGCTACTGGAGAAGAATTAGAAACTTATAAACAAAGCTTAGAACAATTAGCTATTCAAACCGAAAATATATATATGAATGATCCTCCACCTAAAGATGAAACTACTGAAGTTAATACTCCACCTTTAAATCAAAGAGTTGAAACTCAGCCTTTAGTTGGAGAAACTAGTAGAACTAATATTACTTCAGATTGGACTCAAGTCGAATCTGATGACTGAAATTTGGAATGGATAAGAGAACATGAAGGTCACAATTTTAGAAAAGAACCTAAAATTACTACGACCAAGCCTATATATCTTAGAGATAATAATCCAGTTAAACTATTTACTGAACCAATTCCTACGACAGGAATATGACTAGATATTGATGATAGCAATAATAAAAGCGAAATTATTAACTCATGGGCAAAGGCTACTGATTTAGCAGTTGTTTTTCATAAATGCAATACCACTCAAGTATATAACTTTATAATCCACACCTTTAGAGGAATTACTTCAGATATCTGGAGAAGGACCTCTAAAGAAACCAAAAATCAAATTAAATATGGAGAAAAGTTTACAACTACCATAGATAGCAATGAAAGTCTAGATGCTAAAAATTTTAAGGAAGTTTTAAAACGAATGAAAAATTTCTTTAGACATCTACTCTTAGGAGAAGTTATACCAGAAACTAAAATAGATATGATTACTCAAGAAACTTTACAAGCGGAAAGAGAGATGAAATTATTAAAAATATGTGATATGTGTGAATTAAGTGAATATACTAAGAAATTCGAAAAGATATATATCAAAGCATCCAAATCCATAAAAGAATGGAATATATCTGAAGAAAATAAAAAAAATTACAAAATAGATATTTTCTTAAACTACCCTGGCCATGGGGTAAAAAATTATTCGAGGAATACCAAAATTATTGGAAGAAAATAGAATGAAAAAATCCTAATAAAAAAGCTAATACATTAGGAATGAGAACTTCATTCGCTAAGAGAAAAATATCTGACTGGTGCAGAAAGTCTTTGTATCAATACCTATTTAGAAAACATGGTAAGAAAGCAAGTTTATATTGTTATGGAGAAATCACAGCTGTACCACAATTTGGTTGTCACCAACCATCTAAGAAACCATATTATAAAAAGAAATTTAAGAAATATCTTAAACCTTGGAAGAAAAATAAAGTATTTAAGAGCCATAAGAAATATTTTAAAAAGAAAAAACCTTGGAAAAGGGAATATAACCAACATAAGAATATTCAGAAGAGATCTAAAGAAGAATTTTATAAAAAAAATGTAAATGTTTTACATGTAATGAAATAAGACATATATCTCCCAATTGGCCTTATTAGAAATAAAAAGGAAAATGTTAAATCCATTAGATTAATGGAAGAGATAGAATCCAACTCAGAATATGAGATAATTGAAGATTTAGACGAATTATCTGAAACTGACTCAATTTGTGAGCTAGATATAGAAGAAATTGAAAAACCGGAATATGAACAGATTTACATGAATCAAGAAATTATAGATACTATCGAGACTACCTTAGATAATGAAGAAGGAACTCCACAAATGGTTATGTTTGATGAAGTAAGATATGGAGTTATAAAAGAAAAACAAATATCTTTAAGAGATAAAGATGTTTTTATAAGACCAATACTATCTTGGTTTAACAAAACTATATACATTGCCAAATATGACGAAATATCTATTAATATCGAAAATGTTAAAGACACTACTACTATACCTCTAATAGCAATAGAATAGGTTAATAGAGAATTAGCTAATATAAAGAAATTCACTAGAGAAAGATTAAAGAATATAGTGATTGAAGGAATCCAAATGATGATTAAAGGATACTTTAGAGAATGAATGGATATTCATATACAAATATACTTGATGGATAACAGAATACTCCACAATCCTATGGACGCTCTATTAGGAGTTGTCTATGGAAATCTTGTATATAAGAAAATTATATTTACTATAAGACCTGGATTTGCCATGTCTTTATTAGTTGAAAACTTAAGTCTAGGACTAAATTTATATCACAAAATTGATAGATTAATTATGCCACCAAGAAGTAAAGTTGTAACTTTACATTGTAAAGCTTTATATGCTTTTACAACACACCAAAAAGAAATCAATAAAATTTTAGGAGAATTCATAGAAATTCATGAAGACTTTAGAAACCTAGCACAATTTACTTCACCAAGAATGCTAAGTGATAATAATATTTCTTTACCACAAGATATATTGCTTAATTTTCATCAACAATCTAGAAGAATAGACAATAATGTAGGAAATCAAGGATTAGCCACCTTGAATGCCTTTGGACAACTTGTAGTTAGAATGCCGAGTAGAATAATAGAAAGAAGTATTAGCACTAGAGAACTTTCAAGCTCTAGTAGACCATCTATATGTAGAAACTACTCAACAATACCTAGAAATAGTATTGATATCGACTTAAGAAAGTACGAAGAAGATAATTTCCTTACCTTAACAGAATATATCAATAATCAAAATAATTACGAAGAAATCATAGCCCTTGTTAATACAGGAGCTAGTACTAGTCATATAAGAGCAGACTTAGTTGAGCATTTATCAGAAGAAAACCAACCACAAGGAATAACTCTTACAAATTATCATGGAATTAAATATGAAATTAAGACATTCGTTAATCTCGAACTTAATTTTACAGACATAGAAGGAGAACAATTTAAATTAAATCTTAAAATCCATAAAGATTATAGAAAAGGAAAATATACTAGTCCAATATTACTTGGAATGAACTTTCTTAAGAAAGTCTCACCATTTTATATCCAAAAAGATACTATGCAAATGACTATAGAAGGAAAACAAAAAATAATTCCTAGAGTTAATAAAAACAAAGAACCAGTTTATATGGTACAAGGTATCAGATCAATCAAAACTAATATACTTAGTCTACATATTGAAATATCTCTCAATTTACCAGACTACTGTATGATAAAATTCCATGCAATACTTGATACTGGATCAGGCTTTTGCCTATGTAAAAGGAATGTATTCCCAGAACATTATTATAAAAGAGACTATAGGATACAACTTATGGTCAAACAGCTAGTGATATTGTAGAAATCTATAGAGATTTTGTAGAAAATGTTCCTATCATTATAGGAAATAGAGAATGTTTTATTCCTAGAATATATACAATAGATAAAATTGGATGTGATGTATTTTTTAGGAGAAAATTTTATCTATACATATAATCCATTTACACAATATAAAGACAGTTTTAAATTTACCACACCTTGTAATCACAAAATTAAAAGACCAAAAATTTATAAAGCTATTGGAATTGCACATCAACGAATTCACCATAAACCTAAACATCAGAGTTCTGCAGGTAATCGTGGTGGATGTTATACTGAAATCAATCAAAAACAAAAAATTCTTGTATTAAGAATTAACAATTTAGAAGAAGAATTAGAAAATATTAAATTAGAATTAAAAGAATGTTATCGTGAACATTCCTTAACTAAATGGGACAAAGATAAAAATATTGCAACCATTGAACTAAAAAACTCGGATGTAAAGATATCAGGAAAACAATTCCCGTATAGCGAAGAAGATAAAAAAGAATTTGAAATACAAATTAGAGAACTATTAGAATTATGAGTACTAAGAGAATCAACCAATTCATATAATAGTCCAGCATTTATGGTCGGTAACCATAGTGAAATTAAAAGAGGAAAAGTTAGAATGGTAATTGATTATGGAGACCTAAATTCTAAAATTATACCAAATAGCTATAAATTACCAATAAAAGATTTGTTAATAAAACAAATACAAGGAAGTAAAATATATTCTAAATTCGACTGTAAATCAGAATATTGGCAAATAAAATTAGATGAAGTATCAAAACCTTTCACTAGTTTTACTACCCCAAATCCATTAGGACAAATCGAGTGGAATGTTATGCTATTTGGATTAATGAATGCTCCAGTAATATTTCAACAAAGAATGGATAAGATTATCAGACCAATAAAAGATTTCTGCATTGCTTATGTAGATGATATTCTTATTCATAGTAGAAATTTAAAAGAACATATCGACCATCTTAAAAAATTCAATTATATTACCAAAAAATATGGATTAGCTCTATCTGAAAGAAAAACAAAAATAGCTAAAACTGAAATCGAATTCTTAGGATATATTTTTACAGCAAAAAAAGACTTCAATAACCTCATATTGGGAAAAAAGATTATAGAATTTCCAGAAATAATTAAAGATAAGAAAGAGTTGCAAAGTTTTATTGGATTGTTAAATTACTCTAAAAAATTTATCAAAAACTACTCAAAATACAAAGTCCACTTCACAAAAAAACTTAGAAAAAGAATTGTATGGGAATGGACACAAGAAGATATTGAAATGATAAACAAAATAAAGAAAATATGTAAAAATCTACCCGAATTAAATATTCCAAATGAAGATGATTTCTATATTTTAGAAACTAATGCATCTCTATTACACTGGGGAGCAATCCTCAAAAGAAAAGAGAATCATAAAGATTTTCTTTGTAATCCATTATGTAAATGTCCAGAAGAGTTTATCGCTTATACTTCAGGCGCTTTTAAAGATGCAGAAACTAGGTATGATATTAATCGTAAAGAATATTTAGCTGTCAAAAAAGGAGTAGCAAAATTTGAACCTTATTTGTTACCTAAGAAGTTTCTTATTAGAACAGATAATACTTAGGTAAAACCATTGTTGACAAATAAACTTGGAACAAGTGCAGCTGAAAGGCCACTTATTAGAATGCAAATGTGGTTTGCGCCATTTAAATTTGATAATGTCCATATTAAAGGTGATGTGATCCCGACATCGATTCCAATGAAGTCGGCCGGGACCGAGACCCATTGTTTATCGAAGGAGGTCCGATCACGCGATCAAGGGAAAATGGGTAAATCAAGCAGTGGGACTACTTGTGGAAGTAACGATGGACGACGTCATGATCTACACGCAAAAAGAGACAAGTTTCATGATGGGGTCGAAGTCGGAAACCAATTGGATCAACAAGATACAAGCGACCGAATAAGGAGTCCAGCCGGAACACCTAAGCGACCGCTTAGAGTAAAAGGCAAGCGGTCGCTCAAGCTAGTACCGAAACTCACAGGGCGTCAAAGTGGTCTTCCAAGAGACCGCTTGGAATATAACCAAGCGACCGCTTGGCTATAATTTTCAGCGAGTTTTCTAAATTTGGTAAGAGACCACGTTTCATTAGAATTCTATTTCTTTTCCATATTTTGTCATTATTTGTTGCCTTATGCACGTTTTTACTAGATTTAGGCCTCTAGTATAAATACTTGAACACTTTATTATTTTTGAGACCTTTGACAAATTATCAATTAAAGTGAGATTATTGCTTTCAATCTTGTTCTTCTTAGAACACCGCGAACTTATCAAGATCTTCTTGTGACGTTCAATATCGAGTGAATATTATGAGTTTTGTAATCAAGAGGTCTATCAAGCATCGTTCTTGTTGGGTTGCTTGATGCAACATTCTTGGTTGAATCTTTAAACCGGGATTATCTTTGGGCTTTCTTGGATTTTCAATCTTGTTGCGGGGTTGCGTAGTGATCGTTGCTACGTGGTTCTCATCAGCTGGTATCAGAGCGAGGCTCCAAAATAATTGAGGTTATATCTTTTATTACTTTGAATCTTGTGTTTTTCTTTCTTCTTTGTTCTTCGTGTTGTTGTGTCCAGTAAAAATTCTTGAGTCTTTGATCCAAAAAAAATTAAAAAGTTGTTTTTGGACTATTTAATGGTCCAAATTAAGTTTCGTTTATTTTGCTGGTTTTCTACTCAAGTTCCCAAGGGTTAAAAAAAATCCCAAAAAAAAATATTTATTATTGTTTCGGGAATTTCTAGCATCATTAAGTTTTAATTTTGAGTCAAAAAAAAAATTTCAATTCGAATTCTACACTTGTTACTTCTTGAGTTCTTAATTCCAAATTCGTATACTTAGTCTTTGTTGAGTCTTTCTTCATATTTTTCTTTTCTTCTATCAAATTCGTGATTACACTCGATTGGATACACGAGATTACATCTGTGAGTTCACCTTATTCTTTGAAGATACTTGAGCGAAGCATTAAGTGGTAAACGTCAAGAGTGGTGAGATTAATAGAGGGTAAAAGCCAAAATTTGAGTGATACACGAGTGAATTTTTGTGAGGCTACAATTCTATAGTATTAGGATGTCAGATAGAGAAGGTTCAAATTCCATCAGGCATCCAAATCAGAACTACATGGGAGAGCAATAAGGAGGTTTGAGAGGGTGCTGGGGAATGTGACTGAAAGGCTTGGTAGGTTAGAAGCGTCGGGATCGAATAGTCATAGGGGACACTCAAATGCAAGGAGGCCGAGTAGGAGAGAGTCTAAGAGGGAGTGGCATGATGACTATGAATACGGTAGTGATTTGGATGAGGATGCATCATTAGTAGGTGAAGTGGGTAGGGTGAGGAACAATTGTGGTAGGTTTGAATGAAGGGGTAGGAACAACTTTGGAGATGATGTCGATGGGAACATGAGTAGCATTAGGATGTCAATTCCACCGTTTAAGGGAAGGAGTGATCCAGAGACTTATTTAGAGTGGGAGAAAAATGTAGAGTTGATATTTGAGTGCCACAATTATTCGGAGGAAAAAAAGGTGAAAATAACAATTCTTGAGTTTGTTGATTATGCCATAACATGGTGGGACCAAGTGGTTACATCTAGGCGGAGGAATCGGGAGCAAACGGTTAGCACTTGGGATGAGTTGAAACTTATTATGCAGAAGAGATTCATGCCTAGCCACTATTATAGGGAGTTGCGTCAACGATTGCAAGGATTGTATCATGGGTCGAAAAGTGTTGAGGACTATCATAAGGAGATGAAAATTTTGATGATCAGGGCGAATGTGGAGGATGATCGGGAAGCCACTATGGCTCGTTTCTTAAATGAGATGAACAGAGAAATTGCTAACACTGTGGAATTGTAGCATTATGTAGAGATTGAAGATATTGCATGTAGCCGTGAAGGTTGAAAAACAGTTGAAAAGGAAAGGGACAACTAGGCAACCGTTGGGTACTTCGGGTTCTAATCCGAATTGGAAACCGAGGTGGGATAACAAAGGAGATGGTGTTGTTTTAAAGGGGAAAGATGAGAGTGCTAGCAGGCCCGTACCAAAATCAGATTCACAGCCAGCCAGAAATTGGGACATTCAATACTTCAAGTGCTTGGGTAAAGGACACATCTCTTCTCAGTGTCCAAACAAACGGACGATGATATTGCGCAACGGAGAGGTGGAGACCGAAGGCGAGGACGAATTTGAGGGCATGCCTGAATTGGAGGACGTTAGTGATCATGGAGACAATGTGGAGTATGGAGTTGGAGGAGAATTACTGATTACAAGACGAGCTCTCATCACTCAAATCAAAACAGATGACTTGGAACAACAATGAGAAAACGTATTCCATACACGATGTCACGTCAACAATAAGGTATGTAGTGTAATAATTGATGTGGTAGTTGTACGAACGTAGCTAGCACAACACTTGTGGAAAAACTGTGATTAACACTATTACAACATCATCGACCCTATAGGTTACAATGGTTAAATGATTGTGGGGGATATTAAGGTGAATAAGATGGTGTTGATTAATTTTTCAATTGGTAGTTATCGGGATGAAATTATATGTGATGTGGTACCTATGCATGCGGGGCATATTTTACTGGGTAGGCCATGGCAATATGATAGGAAAGTTAGTCATGATGGGTACAAGAATCGGTATAGTTTCAGTAAGGATGGGAGGTCCATTACCTTTGCACCATTAACACCGGTCCAAGTGTATGAAGACCAAATTAAATTGAAAAATGCGGAAGACGAGAGAGTGAACAAGCTGGAAAAGGTGAGAGAAGATAGTGAGGTGGCTAGTAGCGAGAAAAAGAGAGTGGAGTCATATGAGAGGAAAGAAAATGAGGTGTCTGAGAGGAGAGAAAAGCCAAAAGCGAATTTCTTTGCAAAGGGGAGTGAATTGAGAAGAGCGGTAGAGGACAAAAGGCAAGTAATTTTGATAGTCTATAAGGAGTCCTTTCTCAATCTTGAGGAGCCTAACCCATCCTCCCCAGTTTAGCGACATCTTTATTGCAGGAATTTGACGATGTCTTCCCGGAGGACATGCCTAGTGGGTTACCACCCATTCGAGGCATTGAACACCAGATTGACTTTGCTCCTGGAGCTGTGATTCCAAATCGACCAGCTTATCGAAGTAACCCCGAGGAGACAAATGAGCTTCAAAAGTAAGTGGAAGAGTTGATGAGTAAAGGATATGTGCGGGAGAGTATAAGCCCATGTACTGTTCCAGTGCTACTTGTGCCGAAGAAGGATGGAACATGGAGAATGTGTGTGGATTGCAGAGCCATCAACAACATAACGGTAAAATATCGCCATCATTTTCCTAGGTTAGATGATATGTTGGATGAATTATATGGTGCTTGCATGTTTAGTAAAATTGATCTTAAAAGTGGATACCACCAAATACGAATGAGGGAAGGTGATGAATGGAAAACTGCATTTAAAACTAAATATGGCTTATATGAGTGGTTAGTAATGCCATTTGGACTCACTAATGCACCGAGCACTTTCATGCGATTGATGAATCATGTTTTATGTGCTTTTATAGGTAAGTTTGTGTATTTTGATGACGTCTTGATTTATAGCAAGGACCTAAATGAGCATGTAGAACATCTTAGGAGTATACTTGTGGTCCTGAAGAGGGAACAACTTTATGTTAATTTTAAAAAGTGTACATTTTTCATGGAAAATGTTGTTTTCCTAGGATTTGTGGTGGGTGCTAATGAGGTAAAAGTGGATGAGGAGAAAATAAAGGCTATTAAAGAATGACAAACACCTAAGAGCATAACTGAAGTTAGGAGTTTTCATGGTTTGGCTAGCTTCTATAGGCGTTTTGTGAAAGATTTTAGCACAATCACCACACTCCTCACCGAGATTGTTAAAAAGAGTGGGGGATTTCATTGGGGTGATGAACAATAGCATGCTCCCTAACTTTGACACAGCTTTCAAGATTGAGTGTGATGCATCAGGAATAGGTATTGGAGCAGTCTTAATGCAGGATAAGCGGCCTATAGCTTACTTCAGTGAAAAGCTAAGTGAAGCAGTGCTCAATTACCCCACATATGACAAGGAACTATACTCACTTGTTCGAGCCTTGGAGACTTGGCAGCACTACTTGTGGCCTAAGGATTTTGTGATACACACGGACCATGAATCATTGAAGCACTTGCGGGGTCAAGGTAAGTTGAATAAAAGGCACACGAGATGGATGGAGTTTGTGGAGACATTCCCTTATGTCATCCGGTACAAGTAAGGTAAGGAAAACTTAGTGGCGGATGCATTGTCTCGAAGGTATGCGCTATTAACTTCTCTTATTTCTAAATTGCTTGATTTTGAACATATGAAAGACATGTATGCTAGCGACTTAGATTTTTCAGATATTTATTCATCATGTAGTAAAGGGGCTATAGATAAATTTTTTAAGCAGGATGGATATTTATTTTGAGAAAATAGGTTGTGTGTTCCTAATTATTCGATGCGTGAAGTGTTAGTTAGGGAAGCACATAGTGGTGGATTGATGGGTCATTTTGGAGTAAAAAAGACTTTAGATATGGTAGGGGAACATTTTTATTGGCCTAGGATGAAAAGTGATGTTGAAAGGATATGTAGCCGTTGCATAACTTGTAAGTAGGCTAAATCTAAGGTTTTACCTCAAGGTTTATACACACCATTACCTACAACTAGTGAACCTTGGGTTGATATTTCGATAGATTTTGTGTTGGGTTTACCTAGGACTAAGAAGGGTCGAGATTCCATTTTTGTGGTGGTAGATAGGTTTAGTAAGATGACACACTTCATTGCATGTCATAAAACCGATGATGCCACTAACATAGCGAAATTATTCTTTAAGGAAATTGTGCGTTTACATGGGGTACCTAGGACTATAGTGTCAGATCGGGATGTTAAGTTCCTCAGTCATTTTTGGCGGGTTTTATGGGGTAAATTAGGCGCTAAGCTTATGTATTCCACAACTTGTCACCCACAAACCAATGGCTAAACTGAGGTAGTGAATAAGACCATGACACAAGTTTTGCACACTGTGGTTCATAAAAATTTGAAGAGTTGGGAGGAGTGTTTACCTTTCATAAAGTTTGCATATAATAGGGTCACGCATTCTACTACTTCATTTTCACCCTTTGAAGTTGTTTATGGTTTTAATCCACTAACATCTTTGGATTTAATACATTTACCTGTGAATGAACGAGGTAGATCAGATGGTACAAGAAAGGCCGAGTTGGTAAAGTCACTTCATGAAAGGGTAAGATTGCAAATTGAGAAGAAAAACAAACACTATGCTTCTCAAGCAAACAAGGGTCGAAGAAGCGTGATATTTGAACCTGGTGATTGGGTCTGGGTACATTTAAGAAAGGAACATTTTCCAGAGCAGAGGAAATCAAAGTTGCAGCCACGAGGGGATGGTCCATTTCAGGTCTTGGAGAAAGTCAACGACAACGCATATAAATTGGATCTTCCAGGTGAGTATAATGTTTCAGCAACTTTTAATGTGTCTGATCTCTCTCTCTTTACGATGCAGGTGCAGATTCGTGGTCGAATCCTTCTGAAGAGGAAGGGGATGATGTGATCCGGCATCGATTCCAATGAAGCCGAGCCCGGACCGAGACTCGTTGTTTATCGAAGGAGGTCTGATGACGCGATCAATGGCAAAATGGGTAAATCAAGCAATGGGACTACTTGTGCAAGTAACAATGGACGACGTCATGATCTATACGCAAAAAGAGACAAGTTTCATGATGGGGTCGAAGTCGGAAACCAATTGGATCAACAAGATACAAGCGACCGAATAAGGAGTCTAGCTGGAACACCTAAGCGACTGCTTAGAGTAAAAGGCAAGCGGTCCCTCAAGCCAGTACCGAAACTCACAGGGCATCAAAGTGGTTTTCCAAGCGACCGCTTGGCTATAATTTTCAGCGAGTTTTCTAAATTTGGCAACAGACAACGTTTCATTAGAATTCTATTTCTTTTCCATATTTTGTCATTATTTGTTGCCTTATGCACGTTTTTACTAGATTTAGGCCTCTAGTATAAATACTTGAACACTTTATTATTTTTGAGACCTTTGACAAATTATCAATTAAAGTGAGATTATTGCTTTCAATCTTGTTCTTCTTAGAACACCGCGAACTTATCAAGATCTTCTTGTGATGTTCAACATCGAGTGAAGATCACGAGTTTTGTAATCAAGATGCCTATCAAGCGTCGTTCTTGTTGGGTTGCTTGATTCAACATTCTTGGTTGAATCTTTAAATCGGGATTATCTTTGGGCTTTCTTGAGTTTTCAATCTTGTTGCGGGGTTGCATAGTGATCGTTGTTACGTGGTTCTCATCAAAAGGGAAAAACAATTTTATTCTAGATTTCTTAACCAAAAATAGAGCACATCAAGAAGGAACTCGAAACATTGAAGTTTGAGATGAATGTGAAGATAACTGCTATAAAATTCAAGATAACACTGATGGAGATGGCTAGTGTCAATCCAATATCTGAGAAGGTCAACAAAGCTATATTACCAGAAGGTCCTAGTGCTAATAAATCTAAAGACCTTTATGCCAATATTGAACACGAAGCATCAAAACTTTATAAATTATCAGTCAAAGAGAATACTACTTCTCTCCCTCACAGGAGAAAAAACTTACAAAGGAAAGTATCTTTATACCAGAGTTTGATTGCTCAAATATCATTAAAGCCTGTAACATCTCTGGTGTTATGAATACTAAAAACAAAAATGATTTTATTTTAGCATCGTATTGTTCAATATTGCCTGCTGCTGGTTCACCAGTATAGGAGGATGGATGAAAACTTTAACGTATGAAACTTATAATAAAGTCAATATATATCCCGGAGTCCCAGCATATTGGGTTCGTACTCTTTTTGAAATGGGAAATATAAGTTGTATTTACCCATCATAATCTTTAAAAAAATTTCTATGCTACCAGAGGATGTTGTCCGAGCTATTGAACGATATTGTCAAGTTCTTAAATAATAAAACATCTATATCACATTTTTCTCTACAAGTCCTGAATGGGATAATGAAGAAGATAGATGGCTTCCAGCAAGCCATGTCATAAGAATGGCCACTACTTCTAAGCATCTCCAACCTGAGAAGAGTGAAATCATTGAAACTAAACCAGAAGAAGTCATCAACATGATAGTGTAACGCCCCAATTTTTCATACATTTTTTGAGGTGTTACTTGGAATAATTTCACTTACTTAAATGCGGAATGATAATATTTTAATCTCCAAATAAACAGAACATTCATAAAATCATGTTTTTAAATAAAAACAACTTAAACATTCTCAATAAAACAATAAATTCAAAATGCAATAAAACCTAGAAATTTATTTGTCGAAAATCCATTTTCCTCGAATCCCTTGGCAGTCCGCTGCACCGTCATTCCATTGTTCCAATTGACCCGAACTAGCCTGTAAAATTTCTAAGAGTAAGTATTTTAAAAACACCCAATAAGATACGTGTTGTTTCTACACACAATTATATGCAATAAAATAACATTTCATACCACTCTTCTCTTTATGGAGTACATCGGTGACCAAGCGACACACCCAACTTAGGTCCTCTTATAATCCCGTAGGATTTGATTTCTCTTTTAAAAAAAACTCGAAAGTCCATCGGCAAATCATGTATATTTAATTGAACATAAAAGCGTAAAGAAACATATCACTTTGCACATAAGTATCTTACCTTGTTATTGGAATATTAAAAAATATCTACCGGCACGTTAAAAATATTTGTTTTCCTACCTTGGGTGAAGAATTGCTTGACAATGATGTGTGTACTTGACTGTTCACAACCTTTCTCTTTCTCTCACTACAGGTAATACCCTCTCTCTTTCTCTTTCTCTCTCTATTTCTACCGTATAAAAGTATGTGTGTGTATAAAAATGTGACACATGCATGGTATTTATAGTGGTTAATAGATAATGATGACTTAATAAACTTCAAATAAAACTCTTAATTTAAATTTAAATTGGACTCTTAACAAATAAATCATCTTATCAAGAAATTCGAATTTAAAAGATATCTAATTACATGAGGATAAAATTCTAGTGTGGATAATATATACCCAATCATAATTAACAGTTAACAATTATTCTACTTAAAATAGAATTAAAATTAACTAATAATCTTTTTATCAAAATAAATATTAAATACAATTTGTACTCTACGTGTGGTGGTAAAATCAATTGGATAGTGAATATTTTGGTAAAACAAATCATGATATATCTCAACCAACCACCACATGGGACACTTGACATGCTAGGAAAAATTTACACTTGAATATAATAATAATAAAATAAATCACCCTATTTATCATCCAACCCTACACGTGAAAACCACAATTTACACTAAAAATCAAAACCAACTTATAAATTACTTTTGAGATAAAATCTTAAAATGTCAATAACTTGAGTTTAACATATCCGAATCGACTTTTTCTTGGACCTAAAATATATGATTAAAAACGAGCTATCCAATGAGTATAATATTGATATACTTATATTTGCCCTATCAAAATCTAATTATTTGGCCAAAAATATAAAGATTTAAAATATGCTTCACTTTAATCCATAAACTTTTTAAAATAATAAAAAAAACATATAGAATAAATAAAATTTTATTCTAAAAATTTCGGGACATTACAGATAGCCTTCCGTAGAGCCAAGGGATACAAGGAATAGTTCGAGGATATCCATAAAATTATTGAAGAAAAACAAAATATCTGGGTGCGTGAGTCACAAGATCACATGATTTATCTCTCTATCTAGTATTTCGAGTCTTGTAGCAATTTCAGTTTCTCTCTTTGAAGTCAAGCGTTTAATAAGGTAATCTCTATGGAGTTCTAATTTCCTTAGAAAAAGTACTAAGAGTGTAGCCAAAGTATGTATGTGTACTTTTATGTAAGAGATATTAGTGTGATGTGTTTATAAAATTAAAATTGTTTTAAGACATTGTCTTTTTATCCTTATTATTTTCTCAAAAACTCTTATCTTACTTATACTCTAACGGTAAAAATCTTGAGGGTACTAGCAAGTATCTTGTTGCTGTGTTGCTGTGTGTTTTTGGCCTCATTAGAGAAAGCTATGAAAACCCTATTAACATTTAAGGTGATGTTTTAACAAGGAGTTGAAAGGAAAACTGTGATTCCATGTGATCCACTGTAAGATATGCAAAAGAGTCAGAGAGGAAACCAATAAGTGTGCGGAAATCATGTTGGACCTTAACCCACTTTCTTAAACTCAAACAACACCGATCACTTATATCTGAGTATACGTTAACGGAGGCAAGCTCAAGGAAAATCTCGTTGATATTATTCTGCTTTTACCTTCTACTCCAATACGGTAAGATTTTTCTTATTTGTGTTATATTCTTGCATTAATATTTGCTTTTCTGCTATTTATGAAGTTTTAATTACTGTTATTAGAAGTTTAAAATCGTAAAGATTATTTATTATATTTGTAATTTTATGCCTGGATATACTATTGAAGGATTAGATAATTTATTAGAAAAATTGTTAAATAAAATAAATAATATTACTTCTCAATTAGAAAATATAAATACATTATCAGAATAATATAATAGACTTAAAGAAAAATATGAAAAATATGTTACAGATTATTCTAATCTATTAGATCAAAGAATGTATCTATATTTTGAAATTCAAGATAGAAGATAAAAACTAGTTTTTAAAGCAATTTTAAAAGATAGGATATATTTTGCAATATATAATTCATTTCATTAAGGGTAATATAAATTTTTTTATCAATTGGCAAAGTTAGGTGCTTTGACTAGGCTATTTTTAAAAGTACCCCAGTTTAATTACATATCATGACAGGATAAAGAATAACGCTACGTATGAATGCCTTAAGGATTTCCTAAATCTGTAAAGGAATAATGATAGTTATCCATTAGCTTGAAGGTCTTTGCTTGCCCATGAGTGCTATTAATCGATATGATTAAATACTTTGGTACATTGGGTACTTAGAGCGAGAAAAGCAATGAGTACCTATCCGCGTTCTAATATCCTCACATGCTCTGATTGTTCAGTGACTTCGTTTTTGTATATTCTAATGAACTATTTAAATTTGAGCTTAAATTTTCTGACTTGTAAAAAATGAAATTTTATGAGGAAACGTGAGCTAAAGTGCGAAAATAACTAGAACATTGAAATCATCAATTTGGCCTAACTTTAATTTTTTTAAATGTTCGAGGGATGTTAGACTTTAAGATGGAAAAGTCTGGATTAATTTCAAGGAATTGAATGTTACCAAACTTGTAATTTTATATACCTTTAGAGTGCAGCTCCCATCTTTTGTAGATTGGGCAGAGATTACTATAATGATGTATAGTCCTGGGTTTAGGACAGGGCCATGATTGATTATTAGAGCTCAGCTATAAAAATCGTCGACCTAACTGCGGTAGTGATGATAGTTGAGGGACTACATGTACAATAAGAGCCAATTTAGTTTCATGGATTGTTGGAATTTGTAGCATTCTCGATCATAAATTTCGGGTCAAGAATCCTTACTTGAAATAATGAATTTCAAAATCTTTTGAATGGTCGAATCACCTTACTTTCTAAACTTGGAAATCTGCATTTCCTTGTTCTTCAATAGTCTCAATCCCGATATAATGGTAGGTGGTACCATTTCGTCTAGATAAAAAAAATATTATGTCATCCATGTCAATCTTCTATGTATCGTAGTATAATTCTATTTTGGACCCTATAAGAGCTAGTCATTTGTCACAGTCAAGTACCAAGTCTATCATATTATGCTTGTGTTTTCATAATGCATATCATTCTTTACTTGAAATATAAAAACAAGTATTGTGAGGAAAAATAAATAATTCATGTACAGCATGCCGGGAACTTAATTAAGCCTATGTTTGACAATAGCTCCTTCTACATGCTGTGAATTATTGAAGTGACATTTACCATTTTTTTGTAGTTCCCATTAATGCCCTTCAATTTGCAGTAGGTGGCAGGTGCTACATTTCCAATTAGAATTTGAGGGCAAAATAGGCATATTAGGCTCAATGGTAAAATGCAAATTGTATACATTTGACTGATTGTCCTGTGATATAATGGGGACATTGTAGTAAAATGAGATTTGTCCAAAAAACTCATTAAAATGAATACCAGACGGGGGCTAAATAGGATTTAGCTATAGTTTTCAACATAAATTTCATTTATATACATACATAAAGTCATATCTAAACCCCTATAGAATTTCACATAAGGTTAGTGGTGTCAAAATGGGTGGGCCGGGTCGGCCCGGCCCGCTAAAAAAGGGAAACCGGACCGCCCGCTAAGCCCGCTCGGTCCGGGTTGGCGGGTCGGCCCGTTTGGGTCGGCCCATATTTTTTTTTTCCAATTTTTCCCAAAATAGTCATTTAAAAAATAATTTTTTTAATTATAGTAAAACTAAAAATCGATAAAAATTACATAAAATTGATTTAATTTCCAATAAATTTTACATGAATGACAAAAAATTACAATTTTGTAAACAATATTTTGCCTAACTTGACAAATTAAATAATTTTTAACTATTTATGAATTTATAGTTAAAGTACATCCCAACTAGGTTGGCACATATTTAACTATAATTTTGTGATTTTCGTCTTTACAACTCAAATTCTACTCATCTTGAGTTATATTAAGATTTTTAAAGTCTTGAGCAATATCGTCAACAACTTTATCTTGCATTCTTCTATCGGCAAAAATCCAGTCTTTCACGCATATGAGAGCTTCTAAAACATCTTCTTTAAGTCTTGATCTTCTTTCATCTAGCACCCTGTTACCTGCACTAAAAGCAGACTCCGAAGCCACTGTTGAAACTGGAACTGTTAGTAGATCTCGGGCCATTTTTGATAATATAGGATATGAACGTTCATTTAACTTCCACCATTGTAAAATATTTAAGTTATCAACCTCATCTTGTGGAATTAAACTGTAGTGATCAAAATTATAATATCTTTCTAATTCAGAAGGTGTAGCATTCTCAGTTGAAGTACACGATGCATTGCGTTTCTTCTTGGCTATTAGAGAAAAGAAAGAATTTTTACCTTTGGAAGTTGTATCAGAACTTACATTAGAATGAACGTTTTCATTATTACCATATTTCATAAAATAACTATTGTACATTTCATTAATAAAAAATTCTATTTCCCGATTTGAAACACTTATATTGAAAGATAAAGTTTCAGAAAGTTGTTCCATAGCACACTGAACTCCAAAAAGTTTAATACGAGGATCCATTACAGCTGCAACTGGAAAAATCATTGGCATATTTTCGTAATATTTTTGAAATTTCTTCTCCATTGTACAAATAATATCACAGAAAAATGGATCGTCTTTATGACTTGAAAATTGATTAGCAATTTCTACAAATTGTAAAAGTACAAGATTACTTGTTGGATAATAAACTCCTGAACTCATTTTAGTTGCCTTATATAATGGTTTCAAAAATTTCATGACTTTAAATGCAACTTCCCAATCAAAATCATCTAATTGAAATTGATGTTGTTTTGAATTAACGAAAGCATTAATAGCATTTGTGTAACCAACACACGATTTTAACATAAGATATGTTGAATTCCACCTATTTGGAATATCATCAATAAATTTTCTTCTCCTTAATCCAAGATTTTTACAAATTTTTCCAAATTCTTGTCGTCTAGAATCTGAACAAGAAATGTTATGTATTTGTGGGGTTATTAGTTTTAAACCATCTTGCACTACTAAATTATATATATGACAAACACATCTCATATGAAATAATTTAAAGTCAAATAAGGGAGTAATGGCCATTTTCAAAAGATCAATACATGCATTATTTGCACTAGCATTATCAAAACTAATGCTAAATAATTTGTTGTATACATTAAATTCATTAAAAATCTGTAATAAATTGTCACACAAATTCATTCCATTATGTGGATATTCTAATAAGCGAAAAGCAATAATTCTTTTGTGAAGTAACCAATTATTATCAATAAAATGTGCAGTGACACATGCATAGCCATTGTGATTACGTCCAGACCAACAATCAGATGTAAAACACATAATTCCATCAAAGCTATTAAATTCAGTTTTTAAATTTTCAGCCATTGTATGAAATAATTTCAAGATATTTGATCAAGCAGTATTTCTACTTACAGACCGATAAGCAGGTTGAACATATTTTTGCATAAATTCTTTGAAGTATCGATCTTCTGCAAAAGTAAAAGGCATCTCCCTTGTTGCCAAAAATTCAGACATTCCTACTCTCATTCGATCCTGCGAATAAACAAAATTAGAAAAAGTAACCGATCCACTAGTATTAGTAAAAGAAGTAATTTGAGCTTGTTTAGGATCAAAATGCCCTTTTTCATTCATATGTTTGTCTTTGTGTCTTCGTAATGTGCCCGTGCCTTGACCTTTAACCCATACATAACCCTTTCTGCAAATAGTGCATACTGCTTTTTTGTTTGGTTCATCTACTGTAAAGATTTCCCAAACATCAGATGTCTGTTTTTTTCTCCTTGGCTGTTGAGAACATCCAATATTTGGATCGTTATCATCATCTAAATTTATTGGAGAACTACTATTATGAAAATTGATATTTTTTGAAGAAAAATCACGAGAATCCATAACACTTTAACAAATATTTTTGCAACAATAATAAGATGAAAAGAAAACACAAAATACTAAATATTAAAAATACTTATTGAAATATTAAGAGAGATTGAGAAAGAGAAAATAGAGTTTCCAATTTTCGCACAAAAATCACAAGATTGAAGATGCAAATGAAGTTGAAAAATTTCCAATTTATAGAAAAAAAAATATATTACCGTTGAAAAAAAAAAAAAAAATTAATAAAAAATTCAGTGACCGTTGGCAGCCTGTAGCGTTGCTGCAGCCGCGCCTGCAGCAAATTTTTGAAATTTTTTTTTTTTTTTTTTTACCGGGCCAGCGGTGCCCGGACCGGTTTTTTCAATTTTAAGGCCCATAAACAGGCCCACTCGTTTCGCGGGCCGATTCACGGGCCAATTCGCCTCCGTGCGGGCCTGAGCGGGCTTGAACGGCCCGCCCGTCTTGACACCACTACATAAGGTCAAATGAACAAATCCATAACAATACAACGTACATTCATTCATTTTTTTCTTTAAATATACGAAGTGACGAACAATTAGGTTATAAAGAATATTCCTACTACATATGGATTTATATATATAAATTTAATTTTTTTAACATAGGGACCACATTGTAATTTCAGCGACTAGAAAATATAACATACTAATGCATGAACTATTACGAAATTTCACAAATTCAAAAAGCTAGTAACTAAATAATTTAATTGCCATTGTGGTTAAACATAAAACTTTCTTTTCTAAGGAAAATATATCTTAAAATTACACACACACACACATATCCCCTATATATTAAAAGAGTGAGAGAGTTTTTTACTGTAGAAAGTTTTTGTTAAAAACGACGTCGTTTTTTAGGTGTGATTTTTTTGTTTTTTTGCTATATATTACTTTAAAAAAAAGTTGTTATTTAATTTTTTTTTTGCTCTATACACTTAAAAAAAATAATTAGATATATTATATATTAAAAGAGTGAGAGAGTTTTTTACGTCTTGGTTAAAAATGACGTCGTTTTTTAGGTGTGGTTTTTTTTTTTGTTTTTTGTTTTTTTGCTATATATTACTTAAAAAAAAGTTGTTATTTAATTTTTTTTTTTTGCTCTATACACTTAAAAAAAATAATTAGATATTTTTGTAAAAAAAAAAAAAAAAAGAATGTGAGTGTTGTAAAAAAAAAAAAACTCGCACAGTGCGAGATGTGCACTTGCCGCAACATGCCGCAAGTGCACGTCTCGCACAGTGCGAGACTTGCAATCCTTTTCATTTTTTTTTCGTTTTCTCATTTATTTGCGTCTTAATTCGGGATATCAAACATTTTGAAAAACTCATCCTTAATATCATTTTGAAGATCACCGTTGATACGATGTGGTGTGTGAAACGGCCAATCGTAGCGAAAGCTACGTTACGTCAAAGTACGCTGTTCAAACTAATATTTCGAAAATTTTCGATAACAAACTAACTTTACAAATTCTTCTATATTTTACGGTAGCCGAATCAATAAATCTTCTATATCCTCTCGAAACTCATTTCGAGAAGTATATCACAGATATATTGAATGATGTAAATGAATATCGAAAATAGTTAAACGGACGTCAAACGCGTGTGTTAAAAAAGACGTATAACTCGTTTTTTGAATATATTACTTATATTTTTGTCTTCATTGTCAGTCTCGTTACGGAACATCAAACAAAGTCGAAATATTACATTCTTAATATTATTTTGAAGTACTCACGGTCTATTATTTCACGACGTTGATGGTGTGCGAAACGGTCAATCGTAGCAAATGTTACGACGCGTCAAAGTAGAACTAATATTTCAAGAATTTCAATAACAAGCTAACTTTAAAAATTCCTAAATCATCGTATGCTGGTCGAATCGATAAATCTTCTATATCATTTAGACTTCGTTTGATATTAAGAATATAATATTTCGACTTCGTTTGAATTTTTAAAGTTAGATTGTTATCAAAATTCTCGAAATATTATTTTGAAATATTAGTTTAAAACGACCTACTTTGAAGCGCCGTAACATTTGCTACGATTGACCGTTTCGCACACTATCAATGTCGTGAAATAATAGGCCATGAGTACTTGAAAATGATATTAAGAATGTAATATTTCGATTTCGTTTGATATTCCGTAATGAGCCATAAACATTCAGAATTTTTTCCCCTTTATCCTGTTTAATCATTTTAATTTGAATTCTACCCAGTTATAATATTTCAAAACCGCTGGCTTCATATTCATTGAAATCTTCATTTTTTTTTTATATTTCGTATATTCGGTTCTATAACATAATTTGTCTATTGATTATAAAATTGTAATATGTAGTTGTTTTTCTTATTGTATATATAAAGTACAAATATGTAGCTATTCACATTGACAAGTTATTATCTTTTCACTCATTCTATAAATAATACATTATTTTCCCTACTACTTTAACAGAAATGAATCCAAAAATGTATTTATATGTTGAAAACAAAATTTTTCTATCTTATCTCATACCTCAAAATAAAACATAATTTCACGCATTTAACATGCTAACACTTCCTACAAAATAATCTAACCCGTACATCATACGAGCAACAACTAGTAGATATATATATATATATATATATAACCATTTAAACAAACCTCTTTTTTGTTAATAGCCAATGTTCATGTGAACGATGAACAGTAACTTTGCTGTTCGCGAAACTTTTACACTTTTTTTAAGAAACTTTAAAGTCCCAATGAGTCTACAAAATATTTAAATGTGGGCTCCAATACCTGGTTTTAATGACCCAAATTGCTACCAAAATTAAATATTATTTTCATTCACATATTTTATATGATTCACCAATTTTAACCACTAACTCCCGCATTCTTTGAAATCCAAATTTACTAGAATTAGAAAATTGTAATTTAACGTGTTCGACGACCAACTAAACAATTAATTTAAAATGGAAATGGGCATAAGACAATTACACCGCTACATCAAATAATTAAATTCAAACTTTTAATCAAAAGTGCAATATAAACATATCCATACACAAATAAACATGTACGAGAATTTAATTACAAATAATGTCTATTGCAATTAAAGTTAAAAGAAGCAAAGTTACGTGCTAAATTTTAGATTTTCGTCCAGCGAAATGAGGCACAACCATACCACCGAATCGCCACGCTTTGACACGACCAGATCTAATCTATAAAGTAGGGGGAAAATGGTGAGTATGGAGAATACTCAATATGATATGAATATTAGTACAAGCTTAAATAACATTTATCATTCATATATCAAAATAAATCATACCATCATATCATATCTCTATAACGGGTAAGAGCTCATATCATTGGTTTCGGATGGCCATACATAAATCATATCGTACCATATCATTAGTAAAATATCTATCAATATGAAATAACAAAAATTAAACATGACAAAACCACTTGTACGTCGTTATCCTACTTTATGCGTTTCAACCAAAGGAAAAACACTGAGATAAAATATGTATTATAAATGCTACTATTTCTTCTTGTTTTGATATGCCAAAAATATGGAAATAAAATGAGTAATAAAATATGGGAACACAAGTCATGAAATGTCAAAATGAAAGAAACTGTGAAGTGATGTGAGATAAATAGGGGAATTGAAGGAATCTTTCTTATTAGTTGGGCAGGAGGGGAAATGGAATGACAAGTAGGTATGTGGAATTTTTTTTAGGGTTAGTTAATTGCTCCTTTACTATATTAAAAAAGAAAAGTCATTGGGATATTATACAAAATTCCATGAGTTTTAAGCGAGAATTACATTAATTCTTTCTGCTTGTGAACTACCACTCGGTGAATCAGATAGTTATAGGTGAGATTTTCTTCAATCTTCCAATAACCAAACTATCACTCAACTAACAATAAATATGTCTAAGTAAGAATTTCACTAATTCTATTGACTTTGGCGTTTATAATAATTCATGAATTAACAGATATCGTGTAATTCAATAAACAATACCATAATGTGCAATAAAAATATAAGTATGCACATTTATCTAATTATAACATATATAATGATATCACAAACTAATTCTTTTAGAAAATAATTCCAATTATGATCAAAGAATAAAGCTCGCATCATTTATGTTTTATTATACAGATTTCAACCTCACTTTAATATCAGTTGCAATACAATCTCAACAAATGGGAAGTGACATTAGAATTCTCATATTGTGCTTAACATAAAAAAATGTCCCAAAAATAGTCATGTATTCCACTAGGTTATGTTCCAGATCCATTTATTGATTTTAATAAGCACATAGTTTTTCAACAAGTTCCATAACCTTTGCTTTTCTGGCATTTCCTCTGATGATGCTATAAGTGTGCATAGATGCAATCATATTCGATCAAGCACAAAAATTGGAAACAAGTCACAATGGATCACAAAACCTAATCAAAGACCCACACAACTCATGAACGTATTTAAAACGTGGTATTTTAAATACTTTCGAAATATTTTTCATTTTCCATAAAGAAAAAAAAAAGATAGGACTTCAAAAAGTAACTCCCACTAGACAAATATCACTTAATAAATGATTTTACCCAAAAAAAAAATCAAAATTAATCAAGTTAAAAAATATTTTTACTGCTTTTTACAAACTTATTTTAATCATTAAATACAAAAAAAAAAAAAAAAAAAAAAATTGATGATATTTAGAAAAGTCAAGAATAATTCAGGGACCAACATGCAAATTTTTGAATTAGAATTGGGTCCTTCACGCTTGCCCTCATGTGCGGGACCAATTTGCAATTATTTGTTTTAAATTAATAAAAAAAAAATGAAGTAGCGTCAATGTCGCCACGTTGTTCGCTAATTTTTTTTATTGGTCATTCTAGCTAATTTCGACATTCTGAGTATGCGTGGCCAAATTTTATAAAATCAATTTTTAAGGCCACATTTTGGACATCAACAAATCAATTCATGAGTGGAAATGACAAAAAAAAGAGCAAATATTTTTAGATTTTCGACCAAATTTCGGGAGACTATAACTTCTTTATTGAAGGTCAAATTTAATGATCTTTATATCGTTGAAAAGGTCTTTAGAATATGATGTGAACCCACGTAGAAATAACCACGTAAACCCACAAGAAATTGATTCGAGAACCCAAGAACGTCAAAGTAATCAAGTTTGGACTTGATTCGAAAATTTCGAACCAAAACAACCAACAAACGAAATATCGTGTTGACATTTTTGATTGAATATGGAATAATCTCACCCGAATGATTTGAACGCCACAAGAATTGGATCTTGATAAGTTCGAATTTGTCCAACAAAAAACAATGAATTGAAAGCAAATTTGCCTCTCATTAATTTAATCGTCAAAAGTTCTTACAATGAAGAAGGAAACTAATATTTATACTACATCTAAAAATCTAGTAAATTTCGTCCAAAATACCAAGAATATCAATTAGAATAAAAGTCTAACAAAACTAGGAAATTTCAAAAATTGAAAACAATTCGCCCGCACTTGAACTATGCGACCGCGTAGTTTTTGTTGTTGCGGTCGCATGGAAGTGATTTGAAATGCCAACTTGGTCTCGACTTGTTGTTGTGCGACCGCAAGCCCAATTGTGCTATGTGGTCGCATGACACAATATTTGGCCTCCTTCTTCGCTTACTTGAATCAAGTTACTCCAAACCGTTTCGGCCTTTGACCCCAACACGGAACTTGCTCCTTTCTTATCCAAGATTATCATTTCATCAACCATAGCTTGAACGAGCAATCTCATCGCCTTTTTCACGTGCTTTGATCTCAATCATGTCATCGGCCCGCCCTTGACAATCAACAGATCTTTTTAGGGCTTGACTTCGACTCGCTCGACTCCATGCTTACATCATCCACTCCCTCTTGAAAATGATTCGACCTCAAATTTGTACCTGCATCAAAGAGAGAAAGATCAGACACATTAAATGTAGCCGAAACATTATTCTCACCTGGAAGATCTAGCTTGTCGGCATTGTCGTGAATCCTTTCAATCACTTGAAACGGTCTATCTCCCCGTGGTTGCAACTTTGATTTCCTTTGTTCAGGAAAGTGTTCTTTCCTTAGATATACCCAAACCTAATCACCGGGTTCAACTGTAACACTCTTACATCCCTTGTTTGCCTGCGATGGATAATGTTTGTTTTTTTTTTGCCAATCTGCATTCTTACCTTTTCATGAAGTGACTTTACCAACTTGGCTTTCTTCTTCCCATCTAAACTACCTCGTTCATTCACAAGTAAATGAATTAAATCCAACGGCGTCAATGGATTAAAACCATAAACAATTTCAAAATCTGAATATGAAGTAGTAGAATGTAAAGCCCTATTGTATGCAAATTCAACAAAAAGGTAATCACTCTTCCCAACTTTTCAAGTTCTTGTTTACAATAGTGCGTAATAATTGAATCATAGTCTTGTTTACCACTTCGGTTTGTCCATCAGTTTGTGGGTGATATGTAGTAGAAATCAACAATTTTGTGCCTAAGTTTCCCCACAAAACCCGCCAAAAATGACTAAGAAACTTGACATCCCAGTCAGAGACTATACTCTTAGGTACCCCGTGTAAACGCGCTATTTCGTTAAAGAACATGTCAGCAATGTTAGTGGCATCGTTTGTTTTAGGGCATGGAATGAAATGTGTCATCTTACTAAACCTATCGACCACTACAAATATCGAATCACGACCTTTTTTAGTCCTAGGCAAACCTAACACAAAATCCATAGAAATATCAACCCAAGGTTCACTATGAATGGGTAAATGTGTATACAACCCATGGGGTAGTACCTTAGATTTAGTCTGTTTACAAGTTATGTATCGCTTACAGATTCGTTCTACGTCACTCCTCATTTTAGGCCAATAAAAATGTTCCCCTAACATTTCTTAAGTTTTTGCAACCCCAAAGTGCCCCATTAAACCTTCACTATGTGCTTCCTTATCCAACAATTCACGTATAGAGCAATTAGGAACACATAATCTATTTTCTCGAAACAAGTACCCCTCATGTTTAAAGAATTTATCTACCGCCCCCTTGTCACATGATTCATGTGCCGAAAAGTTCAAGTCATTTACATACATGTCCTTAATGTACTCAAAACCAAGTAATTTTACATTTAAAGATGTAAGAAGTACATACCTTCGAGACAATGAATCCGCCACTACATTCTCTTTATCCTATTTGTATCGGATAACATAGGAAAAAGTCTCTATAAACTCCATCCATCTTGCATGTCTTTTGTTCAACTTATCTTGACCCTACAAATGCTTCAATGACTCATGATCAATGTGAATCACAAACTTGTTCGGCCATAGTTAATGTTGTCATGTCTCCAAAGCTCGAATAGGTGCATAGAGTTTCTTGTCATATGTGGGGATAGTTCAGCACTGCCCCACTTAGCTTCTCGCTAAAGTACGCAATTGGTCTTTTATCCTGCATCAAAACTGCTCCAATGTCTATACCTGATACATCACACTCAATCTCGAACATTTTGTCAAAGTTAGGTAGTGCTAAAACTGGTGTTTTACACAACCTATCCTTAATAGTATTGAATGCATATTCTTGGTCATTTTTCCACATAAAACCTACACTTTTCTTAACAATTTCAGTAAGTGGTGTGGTGATTGTACTAAAATCCTATACAAATCGCCTATAAAAACTAGCCAATCCATGAAAACTCCTAACCTCGATTATAGTCTTAGGTGTTGGTCATTCTTTAATAGCTTTTATCTTTTCCTCATCGACTCTAACCTCCTTAGCACTAACCACAAATCCTAGGAACTCATCATATCCATGCAGAATGTGCACTTTTTAAAATTGACAAACAATTGTTCCTGTCTTAGAACTACAAGCAAGCACCTCAAGTGTTCAATGTTTTCGTTAATGTCTTTGCTATAAACTAAAATATCTTCAAAATACACCACAACAAAATTTTCAATAAATGCACACAAAACATGATTCATTAAATGCATAAAATGTGCTCGGTGCATTAGTGAGTCCAAACGGCATAACTAACCATTCATACAAGTCATACTTAATCTTAAATGTAGTTTTTCATTCATCTCCATCTCTCATACGAATTTGATGGTAACCACTCTTAAGGTCAATTTTACTAAATATGCATGCACCAAATAGTTCGTCCAACATAATATCTAACCTAGGAATAGGGTGATGACACTTTACCGTTATGTTGTTGATGGTCCTGCAATCCACGTATATCCTCCAAGATACATCCTTCTTCGGCACAAGTAGGATCGGTATGGCACATGAACTCATGCTCTCCCTGACATGCCATTGCTCATCAATTATTCCACTTGCCTCTGAAACTTCTTTGTCTCCACGAGGTTACTACGATAAGTTGGTTGGTTTGGAATGACTGCGCCAAGTACAAAGTCAATCTGATGTTCAATGCCTCGAATGTGTGGTAACCCATTTGGCACGTCCTCCGGGAATACATCTTTAAATTTCTGCAATAAAGAAATAGTCAAACTAGGGAAGGTTGTGTTAGATTCCTCAAAGTTGAGGAGTGATTTCTTATACACAAAAAGAATCATTTGTTGTCTCTTCAAAATCTCCTAGACGAAACCTGGTGAAGGGGGCTCCCGATTTTGATCCACCCTATTGTCATCCCTACTTATATGTCATGACTAATAATTTAGATTTAGTGCCTATTTGAGCCAAGTTTTGGCTAAGAATGCATTTTGAAATAGTAGATTGATGGAGAATGTGTGGTTAAAAAATAAGGAAACGTTTTGAGTTTTACATGTAAGATTATTTTATTGAAAAATGTGTAATTGAAAATAAGATAGAAAAATATATTTTGAAAATAACGAGAATCAAACAAGGACTTATTTACTAATAAGAGCATTTGACTATGCCAATTTGAAAATTCCCTTGACAAATATGCCCCTGTTTCATGCCTATTATTTGTAAAAAATAATATTTTGAATAGCAATTTTTAGAAAAATGTGTAGTTAAAAAGTAAAAAAAAAAAAGTTTTGAATTTACGTATATAATATTTTAGTGTGTGAATGTGTGGTTAAAAATAAATACGTCAGAGTTTTCAACTAATTGTTATTAAACATGGTTATAACTCCAATGACTAATAGTCTAGAGCCAGTTTGATGCCCTTTTTTTTTTTTTTTGGAATAGTGATTTGATGAAGAATGTGTGATTAAAAAATAAGATTTTTTTTTTGGGATTGAGTGTAATATTATTTTATTGAAAAATGTGTAATTGAAAAAAAAAGAGGGAAAATGTATTTAGAAAAATGAGAATCAAACAATGCTTTAATAGGGTAAGTAAATGAATGTCCTATGCAATAAAAAAAAGTTCAATTAGAGGATAACAACTCTAGCTTGTATACGGTGGGTATTCACGGGACTTAGAATGAATGCTAGCAAATCTAGCTTGTATACGGAAGGGTATTCATGGGTAAAAATTGGAGGATATTGTTGCATAGACCAACATTCCTAAAGGTTCTATGTCGTTTCGATATTTGGGAACTCCACTTGCCGCCTAGAAATTAAAAATCAGCTCATATGAAGTGCTCCTCGATAAATTTTCTACTTACATTTGCGCATGGACAAGATCTTCACTTTGTTTCATGAGTAGGGAGGAACTTGTTAGAGCCATAGTACAAGGTGTGAAATGTTTTTGGCTCTCTATTTTTCCCATCCCATCTATAGTAGCCTCGAGGATTAATAAGCTTTGTTGAGACTTTTTTGGGGTACTGAAAAATAGTTGGTTGCTTGGAGTACCACTTGCCTATCGAAGGAGGAGAGCGGCCTTGGTTTTAGAGATATGAAAAGTTGGAATTTAGCTCTTCTTGCAAAAGTCATTTGGAATATTCATGTTAAGAATGATATTTTATAGGTTAAATGAGTTAACCAAGTATACCTTAAAGGGAAGGAGAAAAGTGACTCCTTGTTGCTCAAAAGAATGTTGGAAATTAGAGACATGATTGTTGGGAATTTTGGGCTGCCCAAAGTGTTGAAAACATGCTGTCGAACTGGAGTAGTGATGGCCAGTTTTGTGTCCAAGCTGCCTATGAGTACTTTCGGCCGAAGGGCGACAAGAAGGTCTAAACGAGGAAGGTTTGGATATCTTTTATTACTCCAAGACATGTTTTTATCTTATGGTTGGGTGCCCAATCAAAACTACTCACTAAGGATCGGTTGTCGCATCTAAACATTGACAATAATTGTGTTTTTTGTGGGGCAAACTTGGAAACGGGACAACGCTCGTTTTTCCAACGTCCATTCACCTCTAGCATATGGACGAAGATCAAAACTTGGATGGGGATTAGGAGATCAATGACTACAATTTCAAATGCTTTGAAGTGAATCAAGAAAGAGACCAGAGGGACATTTTGGCAAAGTAACTTTTTATTATTTTTATAAAGGAATTTTTTTAAAAGAACTTTTTATTTTATATTATTTTTCTATGGGGCTTCCTGTAGGATATTTTTTTCAAATTTTTTGCAATTTTCCAAACGTTGTATGTTTAATCAATAAAGCAGCCGCAATGTTTTAAAAAACTGAAACTGTCAATGTCAGTACCTTTTTCAGAACCAATTACCGAAAGTGTCCCAATCCAAAACTCTTCTCTAATGCTACAACGAGGCAATTTCGGTAATTCAAATATAAAAAATTATTTAAGAACAAATTTGTTCAACAATTGCGGCGGCTGCATTGATTCAACAATTGCGGCTGCAATTTCGTACGAATTGCAACAGTAGGAAAAATGCAAAAAATTTACATGGAAGCTGCACTAGACAGCCCCTAAGTAACTTTTTTTTTTTCTTAAAATAAGTTTTTGTGTTATTTTTCTAAGTAAATTTTTTAAAATAATTTTTTATTTATTCTAAATTTAAATTTTTTAATATATATATATATATATATATATATATATATATATATAAAGATATAAAGTTATCATTTTACCCTTTTAAAATCAATGAAAATAGTGAAAAAAAAAATTGAATGATCATAATGAAACGTTATATAAAATTGGGTGATTATTGTAAAATATTATATGAAAATGGGTGGCTAAAGTGAAATAAAATCAAATTGAGTGGTTATAGTTTAAAGTTGGGTGATCACGATGAAACAAAATCAAATTGAGTGACCATGATCACACCAAGCCCTTGTTTGAGTCCTTTTTTTTTTTTTTTTCAAAAATAGTATTTGGAATAATTTTTGTTGTAGAACGTGTGGTTGAAAAAGAAAGAAAATTTTTCGATTTACATATAGTATTATTTTATGAAGGATTGTGTGATTGAAAATAGGAGAGAAAAAAATATATGATAAAAAAGAGGATCAAACAAATGCTAAATATAAAATTGGGTGGCCATTGGTCAATTTAAAACATCGACTCATTTTGCATCTTTGGCTATGAGACTGCGGTGCCAATCTTTTGTACATCTTTTATTTTTATAATTCGAGTATGCTGGATGTATTTATACATAGAGCATGTTTGGTATAAATTAAAATCTAATCAAACAATCAATATCAATCACATCTTTTATGGATCCGACAACTTTTCAACCACATATTTAAAAAATTTCCATCACATTCTACTATTTCAATCAATATGCTTGGATGTATTTCAAAAAAAACGCCCTCATAATTTTACTCAATAGAATTTTACATTTGAAAAAAAAAAAAAAAAAATTAAAATTTTTCTCTCTTAGCTGAATTGCTAAAACCCTTTCCAGAGATCCTCCTTAGTCTATTGCAAGCCATCCGCCACCACAATACACTGAACTCAGCCTCCGATATGTCCACCGCGAACGCTACCGCCTCCGCCGTACATCAGAACTATGAAGACTTTGTAAAAGTGCACGGCGTCCTTTTGGCGGCCTCGGGACTCCCACAGTCACTTTATCGGAAGCTCTTTCTGAAGCTCATGGCGGATACTTTTGACGGCGGGAATTACTTCCAGGTGGAACCAGTGGAGGACGGGAAGCAGAGAAGGCTCGTACTCACTGCCAACTTTATGGAAAAAGAGTCCGATGTCTTTTTAGTCGACCATGCGTGGACATTTCGTCTTTCGGATGCTTGTGAGCAGGTTTGAACTAATAGATTGCTCTTTTTTCAAGAAACATTTGTTTTCCATGTTTGTGTTTGATGCGTTTTTGGGTTTTATAGATAATTGATAACAAGATAAAAATGTGGAATTTGTAGTTTTAGCCCCTGTTTTGTTTTAAGAGGAAAAGTTTGGTAAATTTTGGACGTTGATGTTTGATTTTATTTTGCGCTGATTTTACAAATGTAAAAAAAGAAGTATACAGTGAGACTGGACTTCTTAAACCATGATGGAACAATGAACTTGGCTTTAAGCTGTGGGAATCATGAGCAACTAAATGTTTTCAAAAACATAAAATTAGGTATCCCATCAAAGACCTTTTGATAAGGTGAGAAATTTGAATGAATTTGGATTGGAAGACTTCTATGAAAAATGCATCCAATAAAAACATCAGAGGCTGGGATGCCTATAAGAATAATGTCTTGTGTTCTTTAGAAAGGGAAGAAAGCTTCTGTATTCTGCCTCCCCAATCACTCTGCAAGGCTTTGATAGATATTTTAAGTTGTTTTGCAATGTTCTCTTGAAATTAAATGAAAACGCACAAGGGTTGAGATTCAAGTTCTAAAGATCAAATCTTCGGACCTCCTGAAAATACTGTAAGGTGCTCGGAAATGGTCGAAATAGTTGAATAGGAGGATCACTATGACTATAGCCTTTGGTAAATTTACCAAAGACTAAAAATAATTTATTTGATATTATGGATGATTGGTGACGGAGGGTGCAGGTGAGGCGTCGGTCGGTCCTAGAAGTGGAAGCAGCGGGGCGAGGAGTTAACGACCGGATATGCTGCTGGGAAATGATAAAAGGAAGGATATCTTTGGTTGAGTAACATTTCAATAATCGAATCTTGTCATAAAGTGAATAAAAGGGATAGTATAAATCACCTCTGCCTCAATCCAATCGTTACATAGATTTACAATTCTTCATTATAGCCAAAAAATTCACATAGAATGATGTAATCATCACATGAAGTGAATTTCTCAATTTTTTTGAAGCTAAGTGAGAGTAGTATTTGAATCCCTGTTTAGAAGAAATGTGAGATGGTCCCCACTTAGCATGAATCAATTCCAACCGTTCTTTTCATTTTGTTTGAGAAGAAGGAAATGCAAAGCATGAGTTTTTTCAATATAACGCTAAACTGAAATTAGTTTTGCTGTGGACGTTTTCTTTACATTTGGCTTACCCTTTGGGGAATGGGAGGTATTCTGGGTGGGGTTTGGCATCCAGTGGGTCTTTGATTGTTGGATATTGAAGATGCATGAGTTTAGATGTTTGGTTCCTGTAAAGTGTGGGGAATATGCTATGTTCTTGTGTTCTGAGAAGAACCTGATCGCTGCTGATTCTTCTCAAGTTCTGGACAATGGTTGCTGATGTTTGGAAGAACCTAGACGTGATGCTGTGATGTTTAAGCCTATGCAAGTTGTCGATAATGGAAGGACTCAAATACTGACTGAATGGAGTCCCCTGCTGCTACTCAACTGAAGGAATTCCCCTGCTGTTGCTAGTGCTATTGTTGTGGATTTGTGAATCAGCTGATCAAGATAACAATATTGTAATGGACGGATGTAGGCTGGAGATGTTGATTGTAAAGCACAACTCTATATTCAATTGAAGATTGAGAACAACTGTTTATGTAACGCGTAATTGGAAATAGTTAACACAATCTGTAATTCTGTAACATTGTACTACAACAGCAATGAAAGACAGATATTTGGCATTCGAGAGGTCAATTCTCTCCCCCAGACTCTCTCAAATTCAGCATGCTTTCTTCTCTCAAACAAAACCTTTAATTCTTCCCAAGTTTTGAATTGGATGGTGACCTATCTATTGAAACCATGCCCATGCCTCTCCATCAAAGCATGCAACTGCGGTTTCCACCTTTTTCCTCTTCAACAGCCCACAATTCATGGTTAAACATTGCTCCACCCTAATCAGCTGTAGACCTGGATTTCTCCCATGGAACATCGATGTTTTGAGTCGGCCTTGAGAATCCAACCCTACATTATTTGCTCGGTTTCCTCCTACCCATTGCAACATCATCTGCTCAAATCGATTGAATATCGAGCCCCATCTCTCCTCCAATTCTTTGCTGAAATTTGTTTTCATTTGCCCTAGAATCAATGCTTTGATACCAATTTAATAAGAACCTGATTGGTACTTTCAATTCTTTTCAAGTTCTGGACAATGGCTGCTGATGTTTGGAAGAACCTAGACGTGATGTTGTGATGTTTAAGCCTCTGTAGGTTGTTGATACTGGAAGGGACTCTCAAGCACTGACTGAGTCCCCTATTGCTACTCAAGTGATGAAATTCTCCTGCTGCTACTGCGAATCAGCTGATCGGTAGAATTGTTAGGCATCAATATTGTAACGGAGGGATGTATGCTGGAGATGTTGATTGTAAAGCATAATTCTATATTGAATTGAAGATTGAGAACAATTGTTTTTGTAAGGAGTAATTGGGAACAATAAACACAATCTGAAATTCTATGAAATTGTACTACAGCAACAATGAATAAAAGACGAGGATATTTGGCATTCAAGAGGCCAATTCTCTCCACCTTACTTCTCTCAAATTCAGCATGCTTTCTTCCCTCTTTCCCCCCATTCTTATAGACCACGTGATACTCTTAACAACTCTCTAATTGTCGGTGTGAAATGCATGTTAAGTGGTTGCATTCTCCCAACTAATTTCCTTTCTTGCCCTTGCTGTCTTCCTGCGCCTTTCATACTTAAATTGAATTGGAGGTCTATTATGTTCACTTAATAAATTACTGAATTTAGTTCAAATCCAACACTATTTACTCATATGCTTTTGAGTTTTAGTAAAGGTCATTTTATTTTATTTTTCCACCTCCAGTCTTTCATTCTTGATCTACTATTTTAATTTTTTTATGGTAATTTTTGTGTCAGGGTTTCCTTCCCATAATATATCGTGTTTTTTGTTTATTTTGAATTTTTGCTTTAAGTCTCTGATGTTGTATAGTGGTATTGCAGTTGCAGGAGATTCCTGGGTTGGCAGAAAGGATGGCTGCATTGATGTGCGTGGACATTGATTTGAATTCAGAAGCTGGGGAAGCAGATGCAGAAAGTGATACGAAATTAAGCGCCTTCGAAATAGTTGAGCAAGAATTCTTTAAAGTTAAAGAAGAAGGCACTGATGCAGTGAGGTGGTTGGATCTTGAGGATCTAGACATTGATGATGCTATGCTTGAGTGTCTTGATTTGCCCAGTAAATTTCCAGTATGTTGATCTTATTCTATGGACAAGTTGGTTCTATGACACTTAGAAATCACAATTAAGAAGTAAATTGATATTGACATTTTCTTTACATTCCATTAATGAAAAAAATTATATATTTTTCCATTTCACCAGTTAATGTTATTTCTTTCTCTTTTTCTCATACTCCTGGTTCTTTTTTTCGTTTACTTCTTTCTCTTTTTTCCATCCTCCTGATTTTTCTTATATATATAATTTTTTTTTTTTTTTCCGGTAAATGGAAGAAATTAGGCATATGGGATGATTTTTAAATAAAATTGGATCAGGCTTTGCAGCGCAAATCTGACTAAACGTCCTTCCTCTGTGCTATTGGCATTGAAAATAGCCTTTCATTCTCTCTCTTTAAAATCTGGGTTGCTCTGGGATTCAGTGCATGTCATTTGTGCAAAAGCTAGGTGGTTGGACTAGTACACAAACCTATTTTAACTAGAATTTTGAACCATCTTACTGTGCATTTAAATATATATTGCTCTTCATCAACATGCTTTTGATAATTTTTTTTTTTTATTACTGTGATTTCTATTGGATCAGCATTTGGTTGCACTAAGTCTCTGTGCCAACAAGCTGAAGGACACAGAAACTACTATAAAGGTCGTAACCCAATTCAAACATCTCAGAGCTCTATGGTTGAACAACAATCCAATTCTGAAAAATAGGTGAGTCTACAAGTTAAAAAAATTTACCTTATGAGATGTTGAAGGAAGACTGCCAATTATTAATTTTCCCAAGTCGTGGTTAGACTTCTAACAGAAGCTATTCTTCCAGGGATAATTATATGGAAGGTGCCATTCTTCAAGATTGCCCTAGACTGGAGATCTACAATTCACATTTGACCCCTAATTTTGGAGAGTGGGCATTAGGATTTTGTGGGGGATTATACGAGAAAGACAACCCCGGAGGTTCTGATCAGACTGATCATACATTGCAGAGTGTTACATCTCTAGACCTTTCAAATAGGTGCATTCACAATCTTATTACTAAGGTTAGGGATTTGATTAACTCTCTGTATTATTATTGTAGTTTCTGGTATATTTTTTCGGCTTCCTGCTTCAATCTCTCACCCCCATATCCTCCCAGACATGAATCATTCGAGATTTATCAGGCCAACTCCTTGATCATTCATTATTACTACCTTTTTTTTTCAGGCCTTTTCCCCTGCTGAACTACCAGTACTTTCACACGTGAATCTTCGTGGAAATCTGTTAGATGACAATTCAGTGGGCTCCTTGCTAAAATTTCTTAAAGGATTCAGTAGCTTAAGCGCTTTGGAGGTAACTTCATAGGACAAAAACAAGCAATCTTTGACTTCCATATGGCTTGGATGCTGACAACTGAAATAAAACAGGTGGATATTCCTGGGCCTCTTGGAGAGAATGCTATTGATATTCTTGAAGCTCTGCCTAATCTCTCTCTACTGAATGGGGTCAGTGCATCCAAAATCTTGGAATCAGAGAAGTGTGTAGTCGATTCAATGTTACAACCACGTCTACCTGAGTGGGATGCTGGAGAATCTCTTGTTGATCGCGTTATCAACTCCATGTGGTTTTATTTAATGACATATAGGCTTGCAGATGAAGAAAAGATAGATGAAACTTCTGTATGGTGGGTATTCACCTTGATCTTTCTCTTAATGCTTACTTCCTGCATTTTACAATGGGCACAGTGAATTATCCAATTCATAATCTAGGAAAATTTGTTTGATAATCTGTGTTGAAAACTAAATATAAATCTCCCCTCTAAAACTTTAAGCTTTTAGATAAGGTGGTTTAACATGATACTTGGGCACACATTGGGCACATAGAGGTCTCAAGGCCAAGACTTACCGTCACCCACTTTTATGAAAACTGTGTAAATGTTAGGAATTTGATTTAAAAAAAAAAAATGAATTCAACATGCACATGAGGTAACATGTTGAAGTCTAGATTGAAATAAATGAATGTCTCGTCTCTGTGAGCTTAAGCTTTTAGGTGTGTTCATCAATCTGTATTGGGAGGAAAATGTCAATGTGTTTAAGCATAAAGACCCCAGAAGTAGTAGGATTATATTTTTAAAATAAAAATAATGTCCATGTTTTTTTGGGCAAAAAATAGAGAATTACTAGAAAATTGCTCAAGATATGCAAAATCTTGATATGTGCATGTACTTTGTTCCTTGTCAGTGGTAGCTGTAAACTTTGAGTTAATGTAATTGTTCTGTGTGGGGTTATTTTGTGTTATAAAATCTATAGATATAAATAAATGCATAGCTATGTGATTTAGTCTTGTAGGTTGACCACCGTGGTGAATGAAATAAAGAATAGCGGGAACATTTACTAGCATGATAAAGTGAGTAGGGGTATGTGTACAAACCAAGTTCAACTAGCCAAAATAGAGTCACCACCAGTTTAAAAATGTCTTTCCAGTTAGTTTTGATTATTTTCACTAAGTGGAGTTCAAATAGGGGAGAACCCCTGTTTAAGCAAGAGATAACCATGCTTAAAGGTTAATGTTATTTTGAAAATGCTGGGCATTTTGGGAATAATTTCCAAAATAATCAACTTTGTATGGCTTAGTGATTGTTAATCTAGACTATGGGCTCAATTTAATAGTTACTGATGTCTGTATTAAGTATAGAGCGTCATGTCTCTTCAGGAAATATGTCCCAAAAGTGACCTCTAATATAAAATATAAAATACTTCGCTTTTTCACTGATTAAAGGTACCAAAAATAGCTTCATCTATCTGTCTCCACAAACTAATGTCACATATAAATAGGATAGCTGCAGAATCATTTTTTTTTCTTGTTCTAACAGAAATTCCAACAATATTTGTAGACTTGATTTTTTTAGCGCTTGCAATTAGGGAAAAAACAAGGGGCTGGATCATCGTATACTAGGTGTTAGTTCCTCTAAAACTTGTTACATGCCCAGTCCGCTAGTGGATCACTGACGCTTTGAGAGTCACGACATTACATGCCTTGAAGCAAGGAAAGGACCAGAGAGCGTTACTTCAAAAAAATTCTCTCGCTGTTGAAAATTCAGTTGCCATTTGTTAAATTATCAACAGGGGGCTATTTTGGTGGTTTGGAAGGGTCCCAGATTTTTTATATAGTTATTAAACCTTAACCTGATGGCTGGTCTGACTGGGAAACTGGCGAACGGGACCATCGTTATGTTTGGGTAACATATTTCGATCGGTCAGCAGTTAACTTGCTAGTCAACCCAGTAAACCAGCCGGTTTTTCGGAAGAACTGACTAACTGGTTCGGTTAAACTTGCTGGTTCTTTCAAATTTTGCCAAAATCACATTACTGGTGGCTTATCCTTGGACTTTTTGGAAAATGCAGAGAGGAAACAACCACTGAGCTGGCCGCCCTTAATATTTTACAAATGTGAAACTGTATTTTATATAAGGAAGTGCAACTAGAAGGCAAAATTAAAATACTAATCAAAATTTGACAAATATAGTAGTCAAATTCTATTCCAATGACTTAAATATTGTCAAAATGATTTCAATTGCCTCTCAATGGAGGCATTCCATTTCAATAGATGGAAGAAAAATAACTCATTACACGGCTGATATACAGATAATTAAAATCAATTTGTCTACCTAAATATGGTAAGAACTAACCCATATACTAATTAGGAATATATAGATTTGGCAAATAATAGTTGTATTCGTCTAACATCCCCCCTCAAGTTGATGCTGGTCGATCAAGAAGCATCAATTTGCCAATCATAAATTAATGGAGGAGTGAGATAAGGCTCTGGTAAAAACGTCAGCATTCTGATGCTCGGTTGAGATATGAGGAAGTGTAATCACTTGTTGATCAAGAGCTTCACGAATAGAATGATATCTACTTCAATATGCTTGGTGTGCTCATAAAATACTTGATTTGCAGCAACCTGAATAGCACTGGTGTTATCAGCATGAAGTGGAGTAGGAAGAATTTGAGGGATATCAAGTTCATCCAACAAACCTTGAAGCCATATGATCTCTGAACAAGCTGAAGACATAACAAGATATTTAAATTCGGTAGAGGACTTCGACTCGATCATATTTCTTACTTTTCCAAAAAATGAGAGCATCACCAAGAAATATGCACCAACCAGTAACTGAGCGTCGAGTATTCACACATCCAGCCCAATCAGCATCACTATAACCTATTAACGGTAAGGAACTCCCTGACCCCTGTAGAGAAAAATAACCTACAACGAGGTAACGAGGAATTTGTCGTTTAGTTATTAAGTGAGATTGACGAGGAGCCTGCATAAATTAACTGACCTGCTGCACAACAAATGAAATATATGGTGGAGTAATCGTCAAATAATTTAAATTTCCTACAAACTATTGATATAGGGATGGATTAGGTAAAAGTTCCCCTTCATCCTAACTAAGCTTTACATTGACTTCCAAATGTGTATGTACGGAATTCCCAGACTGAAGACCAGCTAAGGCGAGAATCTCCTGGATATACTTGTTTTGATCCAGAAGGAGACCATTTGGGCAAGGATACACCTCAAGACCAAGAAAATATCGAAGATGACTAAGATCCTTCATATGAAAGGTAGTATTATGGTGCTGCTATAGTTGCTCAATCCATTGAGGGTTAGACCTTGTGATGACAGTATCATCCACGTGTACTAAAAGCGCAACAAAGCCAGTGACAGTTCTCTTAAGAAATAGGGAAGAACTATAATGACTTTGAGTAAATTGAAAATCTAGCAAAGTAGTGCGAAACTTCTCAAACCATGCACTCGTGGCTTGCTTCAATCCATATAGAAACCGCTTCAATCGGCACACCTCAGTGGAAGAGTGAGAGAACATACTAGGAGGAGGACTCGTATATATTTCCTCCATCAAATCCCCATGTAAGAACGCATTCTTCTCATCCATTTGTCTAAGAGACCATCCTTTAGAAGCTGCTATTGCCATAATAGTCCTCACGGGAGTTATCTTTGCCACAGACGTAAATGTCACCTCATAATTAAGACTATACACTTGACAATTCTCAAGAGCCACCAGACGGGCCTGATACCTCTCTATAGTACCATCAAGCCAAGTTTGATAGTATATACCCATTTGCATCCAATGAGCTTGGCCAATAGGAGATGGAATGATGTCCCATGTATGATTATCATGAAGAGCTTGAAGTTCTTGCATAGCTTGCTGCCAACACACGTGTAGATGCCCGAGAGTAAGATTTAGGTACAGAAGTAATATCATGAAACCCGAGAAGACCGTCGAGGTTCAGTGATGATAGGATCAGGCGTTGGTTCAGTATCAGAAGGAGGCAGTGGAGACGGTGAAGGACGTTGCTAGTACACAAAACCAGGATTAAAGTGTTCAATAGTACAAGACATATCATCAAACTCAGGAAGTTAAATAGGGTCAGAATCGAGTTTCAATGAAGACCATATTTCGAGAGATGCGAAGTTTATTAGCATCTGCATCATAACACACGAACGCTTTGTGTAGTGCTATACCCAAGCAATGCATATCGAGTAGTAAGCTTGTGACATTCACTGGAAGGTAAGTGGACAAAACATACATAGCCAAATATATAAAGGGAATTGTAGTCGGGTGCAGTACCAAACAAAACAGAATACGGAGAATCAAATTGTAAATTTTGAGAGGAAGACGATTAATCAAAGAAACAACTGTGGATAAGGCTTCTACCTAAAATCTAGGGGCACAAAAGATTCAATTAACAAAGTACGAGCAACATCCAAAAGATGACAATTTTTACACAACAATCTCATTCTCTTAGGGAGGGTAAGGACAAGAACGTTGAGAGAGGATTCCTTTCTTTTTAAGATATGCCTGAAATTCCTTAGACGTGTATTGCCCTAAAGTTAGAGCATAGCATCTTAATACCCACAGAAAATTGGGTCTCAACAAAGGCAACAAAGTTCTTAAAATTAGAGAACACACCGGATTTAGTGCGAAGGAAATATACCCAAGTGAAACGACTATAATTATCAATGAATGTTATGAAATACTTACACGGCTGATATACAGATAATTAAAACCATTTGTCTACCTAAATATGGTAAGAACTAACCATTTGACATACAGATTTGGCCAATAATAGTCATTTCTGTCTAACAAATATTTTATAATATCAACGTACTAATCAATAAAACATGACATAACAAACAAAAAAAAAAATTATTTTTACAAAAAACAAAAAACTTTTAAAACTTCAACTTTATTTCAAAACATACATCTGATGATTCAAGTGTTCAAATAATAATTTAGAAATTTTTATGTATAAAATGTTGACCTATTGATTGAACCAGTGACCCAGTGCCTCGATAACTTAGCCGGGTTAATATCCGATTCGGGTCTAATAACTATGCTTTTGTATTTTATTTTTGTCCATTTTTTAATGTTTCTTCTTTGTATTCCTTTTCTAGTCATAGTTTGGTCGTAAATAATTAGTTTAGTCAAGTCCTTGCTCAAGTAAGAGTTTCTTAATTCTAGTGTTTGCCGTCAAACTGTCATTAAGCCTCTGTTTAATGCCCATTGAAAAGAGTTTTTTCTTTGAGAAAATGAGTTTTAGAATAGTGATTTTTTTTTGAGAATGTGTGGTTAAAAAGTAGGAAAAGCTTTAAGTTTACTTTCAAAATATTTTATTGTGAGAATGTGTGGTTGAAAATGAATTTTAGAAAGAAAAAAATGCATTTTTGGAGAATGGCTTACAAACGGGAGCTAAATTTAGTAGAACCATAACATCTGTACTCAAATCCAATGTAATATCTCTCAGTTTAGACCATTATTCCGATCCTTTATTTACTGCAATTTGCTACTTTTATCAGTGAGATTCCATTAAATAATTCTACGTGAGATTCTTATAAAATATTGGGGACATTCTGATGTTATCTTTCTATCTTAGACAGATCGAAAGGTTTCTCTTATTGTATGACTTCTTGTTCTTTGTGATCCTTGTCTGCTCTTCATTTTTCCTCTTTATTCTTTGTCTTCAAATTTTAATTGCTGTACAGCCTTTAAAAATTCCTATTTTGAAGACATCTGTCCTACATTAGATGCAAAGGTCATTAAGGCTGCAGAATTATGATGAGTTTAAACTTGCTCATCATCTCTGTTAAGATGGTATTTGGGCTTTCAAAACTGAATAGGTGTTCAATTATATAGGCAATGTGGCAAAATTGCAACAATGAAACAAATGTGTCGGCTGGTGATATCATTGGCATGAATAAACAGATAATTAGTGTCACACGTAGTCTTATATAGCGTGTCTGCTTATGTTTCTCAATTATTTTTTTGGCATTTTTTACAGGTATGTAATGGATGAACTAGGTTCAGCTTTGCGCCATAGCGATGAACCCAATTTTAGAGTTTCACCATTCCTGTATATGCCAGAGGGTAAACTGGAGTCAGCTATCAGGTATTTCTCTCTATCCATTTGTTTATTCCCTACACTGTTCAATGTATCTTCATGATTCACTGCCAGATTTACCCAAAGATCTCTATATCACTCAATAAATTAGCTGCGATCTACTTTCAGCGTAAATAAATATGAGCTAGACAGGATAACATCTTACACCCCAGAGCATAGGCTGGTTTAAGTGGCTCATTTGTCTGTTTTGTGAAAAACGTCTGAATTATTGAAAATTTTCAGTTATTCAATCCTTTGGCCTACTGGAAGTATTCGAGAAGGTGATGAGTGCACTCGTGACTTCCTGTTTGGCATTGGCGAGGAGAAACAACGTTCTTCTAGACTTACTGCTTGGTTCCATACCCCGCAAAATTATTTTATTAAAGTATGCTCTCTGTTTGAGCCTGTTATTTTTAGTCATTCCCTGATTACATTGTTCATTCAAACTACTTCTTGTTGGTTCTCTAGGAGTACGAAAAATATAGAGCCAAATTGCAATCAACAAAATTTTCTCCCCCACCTGTGGCGCTCTCTGCAACAAATAGTGTGTGCCGTAGTGATAGAGGTGCATTACATGTTTATACAGATATACCTCATGTGGAGGAATTTTTGACACGCCCGGAATTTGTTATAAGTACGTGCTGTTACTCTGTTCTCAACTATTACATTTCATTTCAGATTGTGATTATTTTAATGATGTTTTCATCCATGATCTTGGCTTTAATCACATGTTAGTTACCGGTTTTATGAGGAATAGGAGAGAAACAAAAAAAGAGAGAAAAAGAGAGAAGAAGATCATCTGGGGAGGAAGAATTCAGTAACACTCGATATATACTCTTAATTATACTTAAAAGTCCCTAGTAAAATATAAAAGTTTATCGAACTAATAAAAATGGAAAATTTCCTAATTAACCTAATAATTATGCAAAGAAAGTAAATAATGTAAGAAATCACTGAAAATAACTTTGTAAACTTCGTAAGTCATAAATTACGAATCTATCACAATCAGGCAAGTTCAACTAGGTTTATTACTGGTTTTGTAAGTTGTAATCCACCGTGGTGTGTCGAGCACGAGGAATATATGATTGTATTTATATGTTTCGATGATGGACAGCTTGCCAACATGAGAGAAGTTTAGTGGCCCAGTTAAAAAAGTGCCACCATGCCAGTTTTGGGTTATCTTTGCAGTCAGTTCATTGGAGTTTGGTTTTAAAATTCTTTACTATGAAATGACTTTATTTTATTTTTTCATCATGTAATCTGTTTCCCTCCATTCTGCAGCAACTGAACCAAAGAATGCAGATATAATATGGACAAGCTTGCAGGTGGATGAGGAGCTGAAAAAGGTTATAGGACTGAATGACCAACAATACATAAATCAATTTCCATTTGAGGCTTGCCTTGTTATGAAGCATCATTTAGCAGAAACAGTTCAGAAGGTAGTTAAGCTCGCTAATTTTGTTTGCTATGTAACCCTGAGGGGTAGCTCAGCTGGTCAGGTTTTGGGTTTGCTTTCCAATGGTCACCAGTTCGAGTCCCCTCAGGGCCACTGAGGTGAATATCCGACTGTAAATTTCAGGGTCCCATGAGATTAGTCGAGGTGCGCGTAAGCTGGCTCGGATATCCACGGTCATAAAAAAAAAAAAAAAAAAAATTTGTCCGCTATGTAGTTATCTAGGCGCCCACTGCAAATACACATTACCTATCTTATTTTATGCATCATGTTGCTAAGTTTATTCCCCTTTGTTACAGGCCCATGGTGCTCCTGAATGGCTCCAGCCAACATATAATCTTGAAACACAGCTTAGTCAATTCATAGGAGATTATTACACCAATGAAAAGGCTGGAGATGACAATTTGTGGATTTTAAAGCCATGGAACATGGCAAGAACCATTGATACAACTGTCACTCAAAATTTATCTGCTATCATCCGTCTCATGGAGACTGGTCCGAAGATATGTCAGAAGTATATTGAGCACCCGACCTTGTTCAAAGGGAGAAAGTTTGATATTCGTTACATTATTTTAGTTCGCAGCATGAACCCATTGGAGATATTCATTTCTGATGTTTTCTGGGTATGCACTTTTTCTTGTTTGGTCTGGAGGTGCTGGAATGTAACCGTACAACTCTGCAGAAGGGTGTTACGAGAAAGTGTTTCACATTGATAGATGATTTTGAAAGTATATTTCCATTTCTCTTGTCAGGTTAGGTTGGCAAACAATGCTTATTCTTTGGACAAGCGCAGTCTTTTTGAATATGAGACGCATTTCACAGTTATGGTAAGTGTCATCAATGAGTTACCGCTTGTACAGTTCACCGGTCCACCCCATTTCTGAGATTGATGTTGATATCTTTTTGAATATCGAGGGGTTCTGGAAGGGTCCAGTTAAAAATACACTGGTTAACTAGTAGCTAATTATGCATAATTCTTACAACCTTCTGCATGTTTCTTCAGAACTACAGAGGAAGATTGAACCACATGAATACCCCGGAATTTGTTAAGGAATTTGAACAGGAACATAGAGGTACTCGCTACTCTGGGCTTCTTATTTCCACGTGTTTTACTTTCCTGGAAGCTTCTGAATACTGTTGGTGGTGATGAATGTATTCTTGATTGTTCTTGATGCATGTTCACATTGTTGCAGTTAAATGGATGGATATCCATGTGAGAGTTGAAAAGATGATCAGATCAGTTTTTGAGTCAGCTGCCACGGTGCACCCAGAAATGCATAGTCCGACATCTCGGGCCATGTATGGTGTTGATGTCATGCTTGATTGCCATTATCAGCCTAAATTATTGGAGGTATTAGTCTTTACCATTCACTCTGAACTCTGGAAATCAAGAATGTAGCAAGCTATCAAATAGTAGAGAAAAAACAGTGATTATGGCACTGTTCAAGCTTGAATATACATCTCTTAGAAGTCTATTTAGAATGTACTCATTGATCGAACTTGAACTTTGTGTAAAAGCTGATGCTCTTGTTATAACATTTTCTTAATTATCCAAAAATTGAAAAAATAATATTAGGCTGGGTGTTCCTATGTCCACAATTGTCGTAATCAACATATATATAAAGTTAAAATGCAAGTTAACTACTTACTAGACTATGCGTAGGTGTTTGTACTAGAGAATTAGTTCATAAGATGAATTAAGTGAAGATGATGATTGTAAGATGGATGTTTATTTTTATATAGACAAAATAGAAAAGTATAATATACTCCAAGAAGCTCTTGTGGCATTAATGGAAGATAGTTTTGGACAAAATATAGGTGGTTCCAGGGCACGTATTTGCAACGATTTAAACAAAATTCTGTTTACAAGAGCAAAGCAATCCCAATAGAATAAGTTATCGGGGGGAGAGTTTGATCAAACTTAGCCCTTGATTGATTCCCATTAAAATTTTAATACATTTTTCTCTTTCTTCTTTTCAATCACATTCTCTAATAAAATAATACTACAAGTAAATCAAAATTTTTCCTTTTCTAACCACATATAATCCCAAAAATTACTATCCCATAATACATTTTATCCAAATTTCTCATTATAATGGGAGCCAAACAAGGGCTTAGCACAATTTTGTGGTCAATGAAGGATTTTTTTTGTCTAATTTTTCGAATAGATAGTGATAGATTGGATTGAGTGGCTAAAAAAGATTCATGGGCGTGTAATATGATTTAGTTATTTTTCTCTCTTTTTCCCCCCCTCAGGGGATGGGGTAAAAGAAGGGCAACTTGATTATAATTTAACCAAATGTAGTTTAATTACTAGACGGGATAGGAATGAAACTTGTGTCAAAGTGTCATGTTGTTAAAGCATTCAAGTCCATCTACCTTTGCTTTGGCTAACAGGTCAAGACAAAGAGCCCCCTTCCTACAGTTTTGGTTAACGCTCAAGTTCTCACAACTTCCTTTGTCTTCAATAACGAAGTATTATCTTCTTGCATCATTTTATGGGAATTAGATAAATCCTAATCTGCTATGTTATTGGATGCAGGCGACCTATTGCCCCGACTGTACTCGTGCATGCAAGTACGACACTGAAGCTGTAACAAAGGGGGGAGAAGTTGTTAAAGGAAGTGACTTCTTCAACGACGTGTTTGGCTGCCTCTTTTTAAACAAGACCACTCATGTATCTCCATTGTAAGTGAACTACGTGGAAAATTGCTTGTGATCAATCGCGTCCAGGAACTTGGGAAGCTAAGATAATGATTAGTGATGTGATTGTGTCAGACATCCTTAATGACAGTTTCAGTTATGTAATTTTACGAATGAGAGGTGTAAAGTTGACTGAGTCAGTTTGGACTGGATTGGTACTGCTAAATACACTTTCCATTTTTTAGCTTCTCCCTCTAACTCTGCCCTATCTCACATCTCTATGACAAAGAGGTGAAGTTGTGGGTTATGATATGGCGATGGCAGTGATTGGGCGGTTAATGTATGTTTGGTGACAATCTCCAAAAGGGGCGTCAAAAATAATTTTCTTTTGTGAAATTTGTCGTTCAAGTAGTCATATGGTAAGTAAGGATTATTCCCGCAGATGATTGTTTTCAATTACGTTAATTGCAACATAGAAAATAAAATGCGAAAGCGATTAAATGGGGGGGGGGGGGGGTTGGTTGGATTAAACTAAGGAAAACATAAAATGGAAATGGAAAAGATGAGAATAAAAAGGAAACAAAAGAGAGAATATGTGATCGAAGGATACTTTTTCGCCGCTAGAATGAATTTTCTTATTAATGTTCCCAAAAGATTTTCGTTCTCAAGATCAACAAAAATTTGAGAATAATCACAAACTTGATTACCTCAAACTCTCATTACATTTTAGTTGAATAAAACAAACTTTTTACCCAATCCTATTCATTAAACAACCTAAGATAAACTCGTTAGATTTAATTTAACAAAAGCATTTACACGAAAGAATCGAATTGATTAAGCATGAACACACAAGCTCGATTTGTTAACTTAAATGATAATCCACCTACATTTAATAGAAAATTTCTAATAATCCATCAAAATATAGTTGCTACTAGATTTTGGTTAAATTAGCGATTACATACTAAAATTCCTAAAATAGCATATATTGTAAACAACTCAATCATCTAGTTGACCCGCTAAATAATCGAGAAGAATAATAAACACATTAAGCACAATGAATTAATTACATTAATCAAAAGAACTTTAAAGAACAAATCGATAGAAAATCATCATAGGGTTTAAAATAACCCCCGATCACAAATTCATCTAACTATTCTTAATGTATTGACAAAAACCCAACAAAATATTAAAATACATGGAAGAAAAACAAGATTAAAGGTAGAAGATCTTATTGATAGGGAAAAAGATGGATGGAATCTTCTATATCAATGTGGTCTTTTTCTTCATCAATCCCAAAATCGCCATTGTTGAAAGAGGAGGTAAGCTCCCAGATTTTTCTTGATTTTTGGTCGGCTCCTTCTCTTCTTTCTTGACCTAGAAATGACCCCAAAATATTGTATTTATAGTGTATAGAGGATAGGAGGCGGTTTGGAGTGAAAAATGGGCTGAAAAAGGGGTCAAAACGCGTTTTTCTCGTGCAGTCGGGAAGGTGGGCGCCCAGCAATCTGAAATTTTCTGTTTCTTGGGCGCCATGGCGCCTGACTTGTTGAAATTTAACCATGTTTTCTGTTTTTGGGCTAGTTTTGCATGATTTTTTCACTCCTCTTCAAGCCACAATTCCATCAACATTTCTTCATGGTTTAGATCGCCGAATCTTATAATATTTCATCTTCAATTCTTTTGGCTCAATTCACGCTTAAAAACCTCACTATCTTTCAATTACCTTGGGTTTGAACCTATATAACAAAAGTAACAAAATAAGTAATAATTAATAAAAGAAAACTCACAAAGACCTAAATTTAATGACATAAATAAGTACAAAACCCGCACTTATCATTTGGTTAAGCTTATGCCCCTAAAAGTAGCTTGCTCTTGACTTGTACACTAATAGAGTGTTTATATTTGGTCGTGATCTATTCATTTTTGCAAAAATGACCACCTCTCATGATTATTGCAGCAAATAGTCATTCTCGTTGGAATATGGCAGTGAAATAATCATTTTGAGATGCCATGTTAAACGAAATGGCATGATAATGTGTTATTATATAATTATTTCATAGAGATTGATTAAGAAAATGTAATTAATATAGTTGGAAATATAATTTTTCCTACATTTTTTTTCTAAGACACCGGTACATTAAGTAATTATTTAAATTTAAATAATTCATATTTGTTGATAATAAAACAAATAAATAGAGGGCATATTAAAAAATAAAAAAAATTAACTATACTTTCAACAATAAAAAGTGATCTACAATTTGGGATTAACGAAAAACAAAGTAAAGTATATCTTTATGTGACGGAGAGAATAATACTTAGGGGAAATTGTACCAACAATCTCAATTTTTTTTTAATTTTTGTAGATTTGACACGAGACTTTCATTTGTGCCATCCACAATTTCAAACATTTACTTTTGTTGCGATAGGACAAATGGGTGAATTTTTGTCCGCTTAACCGTTAGTTGACCAAAAATGTAGACTTTGACAATGTTTTAACTAATTTTAAAAGGGTAAAATGTTAAATTTATATTAAAATAAAAAATTAATAAAATTAAAACCTACACCCAACCCCTCTACCTACCATTAAACTTCATCTTCTTCCCTAAATTCATATGCACCACCATTGTCTCCACGACAGCATCCTTGGAGCACCTGTTGGAAAATTAGTTTAAAATTGAGAAAAACTGGTTTAGTATTAAAATCAAGAATTGTGGAAAGTGATTTTCGTGTCAACTTCTGCCAAATATCAGACTTGATCCGTTAGTCAAATTATGAATATAAATAGACTAACTTATTATATTCGTCGATTAGATCGTCGTTGTTTATTTAGAAGAAAATAGGAAAAATTGATCAGAAAACTGCTTAACTCCATTGCTCGCTTAATGCTTGAGCGATGAGACTGTTGCTCGAGCGACAGATGGTCGAAAAGTTTCTGTTTAAAATTTGTCACTGACGCTCGAGCAAGAGGTCATCAGCTAGCTAGCGATAGCAAGATATGCTTGCCTTCGTATGGTTGTGAAGTTTGGATGTGTTATTTCACTCACAACCTCTCTTCTTCTATAAATAGGAAGCTTTGGATGTCTATTATGCATTTCATATTACTTTTGCATTGAACATTGCCTTAAAACTCTTGCAAAACATCTTCATAATCATGCAAAACCATAATTTCTTATAGAGAGGAGAAATTCTGTTCGAGATCATTGTTGTTTGTGATTTTAAATGCTTCTATCACAATTTGTATCCATTGTATCTTGGGTGATAAGTGCTGTAAAGCGTAAGCACAGTTTGCGGGGCAATATTGTCTTAAGAAAATAGATTATCACTTGCCTTAGATTTCTTTCTTCTTCACTTGTTTTCTTTTGTGGTTTGTATACCATAAATTCCTCTTTTTTTTTTTTTTTTCCAAATCTTGTTGTGTTTAATTATACTTCTACAAATTAAAACCTTGCTAGTTCGTTTGTTCATTACAAAACAACTCTCTCACTACCAAATACCCAACAATCTTAAGACAATATTACGGTTGTTTTACGAAAACAAACATGTTATATTCATCTTTGGAATATGCTTCACGTGCATCCTTCTCTTTGTTTTTTGCGTTGAACTTCTGTTTGCATAATATAAATGAATACCATTGAGACTACTTTGAGTCAAACAATCAATGGTACGAACAATGTGGTTTTATCGTTGGCTATACCACTTCAAAATACTATAATCCCACATGGAAAAAACTGGAAAAGTTCGGAGGCGTAGATTTCAAAAGATGGCAACAAAAGATGTTTTATCTTACTAAGTTAAACTTAGCGAAGTTTCTAAAAGAAAACTCTCCCACAGTACCAGAAGGAGAAAAAAACGTGACGTTGCTTTGGATGCACGGAAGCACTCGGAATTTCTGTGCAAAAATTATATCCTAAATGGATTGGACAATATACTTTATGGAATGTATAGTTCAAAGGACTCGGCCAAAGATCTATGGGATCCATTGGAGAAAAAGTATAAGACCGAGGATGCTGGAACTAAGAAATTCATAGTTGGCAAATTCTTGGACTACAAAATGGTAAACTCTAAGACAATAATTAGTCAAATACAAGAATTAGGGGTGGACGTGGGTTGGGTTGGGTCGGTTTTTGCCCCAATCCAAACCCAATCCAACATGGTCGGTTTGATTGTAATTCAACCCAACCCAACCCATGTAAAGATTGAAACCCAACCCAACCCAACCCAACCCAACCCAACCCAATCCAACCAAATGTCGGTCGGGTTGGGTTGGGTTGGGTTGGGTTGGTCGGTTTAGGACAAACTATCAACAAATATTAAAGTCGCTGAAATAATGAATTTAAAGCAACATTAATATAGTCTTCCAACATTAATAAATTTCAAATATACAAATATAACAAATAACAATAGTTTAGTCCACCAAATATCCATCAAAAATTCAAAATAATTACATATTTAATTACAAATTTACAATTTGAGGCAAAAAAATATATTTGGCAGATGTCAAATTGTGCAAAAACCAACATTAAAACCTGTTGAACCTGCAAATTACATCATCAAAAAATCAGTATTTGAAGTTACAATAAAGAACAATAGCTACAGTAAAGAACAAATATGTTTCCTTCACCTTATAAAATGATCAATCTTCACCAATATGTTTCCTTGGATTGGCAGCTTCATTGTTAAGAAACCTCCCAAGATTGAATCCTATGAGCAAAGTTTCAACAATAATTTACATTGATATATACAAGAGAGTTGGCTATTTTCGTAGAACTACAATTTGTTTTTATTTGCGAGATGAAAAGGGGCTTCCTCCTCAATATATCCACAAACGATGTACGTACAGTAAACAATTCTTTATTATCAAAGAAAAAACAAAAACAAATGAAAACAGACTGACATTTCCAAAATGAAAACAATACAAGCAAACTAGCTACAACACACAAAATTCTATCAACTGTTTCCACATCTACCAAGTATGCACACTGCACATTAAACTAAATTAATTCATGTACCTATAAATGGAATAAAACAGTTTTTTCAATGTGGATACCTCAGCTTCAGCAGTGGTTCTCTAGGCAATATCAGCTCGACCTCCTGCAAGTTTTTACAATGATTTACGAAAATGCAAAGTGGAGTTTCTAAAAAATACTCAAGAATGAATGACGGAATGTTGTGTTGTATGTGTTTGTAAGCCTCTAGTGGTTGAATAGGAAATGACAAACATGTAATTGGAATGCTAAATTTTTAGGAATAATTATATTCACGGAAACTTCAAACATACCACTTTACTTATAAAACAATCAATTCTAAAAGTTGGAAGTATACCTTTGGGCCCGTTGTCATCTTCAGTTGATTTTGAATTCATTGATTTTAAAAGTTAATCCATTTGGTTGTAATGCTCAACATCTTCCATGCAAAAACCATCCAAGTTCGGAGAAGCATTCAACCAATTTTGAGTGCATACTAAGACCTCGACCATCTTAGGACTTAAGGAGCTACGGAAAGGATCAAGTATCCTTCCTCCAGTACTAAATGCACTTTCTGAAGCAACAGTTGACACTTGAATTGCCAATACATCTTTGGCCAAATTGGACAAGACACCATACTTACTTTTGTTCACTTTCCACCAATCTAGAACTTCAAAATCCTTTTTCTCTATACTTTCACGAGCATCCAATAAGTATCGTTCCACATCATTTTTTTTTATCTCAACCGAATCCTTCATTACTTGTTTTTCTATAAATCTACCAAGACGAGCGTCACGCATAGAAGAAGAACTTCCTTTGTATGTATTGATAGAACTTGCAAACTCCTCGGTTGACACTTTACTACTTCCGTCAATGCTTTCATGACGCACATACCACACATAAATATCCATCAGATTGGCTTTCAAACACTTCATCATGTTACTAACAACTTCTCCATACATATATAGATCATCCAAACAATATTCAACGTAATCCATTTTGTATCTCGGATCGAGGATAATAGCAAAAAGCAACAATTGATTCACATTGTCCATTTGACCCCAATACTTATCAAACATTTTTTTCATGTTAGTCGCCATTTCACGCAAAAAAAAGTTTTCACTTAATCTCCATTCATCCAATTCAATTACAAGATTACAAATTTCTTGAAGATAAGCACAAGCACTAACTTGCAATGAAGCACTAAAAGTCAAAGTCACATTATAGAAATTTTGAAGAAATTTAACAAACACAGATGCACTTTCCCAATCTAAACATGACGGAGGTCCACCCCTCCTTCTACTACCTTCATCTTCTCGAAAGTAATGCAAATACTGAGCATCATCCTCTTCTAACCTATCGAAAGCTTTTTCAAATTTCAATGTCGTTTCCAACATCAAGTAGGTAGAGTTCCACCTAGTTGGAACATCCAAAAACAAAATAGACTTGCAATCAATCTTCTCTTTCCTAGCACACTCCTTCAATTTTTCATACCTAGCTGGAGAAGATTTCACATATTTGATTGCACTGTGAATATTTACAATGGAGTCACGTGCTTCCCTCAACCCATCACCAACGATCAAATTGATAATGTGTGCACAACATCTCAAATGCAAATACCTCCCTTCTAGAACACATCCATCACTACCCCAAGCTACTACCTTTCGCCTAAGATAAGAAATGGCCGTGTCATTAGAGCTTGCATTGTCAATAGTGACTACAATTTTTTTTTTCAATCCCCCAATCATGCAAACAAGTCTCAATCATTTTTCCAGTAGTTTCTCCCTTATGATTTGAAACAACACAAAAATTCAAAATATGCTTATTAAGCGTCCAATCGGAATCAACGTAGTGTGCTGTCAGAGTCATGTAATTAACATTCTGAATAGAAGTCCAAGTATCAGTTGTAAGGGAAACCCTTTGACGGTGAAAATGAAAGGCATCTCTCAATTTTAGTTTTTCATCCAAATACAACTGATAAATATCTCTAACGAGTGTCCTATGAGAAGGAGGGTGAAGTGAGGACATGTTACACTACAAAAGAGCCTAAAACCATGAGCTTCGACAAACCTAAAAGGTAATTCATCCAAAACTATCATTTTAGCACATGCAAGTCTACACTCTTCCTTGCTTCGACCAACAACAGTAAGATTTCTCCCTCCACCCTCTTTGTTGGTCTCAAATGATAAGACTTTCTGCTTCTTATCCACCAATCTACCTGGATACTTCTTACATTTATTTGTCAGATGATTTGTCAATGTACTAGTACTACACTTCTTAGTGCCACAAGCATAATCTACCCCACAATAATTACACTTACACCTAACATCTAGATCATCCTTTGGGCCTAATAGAGTGAAGTGATCCCAAACAAAAGAAGCTAACCTATTAGCTTTTCGTTTACCCAATGTTGACGGTGCACATGGAGGAAGACCATATTGCAAATCTGTGGCATTTGAATCTGATTGAGCTTGTGGGCTAATCCACTTTCTTCTCGTACATCCATATCTACCAACATATTCCAAAAAAATTATGAATACACCAGAATATCAATTGATTACTAAACATACTCCAAAATTCACAAAGTAAAATTTATAGTTCTTAAAAACTGACTCGTACATATAAAACAAAATACTTGTGTTCTTTTTTGTTCTTTATATGATTAACAAGCCCTATCTTTCTTCTTCATAGACAAAGTAGGCTGAGACTTAGAGACTTCATATCATAGCACATCAACAATTCTAAAAACACGTAAATTTCAATCAACAAATACTAAGAACAACCAAGTTTCAATCAACACGCACCAAATAATAGTTACTAAAAACGCCTAATTTTCAATCGATATGCAACAAAATAGCTGAAAATGCCAAAATTTCAATAATCAAGCATAAAAAAATAGTAACTAAAACTGCCTTACTTTCAATTAACATGCAACAAAATAACTAACTAAAAAGGCCTAAATTTCAGGATTTTTTTTTAAAAATTGGATTATATCACCAAAATCCACACTAACAAATTGTAGAAAATAAAACCTTACTAATACTTCACGGAAACGAAGTTTGATCCTTTTACAATAATATAGCAATTTCTTAGCAGAAAAAGTGATAATATAACCAAAATTACAAAATATACGTAGTAAAAGGATGAAATTGCAGGTATGACGAAGATGAAAGAGCAATAAATTAAAGCAAAATTAAGAAAATAATAACTAAATAAAAAAAAAGAAGAATTTGATGATAATTGAAGACTTTACCTTCGAAGAGTTACTGAGCGATTGCGGGAGTGGAGAGATTCTGAAGTTCTCCGTCGGCGACTTGAGAGAGATCGACTGGCGACTGTAAAGAGTAGATTGGACTTTGGAGAGTGGAGAGTGGAGAGATTCTGATTTCTGAAGAGTGGAGCCTCTGGAGGTGAAAAAATGGGAGACGGGCAGACGGCTTTTGATTAGGTTAGGGTTTTTTTTTCAATTTACCATCTTTGCCTTTTTTTTTAATCGGGTTGGGTCGGTTTATATCGGGTTTAGGCTGTTAACCCATAACCCGACCCAACCCGGTCGGTTTGCGTCGGTTCGATCGATTTTTCGGGTTCGATCGATTTTTTGTCCACGCCTAACAAGAATTCCAAGTTCTATTCCATGGCATACATGCGAAAAGAGATGGAACTGGGTGAATCCTTCCAAGTTGCAACCATCATTGAGAAACGCCCATCGTTGTAGAAAGTTTTCAAAAACTATCTAAAGTACAAAGACAATGAGATGAACTTGGAGGATTTGATAGTCCGTTTGAGGATTGAAGAAGATAATAGGAAAAATCGAAAGAAAGTCTATTGTTCAACTTGGAGCAAATTTTGTTGAAACTAGTTCAAAAGTTGTCAACAAGAAGCGCACGATCTCCGTTGATGCACCTAGAAGAGACAACTTCAAGAACGCCAAGAAATTTAAAAGGAACTGTTACAATTGTGAAAAGTCGGACATTGTTCAAACGAATGTCGAAAGTCTAAGAAAAACACACAAGCAAATATAGTTGAAAGAGGCACCCTGTGTGAAGGGATACAAGAAATGAATCTGTCTGAAGTTATTTTTTAATGTAACAAAGTTGAAAATTCACGAGTGGTGGGTTGACACTAGTGATATCCGTCACGTGTGTGGAGACAAGACAACGTTCTCTAACTACAAAGAATTGGATGGAGAACAACTCTTCATGGAAAAATATGCAAGCTCTAAAGTTGAAGGACAAATGAAAGTTACTTTGAAGATGAGATGGTAAAGAACTTGTCATCAACAATGTCCTATATGTATCGGACATTGACAAGAATCTTGTATTCGGGTCTCTACTTAGCAAAAATGGCTTTAAACTTGTATTTGTATTCGATAAATTTGTACTCACTAAGGATGAAATGTATATGTTGGGAAATATGATGGAATGTTTAAAATGAACATTTTTACAATTGTACCAGAGCAAAGCATCATGAATAAAGTTTCTAATTTAGTTTATATGCTTGAGTTTTCTTGTTTATGACATAGTCGATTAGGACACATCAACTACAATTCTTTGCGTAAACTTATAAATCAAAGTTTGATTACGGCGCTTAAGATTGATCCTAATCATTAGTGTAGAGTATGTGTTGAAGCAAAGTTGGCTAAAATACTGTTTCACTCTATTCAAAGGAACATGATACATTTAGAATTGTTACATAACGATATATGTGATTTGAAATTTGTTCAAAATAAAGGTGGTAAGAAATATTTTATAACTTTTATTGATGATTGTACAAAGTATTGTTATGTCTTTCTACTATGAAGTTATGGGGCCTTAGAAGCATTTAAACGTTATAACACGAAAGTTGAGAATCAACTCTGTAAACAAATAAATAGTATTCGTAGTGATAGAGGAGGAGAATATGGTGCACCGTTTGAAGAATTTTGTTTAGAACATAGAATTATTCATCAAATAACAGCACCTTACCTAAATCGAATAGGGTTGTTGAACAAAAAAATTGAACTCTTAAAGAAATGATGATGCAATTTTGATAAGTTCGGGTCTACCTCAGAACTTGTGGGGAAAGCTATTTTAATTGCAAGTAGTATTCTTAACAAGATACTATTTAAGAAAATGGAAGAAACTCCCTATAAACTATGAAAATGTCATCCTCCTTTCTACCAACACTTGAAAGTGGGGGTGTTTGACTAAGGTTGAAATACCTAAGCCTAAACAAGTGAAAATTAGTCCTAATAATAAATATTTATTGGATATACCAATAATAGTAGTGCATATTATTTCCTTGTACATAAATATGAAGTTTAAGATGTACATGAAGGAACCATAATTGTATCAAGGAATGCGTTATTCTTTGATAATGTTTTTCCATGTAAAGACAAGCAAAATACAAGTTCGAATAAAATGACTTGTGATACTACAAGCGGTAATTCAAATAAGGAAGATCCAATGCGTAGTAAAAGGGCTAGAATACCTACGATGTTTGGCCAAGATTTTCTAACCTACATGGCAGAAAAGGACCTAAAGACTTTCGATAAAACAATGTCTACACCGGAAGCACCGTATTGGAAAGAAGTTATCAATAGCGAGATGGATTCTATAATGCAAAATCATACTTGAAAGTTAGTTGATTTACCTCCTAGAACAAGCCTTTAAGGTGTAAAAGGATTTTTAAGAAGAAACTTAAACCGGATGGATCCATTGACAAATATAAGGCTAGATTGATTGTCAAAAGATATAGACAAAATGAAGACTTCACTTTTTCGATACTTACTCATCCGTGACAAGAATCACTTCGATAAGGTTGTTAACTGCAATTAAGACAATACATAATCTTGAGATTTATCAAATGGATGTAAAAACAACATTCATAAATGGTGAGTTAGAAGATGAGATTTACGTGGAGCAACCCGAACGGTTCGTCTTCCCTAATTACAAACAAAAGGTTCGTAAAATTGTTAAGTCCTTGCATGAATTTAAACAAGCTCCTAAACAATGGCACCAAAAGTTTGACAAAATAATGTTGTCAATCGGATTTAAGATAAACGAGTGTGACAAGTGTGTATACATAAAACATACACCAAAAGCCTATGTGATTGTATGTCTATATGTAGACAACACGCTAATAATGGACAATAGTCACGAAATAATGCTATATACCAAGAGAATGTTAACAAAACATTTTGATATGAAGGACTTGGGTGTATGACTTATGTGATATTAGGAATTAAGATCTCAAGAACATCGGAGGAAATAATACTTTCCCAATCTCATTATATTGAGAGTATACTTAAGAGATATAATTTATTCGAGAAAAGTCCTACGAAAACCTCTATGGATAGAAGTTTACACTTAGTAAAAAATACGGGTAAATGTGTGTCACAACTAAAATATTCACAGGTTATTTGTATTGGCTTATGGTTGATTATAATCTTAAAGTTTTAACTTTAACAAACATGTTAATCTTGTTTATTAACAAGTTGAATTTAAGCAATTATAGTTTTTTCAAAGTATACTATGAAAAGTTGATTGTTGATTGCCAAAAGATCTAAAGCTATCATCACAAATCAGACTAGTGAAGAAGGTCAAGATAGAATAATTCAAGAGCCAAACTTTGAAGCAAGATTAAAGACTTGATTTCTCAGATAAAATGTAAAGGTACTAACACTTTAATGTTTGACAATGAATGTTGAAGCTTAAAAAATCTTCTATGCATTAAAAACAATTATTTATGCATTAAAATTCATTCGAATGCAACATTTTGTTCAAATATAAAAATGAATTTTAAAAGGATATTTGAACTTGAAATATATTTTTTATCTTGAAAATTAGTTAAAAATACTTTCCAAAAGTCCATGCCTTTCAAAACCTTCAAATCGAGTCAAACGGGGTCAAAACGCAAAAAACCCGAAGACTGTTGGCGGTCAACCGGTGATGTGAACCCACGTAGCAAACACCACAAAAACCCACACTCATTTCGGCCCTTGTTCCCTTTATGACACTTGACCCTTGGTTCATTAACTCCACACATTTGAACTCCATAGCTCGAACCATCGATTGTGTGACATTATTGACCCGTTGAAAGCTTGAACCCAGTTTAGGACTCTTCCCAACATTCGTCAAATTCTTGATAGTTTGTAGCGCATCCCGAATCACATCAATCGGCCAGAATGGTAGTTGACTGGAGGCGGTCAACTAAAAAATTTCAACAATCCAAAATTTGACCGTTCTAAGCTCTGATTTTTACTATACAGACGACTATATTGATCATCCGGACAGGAAGCGGTCGACCAGACGAGTCATCCACATTTGCAGACTTTTTTATGCTTTGAACACTAAATACCGTAACTCTTTCCATTCTTCATAAGAGATTCAAGAGCATAAAGTGGGATATTTTTTTTAAGAGAATTCTTTGAGCTTTCCTTTGCATTTATTTTTTCATATCAAAATCTTTGACTGATTCAAACTTCTTAAACATCATTATCATCAATGTTTTTTTATCTTTCATTTTGTACTTAACTTATTTCTATCATTCATAGAAGAGAGATATTTTTTGAAAAAAAAAAGTTTTGAACTTACATTGTTTCATTTTTTCTACTTCTCTATATCAAAACTTTGATTTATTGAATCAAACTTGTAAAATCATAATATTTATCAAAGTTCCACATTTCTCTTTTGGTACTTAATTTATTATCATTATTCATTAAAAGATAGATATATTTTGAGAAGATTTTTGCACTAATATTGCATTTATTTCTTTTCATGTTCTCATTAAAAAACTTTAATTGATTGAATTAAACTATGAAATAATCATATTCATCAAAATTTTCTCATATAACACTTGAGCTATCATTTATTACTATTCATTGAAGTGTTAGTCTATCTTAGTACTTAATTCATTTGTATCATTTATTAAGAGAGAAATTTCATTGTAAAATTATTTCTCTAAACTTGTAGGTCTTATTGAGGCCCGTAAAAGCTCAATAGTATAAGTGATGTGATCTAGGTTGCGTTACAAACTCAAGAAGGTTTAGCGGATGACTGGAAGAGACCTAAGCCGGGCTTGGGTCTTCAAGGAATCAACAAAAGTCGTACAATTTCCTGTTCGAGTTACGGGGCACGGCATGTTGGAGGCGACACGCCAAAGACCAAGTTTCATTTCGGGGTCGAAGGTCGAAAAGACTTAGAGCAACGTGATAAAGCTGGCCGAAGACGGAAGCAAAGTTTTGCCGAACTGGACGCCTCTTACCAGACGTCTGGATAAAGTCGAAAACATGAGCAAAAGTTCCGCCAAATCGGACGTATGAAAGAATCTTACCGGACGACCGGAAGAGCCATACCGGATGTCCAATAGAAACGTAATTTTCGCGATTTCTTTCCTTTTGACTAGAATTCATTATTTTTGGCAAGTTTTATTAATTTTGGACTCTAAATTTCGTTTTTTTACCATATTTCCATAGTTTAGTATAAATAGGATTTATTTCTTCGTTGTAAAGAACTTTTGATTTGATTATTGAGAATTTATACTATTGTGAGTTTTATTTCTCCATGTTCTTGGGGTTTAAAGTTCTAACTTAAACTTATCAAAAGGAGATCGCAATCCTTTTGTGGCGTTTCCACTTCACGATTTTTGTTCCGGGTAATCAACGGGTCAGATTTCTCGTGTGGAATCTTGGTTCTTAGTACGGGTCGAACAACGGGTCGGGTTGCACTTTGTGCGACGTGATTTCTAACTTTCTTGGGTTTGTTTCATCTTATTCATGGGTTCCCAAACTTGGTTTTGGTCGGGTTCACATCAATAAGGATCAGTACTCCTTGTTGTAAGTCACCGTATGTGTCATATTGAGGTCCCTTAAAGTTCAATATTGTATAAGGATCGGAGCTCCTTGTTTGTAAGTCACTGGAAGTGTTGGATTGCACCACAAGTCAATCAATATAGTGAAAAAAGTCTTGCTCATGTCGGAGAACTTGGTAATGGAGGACATAGATCATTACTTTGGATCAAACCTCAACAATTATATCGTTTTCATCATCTCTATATTTTTACTTATCATTATCATTATCTTATTTATATTTGTTATTTGATTGATTTACTTTTTTTTATTTGCTTATGATTATTAATTGATCAACATATCATTTGCTTCTTTGATTTAAGTTAATTTTTCGAAAATATTTAAAAAACCAATTCACTTCTTCTTGGTTAGTTATTCTTGGGCTTTCAATTGACAGTATAATGTATATTACGAACTGCACTCAATCGAACATAGCTTCTGTTGTGAATAAACTTAGTAGATTCACAAGTAATTCAAGTCATGATCATTGGCAGACTTTAACAAGGGTTCTTAGGTATTAAAAGTATACCTTAACCTATGGATTACACTTCACAAAATATCCTGCGATGTTGGATGGATATTGTGATGTGAATTTGATATCCGACATAAAGGAATCTAAGCACCATTGGAGCTGCTGTGTCATAGAAATCGACAACACAAACGTGTATAACTCGATCAACGATAGAATCAAAGTTCATTGCTTTGGACAAAACTGGAGAAGGAGCAAAATGACTTCGTAACTTCTTAGAAGATATTCCATATTAGCCTAAGTCGGTACCTGCAATAAGTATATATTGTGATAGTCAATTTGACTATTGGAATGGATAAAAGCAGTATATATAATATTAAGTCTAGACACATAAGTTGTAGATAAAATACAATTAATCAACTGATCTCTAATGATATCACACTTAGCAAAACTCCTGTGTACACTTAGCAAAACTCTAATATAGATACATGTACATATGAAATAATAATATAATATATTAAAGGTGAAATTAATGATAGATTAATTACAATTTAATTTCATGTATTTTCTTTTAAGTATAGAGTTTTTTTTTTTTTTTTATATTGGAGTATTCATAATTTTATATTAATTAAATTAAGTTTAATCACTTAAAATAAAAGCTTGTCTACATATATAATTATATTAAAATTATAATAAATATTATTTTATAGTATAACTGATCTACCATTATATTACTGCAACCTTTAATATATTATATTATATAATTATATCAATGTATGTGAACTTCGATTTTAAGTAGTAAACTTAATTTAAATAAGGTAATTTAAGTAATTAAACTTAATTTGATTGATGTAAAATTTTAAGTACTCCAATATAAAACAATGAGCATTACACTTAAATGACCATTAAGAGGGTGTTTGAGCCACATTATTTTGGTAAAATGCATTCTTGAATAGTGTATTGATGAAAAATGTGTCATTAAAAAACAAGATTTTTTTTATTATTTGTGTGTAATATTATTTTATTGAAGAATGTGTTGTTGAAATAATGTCAAATCACTATTTAAAAATATATTTTTCTGAAATAATGTGACTCAAACAGGACTTAAATGAAGTTAAATTATATTAAAGGATACTATATCAGATATATAAGGGTAAATTTGACATATAGCTAAATATATAAGGGTAAAACTGGTATTCAAAAGTTTCTCCTCAATCCACACTTTTATAGAGGGTGATTATATTACTACTACAAATGAAGTTTATTCTTCCACCACAATCATGAAATATGCCAATTCAAATTACCATCTTTAGAACCATAATTCCAGCAATAACAGAAAATATGGTGCTGTCAATGGAGATGTTTTTGAGAGATTTTTTGAAATACTGGTGTTGAAACTTCCTTTACACCAATTAATCCTATGCAATCCAATTTCCTTCAAGAGTGTTATTGAAATTCTAATGTTGATCCTATGCAGTGGTGGAGCTAGCACCTGACGAGGGTACGGCCGCGCGTGCTGGCTCTGGCGGAATTTACAGTTGCCGTCGAAGCCAAGGAGGAAACTTGAAGATTGAAGTTCAGGCACCGCACATGGAGGACTGTGGAAGATGACGGTAAATGGATTTAACCTTATTTTTTTTATAATTCTGGGCCTCTTCTTCTGGTTGGGGTTCTTTTTTTTTTTTTTGCCCAATCCACTGGATGCAGCTACTATGTTTAACGTATAAACAGTTAACTCAATTGCAAAATGAAACATGAAATCTCAATTCCAAGACCTCACTCACTCCATCCCTCTTTCCTTCCTGCCCCTACATCCTATTGTTGGTTGTCGTCGACTCGCCCCCGAGCCTCTCCGGTCTCCGCCACTGGCCGACTGCATCTACATTGTGCTATTGACTCCTTGAGTCACCTACCTCTCTTTTTTTTCTTTTTTTTTTGGTTTTGTTCTTTTAGACTTTAGTTTATTTTCAACTATAGATTACAAATGTTAATTACAGCTAATATGAATTCAAAATGGAAAAGGATAACCCACTGGAAAAAGATATTTGATATGAGGGCCAAAATGATGAAAGTGTTGTAAAATGAAAGTTTATTAGGGTTTGTAGTGAATGACAATTACACCCCTGTAGCCCTAGAAATTATTACCGTTGTATCCCTGATTCTTACCTATAAATATAGGGCTTTGGTCATTAATAAAATACACACAAGTCTATTGACTTAATTCTCTCTCTTCTTCTTCTTCTTCTTCTTCTTCTTCTTCTTCTTCTCTATTTTATAACACGTTATCAGCACGAAAGCTTAATTCTGTAAAATCTCGTGAAGGTAATATTTTTTTTAAAATATAATTGTCTATCATATGTACCAAAATTAATTTGGTGGCGTATGAATTTTTTTTTTTTTACGCGTGCATTATAAAGTGGCTTCCTACCGTATTAATTTGCCCCCACACGTCTACTGTCTACAGTTCTTACTTTCTCTCTCTACTGTCTACAGTTCTTACTTTCTCTCTTGAATATGCACCATTCTCTACATTGTTGTAATTTGAAGTGACGTGAAAGGCATGGCTGGTATATATAATTGAGGATGAAATTGCAAAAGCATGGCTGGTATATATAATTACCTTTGTTGGGAGTCACTATCTTTAAAAAAAAATATGATTAAATTTACCTTTTGAATTGTTATAGGTATGAATTATTTCACCGTTTCAATATTTTCGTGATAAGCCCACTTAATTCAATACTTCAATTAAATCAGCATATTTAATTTTGACATGTGCATATAATTATCTTATTTTTAGTTTCTGCCGATGTCGCATATAATTGTGCATATTCAGAATTTAGTTTCTTTCTTGCTTATCCTTTGATTAATTATATCGTTCATACTCTTTTTAATACGTAGAATAATTTATGAATTTAACATTCGTATATTTGTCTATAATAAAATTGTTGTTGCTCCTGAAGTAGCACAACTTTATAATTAATATTCCAGAAGAATATTAATAGTAAATTTGTCTATTATAAATAATTTATTGTTGCTCCTGAAGTAGTACAATATTATAATTAATATTTCAGAAGAATATTATTTGCTCTTGAAGAAGCAATGATAAAATACAACGTGCTCCAGAAGTAGCACATATTTCGAAGAACATATTATTTTATATTAGTGTTTATCCCTGAAGGAAAACACATAACTTATGTCATGTTAATATTGACTACTTAATCAATTCTTCTGTATTCTTCGAAACTAATTGTATTTTTTATTGTGTAGTTAATCAAATGACAAACATTACAAAACTTGAGTTTGCTGCACTTGATATATCTGGCAAAAAATATCTATCATGGGTACTCGATGCCGATATTCACCTTGTCTCAAAGGGTCTGGGAGAGACAATAAAAGAAGGAAACAAAGAATCCCTGCAGGATCGTGCAAAAGCACTCATCTTCCTTCGCCATCATCTTCACGATGGGTTGAAAATTGAATACCTCACTGAGAAAGATCCACATGCTCTTTGGAAAAAAATGACTGAAAGATTTGATCATCAGAGGACTATAGTTCTCTCCAAAACCCGCTATAAGTGGATGCACCTTCGTTTGCAAGATTTCAAAACTGTAAGTGAGTACAATTCTGAACTCTTTAGAATATCTTCAAAATTGATCTTGTGTGGAGAAAAAATCATTGATGAAGATATGTTGGAGAAAACTTTCTCTACCTTTCACGCCTCAAATGTGCTCCTGCAGCAGCAATATCGTGAGCGTGGTTTCAAAAAGTACTCAAAACTTATATCTTGTTTGCTTATTGCTGAACAAAATAATGAACTTCTAATGAAAAATCATGGGTTACGTACAACTGGTTCTGTACCATTGCCTGAAGCAAATGGTACTGCATTTCCTGAAGTAAATGCAATATCAAGACAAGGACGTGGACACAGATTTGGACGTGGACGCGGACGTGCACGTGGAATAAATCATGGACGAAATAATCAACAAAGTTATCATCAGCAAGGCAACAATTTCAAAAGACACAAAGCAAACGAAAGTAGCACGCCCAAAAAGGTGCATGAAGAAAATTATTTTAGATGTGGAATGAAAGGGCATTGGACACGTACCTGTCGTACGGCAAAACACCTTATGGATCTTTATCAAAAATCAATCAAGGAAAAAGGAAAAGTTGAGACAAATTTCGCTAATTATGATGGTCTGATTGATGTGACTCATTTGGATGTCTCTGACTTCTTTGCCGATCCAAATGGAAATATTGACCACTTGATTGGGGGTGGTGTGATGGAAGATATAGATTAATTTATTTTCTATGCTTCTAGTATTTCACTTTATTTTAGAAATTTAGTTAGAAATATGTTTTTATTTTTCACAAAAAAAAAAAGGAAAACTTTATTATGTATCGTCAATTTCATATTATTGAATCATGTTTACTTCTTTAAATTTATAAATTCAAATCTTTATTAAAACATGTGTATTTTATTGTATTTATAGATTGATGATGGATTGTCAAGATACTTGTTTGATAGATAGTGCAACTACACATACAATTATTCAAGACAAAAAATATTTTTTGGACTTAACATTAGCAAAAAATAATGTTAATACAATATCTGGTGCATCGAATATCATTGAAGGCTCCGGAAGAGCTTGTATTATTTTACCAAATAATACTAAATTATATATTGACGATACACTTTACTCTAGCAAATCCAGAAGAAATTTGCTTAGTTTTAAAGATATCCGCTGCAATGGATATCACATTGAGACGATGCAAGAAAATAGTGTTGAATATCTTTGCATAATTTTCTTTATATCTGGCAAGAAGCAGATAAAAGAAAAATTTCATGCACTCCCATCTAGCATGTACTATACATTTATAAAAATGGTTGAATCAAATAATGTCACGAACCAGAAGTTCGTTGACCCAAAAAGTTTTATACTTTGGCATGATAGACTTGGACATCCAGGAGCTATAATGATGCGCCGAATAATAAACAACTCACATGGACATCCTTTAAAGAACCAGAAGATTCTTTTACCTAATGATTATCCATGTGTAGCTTGTTCACAAGGTAAGTTAGTCATTAGACCTTCGACTACAAAGGTCAATGTTGAATCTCCAACTTTCTTGGAAAGAATTCATGGAGATATATGTGGGCCAATACACCCACCATGTGGACCATTTCGTTATTTTATGGTATTAATTGATTATTCTACTAGATGGTCACATGTTTACCTACTTTCCACCAGGAATGTAGCATTTGCTAGACTACTTGCTGAAATCATAAAATTACGAGCACAATTCCCTGATTATTCAATCAAGACTATTCGTCTTGACAATGCTGGTGAATTTAGATCACAAGCATTCGATGATTATTGTATGTCAATTGGGATTGTAATTGAGCATTCAGTTGCGCATGTCCATACACAAAATGGTTTGGCAGAGTCATTTATCAAACGCTTACAACTTATTGCTAGACCATTACTTATGAAAACAAAGCTATCAGCTTCTGTTTGGGGACATGCCATATTACATGCTGCATCATTGGTTCGTGTTAGACCAACTGCCTATTATCAATATTCACCCTTACAACTTACATTTGGTCATGAACCTGATATTTCTCACCTAAGGGTTTTTGGTTGTGCTGTCCAAGTCCCTATCTCACCCCCACAACGTACTAAAATGGGTCCCCAACGAAGACTTGAGATTTATGTGGGTTTTGATTCACCATCCATTATTAGGTATTTGGAACCTTTAACGGGTGATTTATTTACTGCACGTTTTGCAGACTGTCATTTTGATGAAATGACTTTTCCAACTTTGGGAGGGGAAAAACTATATTCTGAAAAACAAGGTAAAATTTCTTGGAATGAAATAACTCTATCTCACTTTGATCCCCGCAGTAATCAATGTGAACAGGAGATTGAAAAAATCATTCATTTGCAAAGAGTTGCAAATCAATTACCCGATGTATTTGTTGACACGAAAAGAGTGACAAAGTCATATATACCAGCAGAAAATATTCCAGTAAAAATTGATATCCCTACAGGACAATCTGCTGTAGCAAATGAATCTAACATACGCCAGAAGTGTGGTCGACCAGTTGGTTCAAAAGACTCTGTACCTCGAAAAAGAAAAGTACAAGAGAAAAATCAACCAAAAACTTCGGAAGAAGTAACATTAGAAAAGATTGATCAATCAAATATTGAAAATATGGTTCCTGAAGAACCACAAGTGTCCGAAAATAATGAGATTTCAATAAATTATATGTTATCTCATAAATTATGGGAACGGAATAATGTTGTTATAGACAATATTTTCGCCTTTAATGTGGCTCTTGATATTATGCAAAATGAGGATCCTGAACCACAGTCAGTTAAAGACTGTCAAAATAGAAATGATTGGCCAAAATGGAAAGAAGCCATACAGGCGGAATTGAATTCCTTAGAGAAACGAAAAGTGTTTGGACCTGTAGTTCGAACACCTGAAAATGTAATCCCTGTAGGATACAAATGGATTTTTGTACGAAAGAGAAATGAAAATAATGAAATTACAAGATACAAAGCCCGACTAGTAGCTCAAGGTTTCTCACAAAAACCAGGTATTGATTATGATGAAACATATTCCCCCGAAATGGACACCATCACCTTTAGATTTTTGATTAGTTTAACTGTGTCACAAAAACTTGATATGCGCCTTATGGATGTAGTAACTGCATACTTATATGGTTCACTTGATAGTGACATATATATGAAAGTCCCCGAAGGACTTAAAGTGCTAGGAGCAAACGATACATACCCGAGAACCATGTTCTCAATTAAATTGCAAAGATCATTATATGGATTGAAACAATCCGGACGCATGTGGTATAATCGTCTTAGCGAATATTTGTTTAAGGAGGGTTATGAAAATAACGATGCCTGCCCATGTGTTTTCATAAAGAAAACAAATATTGGATTTGCAATTGTCGCAGTTTATGTTGATGATCTAAACTTAATTGGAACTCCTGAAGAGCTCAACAAAACTGCTAACTATTTGAAAAATGAATTTGAGATGAAGGATTTAGGAAATACCAAATTTTGTCTCGGGTTGCAAATCGAACACTTCCCAGAAGGATTGTTTGTTCATCAATCTACATATACAGAAAAAGTTTTAAAGCGATTTTATATGGATAATGCACATCCATTGGCATCACCTATGACTGTTCGATCACTTGATGTGAAAAAAGACCCATTTCGCCCACTTGAAGATGGAGAAAAGGTTATTAGTCCTGAAGTACCATATCTTAGTGCAATTGGAGCATTAACATATCTTGCAAATTGCACTCAACCCGATATAGCTTTTTCTGTAAATCTCCATGCAAGATATAGCTCTACACCAAGTCAAAGACATTGGAATGGTGTTAAACACATTTTTCGTTACCTAAAGGGTACGATTGATTTGGGATTATTTTACTCCCAAAAGTCGGGATCTACTTTAGTGGGATATGCAGATGCAGGTTATCTATCTGACCCACACAAAGCTAAATCACAAACAGGATATGTGTTTACAAGGGGAGGAACAGCTATATCATGGAGATCTGTGAAGCAATCCTTGACAGCAACATCCTCAAATCATTCTGAAATTATTGCAATCCATGAAGCAGGGCGAGAATGTGTATGGTTGAGGAACATGACCCATCATATCCAAGCATCATGTGGGTTAACTTCAACAAAAGATAGTCCAACAATTTTGTATGAAGACAATGCAGCTTGTATTGCACAACTCAAAGGAGGCTATATCAAAGACGACAGGACGAAACATATTTCTCCAAAATTCTTTCATACACACGAGCTTCAGAAGAATGACGACATCGATGTTCAACAAATTCGCTCAAGTGACAATTTGGCCGATTTATTCACAAAAGCACTGCCAACATCTACATTCAAGAAGTTAGTCCATGGGATTGGAATGCGTCGACTCAAAGATTTTTAGTGATCAACATCAGGGGGAGTAGCTGTACTCTTTTTCCTTCGCATAGGTTTTATCCCACTGGGTTTTCCTAGCAAGGTTTTAATGAGGCAGCATTTATTTTTAATACTCCAAAATAACTGTACTCTTTTTCCTTCGTTTGGTTTTTTTGTCCTATTAGGTTTTTATCAAACAAGGTTTTAACGAGGCAGATATTTTGTAATGTGTCATTCAAGGGGGAGTGTTGTAAAAGGAAAGTTTATTAGGGTTTGTAGTGAATGACAATTACACCCCTGTAGCCCTAGAAATTATTACCGTTGTATCCCTGATTCTTACCTATAAATATAGGGCTTTGGTCATTAATAAAATACACACAAGTCTATTGACTTAATTCTCTCTTCTTCTTCTTCTTCTTCTTCTCTATTTTATAACAGAAAGAATATATTAGCAAAAAACGTCAGTGAATTTGCTGCATTTATTGTATTTTGTGTTTATTTATAGAAATAAAATACAATTTGTTTAATATTAAATAAAAGTGAGAAATTATTGAATTCACTTACATTTCTCCGAAGAAGGGGAAACGTCGCCTTTGCATGAAACATGGACAGTTGATCCTTTTGACTTTGATTTCGTCCCTTTCTTTTAACCTTCTCTTTTCTCTCTATATATACATGTATGCAGTGATACACTTGACATTCATTTTACCTTTTTTATTGTTCTCGTGCAATTGCTAATTTCTTTTCAATTTATGGTGGTAGACTAATAGGTAGTGTTGATTTATGGGATTGAACGGGCTCTTATGTCTGTCTGGAGATTCCATTTTTATTTGATGACATCTTCTTAAGTTTGGTGCCTTTGGAGTGTTTGTAGAAAGATAATAATTCAATTCTTGGAGCCGTAAAAACCTATTTTGGATTTTATTAGTGGTTTCTTGTTATATTTTTTTTCATAAACCAAAATGCAGTTAGTAGTTGCACTCTGTAATATGCTTCTTCATACGTTGTTCGTGGAAGAAAGATGGCTAAGTTTGTCTTTCGGGTATTACTTAGGAGCACCTAGAAAATTGCATCCAGTGTCCCTTTTCTTTGGTTGGATGAAAAGTAAAAAATGATGGTCAACGATCAACGACCGCCCTAGCTGACCAAGAATCCTAGATCGGCCACTGATCCTCTGGAAGCAGATTATGGTCATAATTATATTGTTGTATCTCAATCAATGGCGAAAAAAAAATGTTGTGCATCAATCTCGTGGTCATCATAAATTTTGATGATTATAGGACTTAAGGAAGATGAGATAATTCCTGTTCACATTCTGATGGTAGACAAAGTGTGTGTGGCAAATGTTCAACAGGTATTATCAGCATATGATCTTGTACTAATGGTCCTTTAGCAAGTGCACAATAGTAGTGTTCTTCTATGGTAGTGATTAAATGGGACTTGACAAACAAAACCAGAATTCTTTGGACCTGAAACAAAGTAAACATTATCATAGTTGTTATCACACAAAAGAAATACCACCACGGAGAAAGCCAATATGGCTGGACCTATGGATTTTCAACCCATAATAGCAAATCCAACATTTCTTTGGTGGTTTTGAGTTATATTGTTGAATCTCAATCAATGGGGGAAAAAAATTATGTTTTTGTGCATCCGGACATAATCAATTTTGATGGTTAAAGGAAGATGAAATTAATCCTGTTCACATTCATCAAACACACTTTGGCGAAAAAAATTGTTCCTTCCATATTATTTTTACTACCTCTGATTAAGGAATGAGGGGAAAATTGTGATTCATTAACATTTTCAGTATTCTGTCTATATAAATATCAAAAGAAAGATTGATAAAATGGGAAAATGACTTCTTGACTAATCTAGTACTATGTTTCACTTGTTCTTCATCCTATCTCAAGTACGAACATCATCAATTTTGATTATTAAAGGAAGATGACAAAAAATTCAATATTGGTGAAAAAGATAAGAAAAATAAGTAGAAATATTGGAACGATAAGTATATCACAATGATATATTTTCTTTTTCATTTTTATTTTTAATGGATATGGGATATAACTGTAAATTTGTTGTGGTGTTTTAATTGAAAATATACTTTAATTGTAGTGTGAATTTAATGTTAAGTAAATTTTGCGGTGGTAATATAATTACCCTTTAATATATTGTAGATTATTATATTTTTTTAAAACAAAAATTTACCATTTTGCCCTTTTTAAAATTAGTCAAAATATTGTCAAAGATCACTTTTCTAGTCAACTAATTCCATCCATTCAACCTATTGCAACGAAAGTAAAATATTTGAAACTTTGGATGGTACAAATGGAATGTTCGGATAAAGTCAGCAAAAAGTGAAAAGTTTGGGATCGCGACTGCAATTATCCCTAATAGTGTTACTTAGTTGGAACCTTTAATATTGAATATAAAAGTGGAATTCCTTTTAGTAGTAATTAGCTCTGGATTGACACTAGTATGTTAACTACTTTTTGTAGTACACCCATGATAAAGTAAAATAGTTATCTATTCTTGCTTTTATTTTATAACATGTTTCAGTACTCATTATACTTGTCTCTGTCTATTGCAATTTGCAAAAAAGTTCCTCGATGCCTATCTCATTTAAGATAAGGAAATCGTTTAAGAAAACTCTTCAAGTCATAAAGAAAGCTCGGGATGGTTGTAGGAGGTCATGATCGGGTTATGGCTCTAATGGCTACTATATCTACTTGTATGAATCATCGGTGGAAACTAAATTGTTTTTTGGTTGGATTGTGGACTATAATATAGAAGTAGACAAGAGCAAAGAACAATAGAATAATACACAAAGTAATGTTATTGACAAGCAGTGTTTACAAACAACATTTATGAAAGTTTAGCATGAGTAAAGAACAATAAAATTATGTATAAAGTAATGCTATTTATAAATGATGCTTGCATATAAACTCTGTTTGTAAGCACTTTTTGCAAATAACATTATTCTTATATATATATATATTAGGAAATATTTGACATTTAGCTATTTTTGATGTAGATTAAAATCAGATTTTTAATAGATTTTGATAAAAATTAATGAAATGTATAGTTGAAAAGTTGTGGATCCCATAAATTATGTGATTAAAATTAATTACTGATTTTGATTTTGATATTTTAATTTTATTTTAATTCAAACCAAACCAGACTTAATGTATGTGTTAAGTCTAGTCATGTCAAGGAAACTCCATAGGGTAGTTTGATACTGAGCTAAGGCTTGTTCAATAGAGATTTAAATTCAATTTTAATTGAAAGTATAGCCGTTATGTTTGACTTTCATCTTACGCATGTGACCCACTAACGACTAGTTTTTCAATTAAAATCTAATTTAAATCTCCACCAAACGAGCTCCTAGTGTTTTTCCACATTCAGTATGATAGTGATTAGTTGCAATGAAAGTGAACTAGTGCCGCGTTAACTAGGGATTAATTTCACTAATTGTCACTGAATTTCGGATTCAATGTCACATTGACAACTAAACTTTAATTTGCCTCAAACATGCGACTGGATTTTATAAATATTCATTCAGACTAACGATACAGTTTGACATCCATTTCTTAACTAAATATACTTTAACAAAGTAATATGTATCCTTTACATCATCTCGTTTAGAGGTTAGATTTGCTGTCCCCTTATTATTCTCCCATAAAGTCTTGATACAATCGGATAGCATTTTCGTTCTCATATTTACGAAAAAAAGAGCTTATCAAATCTAAATTTTATAACATAATAATGCATTGTATAAAATAAAACTATTCAAGGCTTATGCCCCAAATCCAACTTCACACGAGGCTCTCATAAGATGCCTCAAATCCGACCTCTCAAGTGCTATCCGTGAAGCATATGCTTTGATTTACTAAGGTTTATGCCTCAAGACGGCTGAGTTGTTTACTCGTTTGTTATGCTTTTTGCACGTCTGTATTCTTCTGAATTATTCACAAGACCATCTTGAGGTTTACATCTCGCCTCACATTGGCCAAACCTCTTGGTACTCGATTAAACATTTTTGAACATTATACTTGAGTATAAATTAGAAACTGAAAGAGTTGGTAAATAACATTTCTACAAATTGAAAGATGTTCCATTTAAGCTGGTTCAATTATATTTGAAAATCGCAAATAATAGGATCACTTCTCCGTGAATCTTATTTTGTACAAAACCCCATCTTATTTGCATGTGTTCTTCGAGGTAATCTTTGACGATTAAACTGGAGGAAGATGGCACACAACACTTCATAAAGATTCCACAATTCCTTCGAGAACACTTAAGCAACTATGGGGTATGATGCACAAGTTGCAACACCTGCAAAAAATTCATTTCCATCAGTTTATATACTGAACTCGAAGCACCCTGGGTCGAATGAAGCTTATCAAAATCTAAGATTATGTCTAAACATGTTTGCAGTTGATTAATTGGTTCTAACATTTAGCATGTTGCTACCAAGGGAGTCTAACCCTTCTTTGAAACAAGATAAATTATGATACACCTCTAACTTTTTAAGTAGCCTATAAGCAGCTCAGCCAAACGTAACTAAGGGAGTCTGAGCCTTCTTTGAAACAAGATGAATTATGATCTGCAGAAAACTTACCACACATGTTCTTTCCCATCTCCATTTTGAAGTAGACATTTGTCACCCCAGTCAGCTCCCCATGAGTTCTTAATCAGCCAATATGGAATACCGTTTTCAACTCCATAACCAATGGCAAGAACAGCATGATTCACATCCTGCGCGAGACAACAAATGGGAGGTACCATCGAAATGTCTTTCAGAATGCGAAATGCATTGTCTCTACTACATGCTAAGAATCATTGAAGACGGTTAAGCATAATTACTAAGTATTAGTGCAAGCATGATATGTCAACTTACTCATTGACCAAGACCAGTAGCAAGTGGTTGGCTCAAGGATATCCATAACCACAATGTGCACTTCTATGATGTTCGGACTCAGGTTCGGATATTGGGTACGTGTACGTTTCTAAGTAGTGTCGGATCTTTTATTTTCCAAAATGTAGGATACGGGAACATAACTAAAAAAAGTCCAAATTTCGGACATGGATATGCGAGTACGTTTTTCAAACTCCATTTTTCTGTAGAAATTCACATATCAAAAGTGAAATAATAATTAAGTGACAAATTGTTAGAAGGTAGAACATGTCACTTAAAACAATTTAAAATTTATCCTAAAATAATAAGTTATTGTTATAAATATATACTTTCAAAAATTAATATTAAGTTTAAGAGTTTTTTAACACATTTTAATTGCTTTTTAATAATTATTTCAATAAATAAAAAATAAATGGGCTAAGCAAAGTTATATTTAATAGAGGAAATTACAGAGAGCCAGGTACTTAAACTTCCAAATTCAAAATTCAGGTGTGAAACTTATTTAATAAAAAAATCAGGTATCAATCAATTAATATATATAAAAATTAATTTAATCTACAAACCCTAAATTCATTTTCAACCTATTTTCGTCTCTCTACTTTCTCTCTCGAGACGTTTTCATCTCTTCGCTTTCTCTCTAGAAGGTTTCTTTCAACCTTCTCTACCGGCGGTCGGGAAATCTAAGCGCCGCTCGTCTCGCCTTGCCACAACAAGCGTGGTGCCACGACGGCTTCGTTGACGTGACTGGTGCGAGCGTGGATCTAAGGTGTTCATGGTGGTGGTCTCTGTTTTCGATCTGCATTTTGGGGGGATTTTTTTATTTTTCGATCCGGCGACGATTTTTGTTGGAGGTGCTAATGTGGTGTCGGTGGTGATGGCGTTCGACGATGGTGATGTGGTGTTGTGGATCGCAACAGCCCGAAACCCAATTCTCTCTCTTTCGATCTGCATTATGGGGTTTTTTGTTTTATAGTGGTATGTGCGGTGGTGTTTCTGGTGCAGTGTGGTGATGTTGGTGTTGCAACAATGGTGGTGGTGATGATGGCGGCGCGGTGGCTGTGATGACTAGTGGTGGCGATGGCAATGATGGTTGTGTTGATTTCGATTGGTAGTGGATTGGATCTAGTGGTTGGCCTTTTTGGTGGTGCTGTAACGACGGTGGTACTGTTGGTGAGGCCACTGTGACCACTGTTTGGTTTCTATGAACAATAACTCATTTGGTGGTGTTTTTGGTGCGGTGTGGTGATGGTGGTGTTGCAACAATGGTGGTGGCGATGGTGGCGCGGTGGCTGTGATGACTAGTGGTGGCAATGACAGTGATGGTTGTGTTGATTTCAGTTGGTAGTGGATTGGATCTAGTGGTCCGGTGGTAGTGTTGGTGAGGCCACTATGACCACTGTTTAGTTTTTGTGACCAACTCAATTGTGACTGAAAAAAATTGTGACAACTAATTTGAAAATCTGTGACTGAAATTTTTTTGTAACCAACTAATTGAAAATTTGTGACAAACAAATAAACTGTGACCTACAATTTGTGACCTCGAAATAAACTGTGACCTGAAAAAATTTTCTCGAAATAATCTGTGACTTAATAATTTGATAATATGTGACCAATAAATAATTTGTGACCTTAATTATAAATCTGTGACCATTAATTGTATAATTGTGACCTTATTATATTTAATTAATAAAGATATTTAATTATTTATATATAAACCTGATTTTTGAATTTTTAAACTATATACTTGATTTTTGAATTTGTATAAACTAGGAAAAAATTCATAAACCAGGTTTTAAGTATAGCCAATTCAAAATTCAGGCCTAAGGTTTTAAAATGCAAAAATCAGGTATCCGGTAACTACTTAAAAATATTTTATTAATTAATTATTTTAAGGTCACAATTATACGTTTCATTGTCACAGTTACATTTAAAGGTCACAACTAATTTACTGGTCACATATTATCAAATTAATTGATCACAAATTATTTCGAGATCACAAATCAAAAGATTTATAGGTCACAGTTTATTTTGAAGTCACATATTAAAAATTTTATAGGTCTCAGATTATGTATCAGTTACGATAAAAAAAAAAAAAATTATAGGTCACAATGTTTCTATCGGTCACAATTTTTTAAGATTGTTTGTCACAGTATATTTTTTAGTCATAAATTCACGAATTTTAAGTCACATTTAGTCACCAAGAACCAAAATTATTGGTCACAGTATACTTCTCCTAAAACATCAGAGGTGCGAAATTGGAAGAGAAAAATCCGTTATGGCTGCAAAAGTGAAACCTATCACACAGTTCCATGGGTTGACACAAGAAATACACTAGAACTTCCAGATATATATAGAGTTTAAAGAAGACAAAGTAAAAACACAATAAAACCTTCATTCTCTCTATTATAATTCATCCTAATACACGAGTAAGTGTAACCATGATGTTTTCTTATCGAATGTTACTGCTAATAAGTTGACCAGTTTTCCTTCATAGAACAGCAAAAAAAATCATCATCACCATCGTGATTTGCGCCATTTCAGCTGCAATCTGGACCGTTAAAGGTGCGATCTGTAGCTCAGCTTCTCTATGTAGTAATCGTCACTACCAGCGGCACTCACAATAAAGATGGTAAAGAGAGAATCTTCGACAATAGTGTTGCGGCAGTCCATTTGTGAGGAAGAAGAGATGAGAGAGAAGGGAGAGAAGTAGAGAGAAGGTAGAGAGGTAGAAAAAATTATTTATTATATTCATACCTGATTTTTGAACAATGAGACTTGGTCCCTTATTTTTGAATTCTAATCTTCTAAGGCCTGGAATTATGTAATTTTCCCTGTAAACTATACACCTTAATTATGAATTTTTCCCTATTTAATATAGGTTTACATGCATGAAAATAAAAGTCCATTATTAATCTAGAAGCCCAATAAAAGCCACTTATTAACCTTAACCTAGAAGTCATTATTTTTCATTCACATTCTCTTCCTTCTCTCTTCCGGCTGATGTACCTGTTAAGCCCCCGGACCTCCCTCCTCTTCTCCGATTACGACATTGTCGGACCTCCCTCTTTCATCTGATGAGTAGAAACGAGAAAGAAGAAAGGGAGAGAAAAAAAGAAGAAGAAGAAGAAGGGAAACCCATTGGTCTCGATTTCTGGATCCCACAACTCACTCGTTTTCCAGATAGTGACAAGTGTAAATAATGCAACCAAAGGCGTAAGCTCCAATATATGGGATTGGTAAGATTGTACACTATGAAAATTACGTAATTATCTTGTTTAAAATCAAAATTCATCCTCAAAATTCTGCTTAACAGATTTTTACTTAGTTGCATCTATGTAATCTAAATTTCTTATATTAAAGAACTCACCATTGGAGTGCTGTGTTAGAGTATACCTTCCAGCACAGCAAAACAGAAATGGAATTCACGTGCAGCCACGAGCACCTATTCTAGAGGCTTCCAAGTAGTTAGATAGTTAGTCATTTTTCTCTATAAATACACTACTTATACATTGTAATTCTTAAGTTGAAAGAATGAAATAATATTCCTTCTTCTTTCCTACTTTAGTAGGTTTCTATCATTTTCTTTTGGGTGCAACCGAGCCCGGGCCGTCCGAGCTTTTGGGCTTTATTGCCACCCCTACTTCCTATTGCTGATTTCGGCACTTCTTACTTCACAGGTTTAATCTGTTGCTTCATCTCTTCTTCATTTTGTTTTCTCCACAAATTTGATTAATCTGTTGTTTGATCCCATCTCCATATGGAGTCATTGCATTCCGAGTGTCCATAAGATGTTCGACGAAAGGTCTCTTCACCATCGTCTGAAGCAGCTCCAGTTTCTTCCCTATTAATTCCTCATCAGTGAGTTATTCTGCCATTGATGATGGTTTGGGAAGGTCTGCGTTATTGCTGTCTTCTTTTTCAAATATATCATATCATCTCCCCAAGTATCAGTTCTTTGTATCCTATAAGTGGAGATTTTTTTTCCATCAAGTTTGATGCCAACCCAGACCTCTATGGACTTGTTTGGATCTCCACTACATTGGTATTTGTGATTGCTTCCCTTGGAAATTGCGCTCCCTACCTAATACATAGAAGAAGCGATCACAGTACTTCATGGACTTTCAACGTCAGTTATGTAAACGTGGCAGCTTGCTCTATCTACGGTTATTCGCTGGTAGTGCCACTGGCATATTACTTTTTGCTTCAGTACTTGGGATCAAATGCAAGCCTAATACGCTTTTGGTACTTGTGGGGATATTCCCTTTTCATTTTCATTCTAAGGTCTTTTCTGTTAGTTATTCCAGTTGAATTTCTACGGTGGACTATCATATTACTCATTGGTGGTATATCAGCCAGTTTTTTTGCTTTGAACCTTAGATCTTATATACAAGAGAGTGAAATTACAATAGTGGTTATTTCTGCTTTGCTGGCATTCGAGTCTGGCTCTTCTTCTTTCTTCAGTTTCCCTTTAAACCTCATGGAATGCTCCAGAGGATTCAACAACTCTTTCCATAGCCTCTGCTACAGCCATTCACAGCAGCTAATGATTCAGGCTTCTGATATTTTTGTTCCAGCAATTTCCAGTCCTAGCAGATTGTTCTACAGGAGCTTTTGAACTCACTGTAGGACCAATAACCATTGATACTGAGGACTCAACTTCAACTGCCAGCACCTCAGAATCCAATATACAAGGCGTTGTATCCATGTTTCACACTTTAATCTTCAAGATGGATCCATAGTCCGTCTTGAAGGGGGGGTGTTAGAGTATACCTTCTAGTATAGCAAAACAGAAATGGAATTCACGTGCAGCCACGAGCACCTATTCTAGAGGCTTCCAAGTAGTTAGATAGTTAGTCATTTTTCTCTATAAATACACTACTTATGCATTGTAATTCTTAAGTTGAAAGAATGAAATAATATTCCTTCTTCTTCCCTGCTTTAGTAGGTTTCTATCATTTTCTTTTTGTTAGTTTCTCAACATGCTGCCACAGCTGGTGCTGGTGTAAACGCCCTCTTTGTAAAATCGAAAGGCAGTTACCACCTCGAATGCCACGCTTACAGGCCGAACAATTCCTACTGCATGTTTCAGTTCATCTTCAGCGCCCTGTGAATTTACCAACATGTTAGTAAACAACCAAAAGCATCTCAGCTTGTGAAAATAGTTGTGTTCTTGTCCTATGCCTCATATGATCTCAAACTGCAGTAGTTGGTGTAAATGCAGCACCAAAGAAAAAAAAAATTATTCAAGCACAAATTCACAATTACATAATACATTGCAGAAGGTGTTACAGAGCAAAATGGGAAGCAAATCAGTATCTGAACTGCTAAATGTATATTCAGCATTTTAGATCATGAACAAGTAGAATAAATAAGCAAACATTCTTCTTCTATGGAAGCAACAGTGAACAAGTCATGTAGACACAACTACATTACTACACAATGGACGCATCGAACATAAATCTTGCTACTCATACGGGTGTGCTGGTTAAGACTCAAGAAAATTGTTGATCTTACCAGGGTGATATTAAAAGAGTCGAGGACCTTGACACCAACGTTTTCAGACGAGTATTTGCACACCCCGTCCTTTCCAGTATATGGATATGCATCCTCAGTGTCAAGTCCACCATTATACTTAATGTACGCAAAAGCTTGAGATGGCAAGCCACCATTGTAATCAAAGTTGTTAAATGCTCTAGCACAGTCCACAAGTTGCTGCTCAGACAGAGAAATACCCTTTCCCAAATGCCTTAGCATAAGCTGCCTCTAAGGCTCCAGTAGTACTGTAAAGATCACATACCTCAGGAGGTATTAATGGGATTCTAATGTTTGCTTACAAGCATTATTAATTAAGATAAGTCCCAATCTCCACGACATGAACCACACTGAATATTACCTGAATGTCCAGCAAGATCCACAATGACCTCGGTTTTTAACTGGCCTAACTATTCCGGTTTCCCTCCAGTCTTTCTTCAATACACCAGAACAAAAATTGAAAACTATTAACAAGTGAATCAACTATTTTGATAATTATCAGCTTCGATAATTAAAGATTGTCATAGAAGCTTCCTATTAAATTTTACTAGGCCTGGGCACGGTTCAGTTCGGTTTGGTTCGGTTCTGAAAATAATTGAATCGAAAATTTTCGGGTAGTTAGTAAATGGAGCTATCGGGTCCAAATATAATTTTGGAACCTTCGAGTTCGGTTCCATTCGATTTTGTTCGGTTTGGTTCCGTTCTGTTCGATTTCATAGTATAATTAATTTTTTTAACATTTATAACAATACTACAGTTTGACATGTTCAATCTTAGTTTTTACAAATTAACGTATTCCAATTTAAAAACATATAAGTAATAAGTTGTCCAATAAGATTAATTTACAAATGTATACAAATAACAAAAAATAGATAGTAAATTAGTAATACTAAAATATCGGTGATCCATATAAATTAGAAGTCATAGACTCATAGAGATCAAATATTTTAAAGTATTGCTAATATAGTAGTACTTACTTACCAACTATTTGATTTAACCATCAATTGCTTGACTTGTCATACTAGATACTAAGAAAACTCTACAAGAAAGATTCAAAAATCACAATTAACAAACATAAATAAATTAAAAATTGTTCAACTTATAAGATTTAAAAAGAAAAAATAAAATAATTTTTTTATTACATGTTTTAATGCCTCATAGAACTCAGTCTCTTCATTGCAAACTCTATCTTTGTTAATTTATTTTTAAAAAACTAAAACAAAAATTAAAAAAAATTCGGTTCTTCAATTCTGGGTCTAGAATCGAGAACCGAACCGTACTCGTCAGTTCTCGATTCAGATACCCGTTCTGGTATTTCACTTACGAAGAACCACTTGGTTCGGTTCAGTTCGATTCGGATCCAGTTCGATTCGGGATATATGCCTAGCCCTAAATTTTCCCACAAAAGAAAAAAATGGTCGTTGTTACTATCCATTTGCATCATTCTAAATCCAGATGTTCATAAAAGTTGCACATAAAAACCTAAGACAAATCAGTCAGATTTAAGAAAGGCTTATGTATCTTGTTGTTCAATATCCGAACTACAAGCAAGCATGCATTGCAAAAGGGAGCTCAGTCCAATCTGAAGAATTTGCTACGGTGTACTAAACTTAATCAGAATCTTTGCAATAATGGGTTTATAGTTTAAATGGATGGCAATCAAAATGAAAGGATAGAAAATTTGGAAATTGTACAAATTACGCACTCCATATATACTATGAACCAATAAATAATGCAGAAAAGCTGCATTTACCATTTCTGGAAGGACAACATAAGTGAGCTTGTGATTGCCTCCTGTGGTAGCAGAGCAGTTCTGAGCAGCTCCCAATTTATGCTTACGGAATTCATCCCAAGTTAAATCAGCAAATTCTGTTGATCAGCATACTCAATTATCAACCAAGGAAGCAGAAACTAACATCTTGATACTGTTTAATGGCCATTTACATTTATTTCATTAATAACTATTAATTGCGTGGATAAAAACTGATGGAAGAAGCTTCGATTTGGTTCGATTCGTGCTAGGATTGCGGCCAACCCGTTAGGATACATATGGTGTTTCTCATGCCACATTTGGTTGAGGCATCAGGTTCTGAAAAGCGTGGGATCCGTAAGATAATGTAACTACAAAGTTTTTAATTGGAACAGTACAACTGAATAAGGAATACTGCCCTATAATTTTACCACCAGATTTGTTTTCCACGAAAGAAAATAACATAAATTCCTATTCTGGTGAAATTTAAAACAAAACCAAATATGTACAAAAGTCATAGCAGCTGCTCCTCTACATCTAATGCTTAATTTCTCCTATCTTCCGACCAAGGTGGAAGGTTGTTAGTTGCTCTGGCTACAGTAATTCTTTCAATTCATTCGTCGATTTTGTATGATTTCTGATATGTCGGCGGTCAGTGGTGGTTCTAAACAGGTTTAGCAAGTTGGATGCTATTCTGTTCTTATGCATGTATGTAGTTGTATTAGTATCATATAATGCGAGATCCAGATGGTTGTTGCTGATGCATTTGTGTTAGATGCCACAATATTAATAAATGAAAAATGGACTATAAAAGGTAAAAGACCTAAAATTACAAAGTCCTTTCGTGAAATTCTTGAAGTACATAAGAATTCTTATAGTTTGCAAGCATCAACTCGTTACAGAGTTTTTACAGGCATCGTTATTAAGCGCCATGTGGGATATGGCATTGTATTATCAGTTCTTCTATGCAAATACCTTTAGGTTGTGTTTGCTACATTGAATTAGACCATGTAAGGAGTTAAGTATAAAATTAGAGTAGATATACTATATAGATAGTATTAGAGTGGAGTAAGGTGAAATAATATAATTTGCATTACGTTTCTTAAGCTAACGGGATAACATAAAAAAGAGTAATGAGTTGAGTTTAAGCCAGATAAGAAAAATAGTGCAAAAAAATTCTTTAAGTGAAAATGTTATATATACTATTCACCTTAATCCCCTCTACTACTGCCTACCTAGTAAAGTATGAATGAAATGAAACTGTATATGCCCATTAAATGAAGATACACAAGTGATTAAAATTCCAAGATAATTTGAAAAGCATTACCATTGACAGCGAGAGTGTAAGGGAGTTCCTTCTTGTTGTGTGATCTAATAATCCTCAAATTCTTTGAGAATATCTCGAACCTCTTCTGCATTTCGTCAGCACCCTCGTACCTCTTCCCGTACCTTGAAAAAAAGTCTCATTAACACCCTCAAGACACATCTCCAAGTGGTGAAAGGGGAGTTGAAAAAAATCTAACCTCACTTGCAACTATCGGGTAAGAATTCGAATCTTGAAATATGGATGAGGCCCTTAGTAAGTGGAAGTTAAAGGGCAGTCTTCCACCTTGAAACCTTGGAGACATAACCTGTGATTTACCCCTCCACCAAGGCCCAGGGCAGGGCAGGTGGGGCGCCAATAATGTAGCGTAATTCAAAAAAAAAAATCTCATTAACAAAATAAACCTCAAGACATCAAACTTTTTGTTCCAATTAAGGACAAAGAAATAATTGGTTCTAGACCCCAACATTTATACTTATTCCGTTCGTCTATGCTGTCAATATCATGAATAAAAACTAACAGAATATGCATTGGAGCAAGGATTTCTTACTTATCCCAACTGGCTGATGGTAATTAGTGTCCTAGTTTAATTCATGTAGGATAAAGGTCCCTCACGCGCATATTCTGTTAACCTTTATAGACTGAATTGACTGTAAAATGAAAGCTGAGTATCAAATTTATAACAAAAAATAGATGACTGATCAAATAGACACTCCTAACAGATTTTTAACCCGGAAAATCTCGATTAATTGAGCACAGAACCAAAATAAAAATTAATTAATTAATTAACTGACCTATGAGCAAATCGCGCAAAGGAGAGTGCGGGGCGGGAATTTCCGATGATTTGGAGAATGGAAGTCTCGAGGTCATGTAAGCCGTCAATGACTTGTCTGATCGGATTGTCATCGGCGAAGGTGGACGATCCTCCGACGATACAACAGGCAATTAGAACTCCGACGAACAAAAAATATTGCGAGCCATTATTTTTTCCTACTCTGTAATCAGTTATAGAAGACTGGTAAATTAGGTAGAGGGAGATGAAGACAGAGATGCTACGCTAAACTACTGTGGCATTTATATTTATGTTATGCACTTATTGATCTCACAAAATATGGACAATTGATTGTAATTATGTTGAAATATGGCTTAATTCTATATAAATTGTGTTTGCAGGACTATATCGATGGAAATAACGAAAAGTAAGTGAAAATGAGCAAGAAATGATCAAAACGGAAGAAATTCAAAGTTCAGGGACTAGAATACAATTATTCAAAAGCTGACCCGAAACCCAAATAAAAAACGAAAACGTATTAAGTACAAATTACTGATATAATGGAATGCTAGAAGAAAAAGAAAGAAGAAATGATGTCAAGATGGGAGAAAATAAAATATGAGGATCAAAACGAATGAATTTGAAGACTCATCCTTCCATGCGATCATTTTCAATTCCCTGTCTAGCATGGAAGGATTTCCATGTGGTCGCTCATGCTAGACAGGGAATTGAAGATGCCCTAAAGTTTGTTCCACGCGATTGCCCATGTCGCGTGGTTAAAACTGGGTATGAGATTTTTCAGTTTCTTTTTCCGACTAAAACACATGGAAAGAGATTTTTTACTCCTTTATAACCCTAAACTCGACCAGAAACAGGGGTTACGCAATTTTGGAGAACAAAATGTGGTTTTGGGAGCAAGAATACAAGGAACAACGCGAAAATCATTAACTACTCCAAGGAATTAATCGAATATCTACTCAGGTGATGACGTTTCTTGTACTAGGAGATCAATGAACCTTGTAACATGATATTTTAATATTTAGTTTTATATTTTTGACATTATAAACACGTTTTTGAGATATTGAACTATTTATATGTATTTCTTCCATATAATTATTGTGCACGTTAATTATATGAATGTGGTGACCTGTTTTATTCATTCAAAATAAGGGAAATATATTCGACGTAGTATAAATTGTCATAGGGTCCGACAGGGGATAAAAATATACCGCTATGTCTTGTGTGAATTTTTAAGTATTCATAGAAATATAGTCGGATTGCATCATAGGATATGTTTAACATTATTAGAGAGAGATTGTTAAATTCAATAGGAACATTGATTCTTCAATATTCAATCGTGTTGTCAAATTGTAAAACTAGGATTGAAATAAATTGTTGCATGGGGATTATTTGTAACGAACCATACACTTGCGGCGGTTTTAAATCGAACGTATTTTCATGAACAAGATTTTGGCGCCGTTGTCGAGGATTGAGTTTTAATTTAATTTTAGTTATTTAGACACTAATTGGAATCTTTCGTTTATTTTGATTTTAGTTAAGTCATATTACTTGTTAAACTTCGTTATTTCGGCTTTTGCTCATTTTTGTGCAATTTTGGTTATTTCAGATTTGCATGCTAAGATCAACTGGAGGAGTCCAGTTGATCCAGAAATCGAGCGTACATTTCATCAATTGCAAAGAGAAGCTAGAACAACACAACAACAGCAAATGGCTAACAAACCACAAAATCCAATCGTTCCGGCTAACGAATAGGAAGCAATGGATGAAGGAAACATGCTTGTAGGGGATTTCTTGATCCCCAAATCATTCAAAGTCAGTCCAGCATCGTGTATGCACCGTTTGGACAACCAAATTTCCAACTGAAGACCAACGTAATACTCCTGTTTCAGAATGGCCATCAATTTTATGGGAGAACTGAGGAGAATCCACATACACGCGTCTCTAGATTCTTGGAGATGTGCCAACACTTCATATATCAGGGTATCTCAGATGACACTATTCGATTGAGGCTATTCTCACACACATTGCGCGACAAGACACTTGAATGGCTAGATTCTCAACCGATTGCCAGTATCACTACATGGAATGATCTTGCTCAAAAGTTTTGTACTAAGTTCTTTCCACCAGCCCAGATTACAAAGCTAAAGCATGACATCTCTATTTTTTGTCAAGGAGTTTCTGAATCATTTGATGAAGCTTGGAATAGGTTCAAGAACATGCTTCGGAAGTGTCCACATCAAGGGATAAACAAGGGACAATTGATGATGCACTGAAGTTGATTGAGACCATGGCCACAACTTCAGCTATGTGGTCATCAGAATGAGTGGTCATCAGAAGAAGACATCGGTTTTATTCGAGGTGGATACCTATTTAGCCTTGTCAGCAAAGATTGATTCATTATTCCATAAGGTATCATGTCACAGAACGCCAATGCAACAAATGTCAAGAAACCAAGCTGTGGGGAGTCTAGAACTGATCACAATACTTCAAATTGTCCAATTCTCACACAGGAGGTAGAATATGTGGATTATGTGCAATGGGATCAATGCCAGCAGAACAACCCAAATTCTGAGACATAATCCGGGGTGGAAAAAGCACCAAAATTTCTTGTGGAGTAATAAAAATCAGAATCAGAACAGACCACGGGATCAATTTCAGCAACAGAAGAAGAAGCTACAATTGGAAGAAATGTTTGAAAAATTCATAGAAACAACTAATCAGTACATGGAATCCAACAATCAATTTATGAAGAAGACAAAAGCCACTCTCCAAGAACAAAATTCTGCAATAAAAAATTTGGAGACTCAAATGGTGCAGATGGCATTCTCTATGACAAACAGGGCACATGAACTCTACCTAACAACATAGAAGTCAATCCAAAGGAACATGCAATGGCAATTACAACCAAAAGTGGAGTGCAATTACCGGAGATTCATGTCAAAAGGTCGGTCACTAATGTAGAGGCCCAAATCTTTCTATAAAACTAGGCCCATAATTGTGTGATTAATTTCACATTAGGCCCAATAAAGGAAATATAAGCCCAAAAGATAGTCCAATACATGTTTAAAGGTAAAATGATGTTTATAAAATATTTTCTTAAAAATAATTTGATGAAGATTGGACGGAATGCAAAGTATTTCATTTTATGGCTAAAAGTACATTTCAAATATTTTTAGTCTCCTTTGAGACCCATTGTCGACATAGAAATCATTCGAATTTGAAAATAATATCTGAATAAAAGTTGTAGCTCTTTGAGTTAGCTTTCCAACGCAATTTGAATCACCTCAATTGGATATCAGGAGGAAAAGTTATGATAAAAATACTGAAAGCTATGCAGTGACAACCGGACAACCGGAGAAACTAACCGGTCGACCGGAAAAGCAGAAAAACCCACGATTTTTTTTTTTGAATTAATGGCCACTACTTGCACTACTTAATTACCCTATTTAATATGACCTTTCACCCACCCCAAACCTCACCTATAAATACCCTCTTCACTCATTTGATTTTTCACACCAAAAGCACTTTCAATTTGCTTTCAAAAGTTGAGAGAAAAATAGAGAGTTTGGGAGAGAAAAGGAAGGTGATTTTTCAAAGTGTTTTCCAGAAGTTTTAAGGGTGGGCAAAAATATTCTGCAAGAAGGTTTTTGTGATTTCAAAAGGTGTTTTCAAACAACAAAGAAAGGCCCAAACGTCCAAACTTCGTCAAAGTTTTGAAGTTCATCCAAAGTTTTTCAAAGTTCATCAAGCATCAAATCGAGGTAGGTAGAGGTGCATAAAGTTGTTATACGTGTTTAAGTTATAATTTCTAGCAAATAATGTTCTATGTTAAAGGCTAATGTTGTGTGTCAAATGGTATCGTCGGTTCGACATGTGCCTTTCATGTCAAATGGTTCCGTCGGTGCGGCATACATTTAACGGTTAATGTTGTGTGTCAAATGGTATCTTCGGTTCGGCATGCACCTTTCATGTCAAATGGTTCCGTTGGTACGGCATACATTTTCATGTCAAATGGTACCTCCGGGTACGGCATGTTTTATGGAAGTTCTAATGTTAATTGTTATGAAATGCTTAGCTTAATCACGATTGCACCTATGACGCCTATTGAGTTTTCAACTCACGGGTTTCTACCCTATATCTACAGATTAAATGTTGATGCACCGGGTTGGATGATGGAAGAGATGGAAGGAGATGCAATAAGCCTATGGGAACCCGGTGAACAAGTGATTTAGATTTAAAGTCTTTAATGTTTCAAATGTTATTTCCAACGTTATTTCTTTTGAGTATCTTGAACAAGTCATGATTTCATCAAATAAATTATATTTCGTGATTTTGGAAAGTTATAAAGTATTTAATCCAATATCTTTCAAAAATAATGTTTGTTAAGATCTAAGCTTCCGCTAAGATATGTACACTTGTTACTAAACCACCGGTTAAGTTAAGTAAAGTAAGTAGCGTTCCGGTCCACTAGAGGTTGGGGCGTTACAGCGTGGTATCAGAGCAATGGTTTTTAAACCGGTTCTGTAGACCAAGTATGTTTTCAAAACAAAAAAAAAAACAAAAATTGAAAGTTTAAGGTATTCCATGGCATATTGCATTCATCCATTGAATCTCATCCTACAGCCCAAGTATGTGCAAAGTTTAAAGTTATGGAAGTTATGATTTGATGCTTCGATAAGTTATGACACATTTTCAAGTATATGTTTATGTTAAAGTTAAATGTGTTGTTTCAAAGATATGTATTGGACTTGGGCTAAAACTTAAAGTTATGGGCATAAAGGAAATGTAGGTTATGATGTTATGTGATAAAAGGCATAATTGAGCATTTATGTGATAGAATGGTTAGATATTTACAAACGGCAAGGAAGACTACGGCTAGGGCTTATAGGGCAGATTTAAACCGTAGAATTGCTATCCATGCTTATGAGAACTATGTAACGGATCCTAACCGACCGCTTAGCGATCATGTACATGACATCTATGAACGATGCATGAGGGCGGTTAATGCTGGTAAGGAGATCACCCATATTGAAGCCATAAATAACCTAATACATTCCTTCCCACCTCAATGGGGAGATATGGGAGTCACAGTTAGAGATGAGATGTTAGAAGGCAACCCAAACTTGTTCGAGTTCGAGAGATATTGCCATGCCCTGATAGACTTATGGGATGATGTAATCCATGAGGAGCCTGAGGAAGAACCTGTGGCTGAGGAAGAAGACCCTGAAGAGGAACCCGAGGAGGAGCAGGAGCAGGAGCCTGAACTAGAACCACAAGTGGTGATAGATATAGAGTCCGGGCCTGAGGCGGAAGATTCTTCCGAAGATGAAGCTCCACCAAGGAAGCTTCGTAAAATTCATAGGGATTAGAGATCTAGATATTCCCATTTCCTTATGATGTCTTCTTTCATGCTATGTTTATCAAACTATGATGTATCCTGATTTCAAGAAGTATGAGAAATAAAGATCTTATCTTTCTTCCTTATAAAAAAAAGAAGTTAATAAGAAACCTTACATCTTATCCGTAGGAAAATGTCGCGAGCCAACCAGAACAACTTGATAAGAGATCTCCTCCAAGCAGTCCAAGACCTAGGCAGACAGAACCCGAACCAAGCTCAACCCCTAGCATAGTGGTGTCAAGATGGGCGGGCCGCGTCCGGCCCACACGACCCACCCGGAGGTGGCCCGGCCCGCGAACCGAGCTTGGGGGAAACCGGCCCGCGGTTAATGCGGGCCTATATTTATTAAAAAAAAAAAAAAAAAAAAAGGCTCGCGGTCCGGTCCGGGCCGTTTAAGCCCGGATAATGCGGGCTTTTTTTGTTCGCGGGCCGACCCGGCCCACCCGTTTTGACACCCCTACCCTAGCACCAGCTCCTAATGCTCTTCAAACCCATGCTTCAGTGGTCGAGCAATTTCAAAGGCACAAGCCCCCTACTTTCAATGGAGCAATTGATCCACTTGCAGTCGAGGAGTGGCTTCGCAAGTTGGAGAGAATATTCCAATTGATAGGGTGCACGGACGCTCAAAAAGTCCAGTGTGCTGAGTTTATGTTCTCCGGTGATGTAAGTCACTGGTGGGAATCAATGTCTCGAACTAGGACTCCGGAGCAACAATTGGCGCTAACATGGGAACAGTTCAAGGAAGAAGTGATGGATAAGTACTTTCCCCAATCTCTAAGGGATTTCAAGGAGGGCGAATTTCTTCAACTCAAACAGGGAACCATGACCTTGATGGAGTATGAACGGAAGTTTGACCAACTCTCAAGGTATGCTATACATTTGGTAGACACGGAGCCTAAGAAAATACGAAGGTTCGGGCAAGGGCTGAACTCGGACATGAGTATGATCCTTATGTCCCACGATTTCACGTCTTACAGTGGAATGTTGGAACGAGCTCATGCAATCTGGTATCAGAAGGTCAATGCGGAGAAATCGGTTCAATTGGACAACCGACAGGATAAAGGGCAGTTCAGGAAACGAAGGTGGAACGACCAAGATAAAGGAAAAAGCAAATGGCAGAACAAGAGGGCTAATGGCGGAGCCAATGCCAATAAGAGCATAGTGCCAGTCATTGCGCTATGTGCTAAGTGTGGAAGGATGCATCGTGGCGAATGTTTGCAAGGGAAGAATGTTTGTTACCGATGCGGAAAGTCAGGACATATCATCAGGGATTGTCCTATGTCTGCACCGAAAAAGGATGACAGCAAGGATCAAGATCAGAAGGGGAAAGCACGAGTTTTTGCACTGACTCAAAAGGAGGCAGAGGAGAACTCGAACGTTATAGTAGGTACTTTATTGATAGCCAATATGCCTGCTTATGTACTGTTTGATTCAGGAGCTACGCACTCCTTTGCATCGACGATTTTTATGGCTAGGTCTAGTATTACCTGTGATAAATCGGAAGGTATATTAGAAGTTAGTATCCCTACAGGTAACCCTTTGAGTACTGATAAGATAGCCAAATCTGTTAGTATTGAAGTTGAGGAAAAACCTATGGAAGTAGACTTATACATGATAGAGATGAATGACTTCGATGTAATACTAGGCATGGATTGGTTGGGTAGTAATTATGCCACCATCCGATGTAAGGAAAAGGAAATATTATTTCAGAAACCAGGAGAGGAACCATTTTCTTTCTTTGGAATCAAGACGAAACCTTTTATTCGACTAGTATCGGCTTTACAAGCTGAGAAGATGTTGAGAAAAGGAGCTTGTCAAGGATATTTGGTAAATGTCCTAGGAGGGAAACAGAAGACAGTAAAGATTGAGGACGTACCAGTAGTACGGGAGTTCGAAGATGTGTTTCCATAAGAGCTATCTGGTATTCCACCAGATAGGCAAGTGGAATTCACCATAGAGCTAATTCCTGGAGCGGCACCAATGTCGAAAGCCCCATATAGAATGGCTCCGAAGGAACTACAAGAGTTAAGGAAGCAAATACAGGAACTCCTTGATATGGGATTCGTACGACCCAGCGTATCTCCATGGGGTGCGCTAGTGTTGTTCGTGAAGAAGAAAGATGGAAGCATGAGGATGTGTATCGATTACAGGGAGTTGAATCGATTAACCATCAAGAATAAGTACCCACTCCCTAGAATCGAGGATCTGTTAGATCAACTGAAAGGAGCTAAGGTATTTTCCAAGATCGATTTACGATCTAGGTACCATCAATTAAAAGTGAAAACAGAGGATATACCTAAGACAGCTTTCAGGACTCGTTATGGACACTACGAGTTTATGGTGATGCCATTTGGATTAACCAATGCACCAGCAGTATTCATGGATCTGATGAATCGAGTATTTCATCAGTATTTAGATCAATTTATCATAGTCTTTATTGACGACATTTTGATATACTCCAAGAGTAAGGAGCAACATGAAGAGCATCTAAGAGTAGCCCTAGAGGTACTACGCAAGGAGAAACTTTATGCCAAATTCAAAAAGTGTGAATTCTGGCTTGACCGAGTTGGATTTCTTGGACATGTAGTCACTGCCCAAGGGATTGAAGTAGATCCAGCAAAAGTGGAAGCAGTAACTAACTGGAAGGCGCCGACTAATGCTGGTGAAGTACGGAGCTTTCTAGGATTGGCCGGGTATTATCGAAGGTTTATTGAAGGATTTTCCAAGATAGCTGGCCCAATGACGCAACTTACGAGAAAGGGAGTCAAATTTCAATGGACGGATATCTGTGAGAAGAGTTTTCAAGAACTAAAGCAGAGGCTGATATCTGCGCCTGTGTTAACAATACCTGAGGGAACAGAAGGGTTTGTTATATACAGTGATGCGTCCAAGCAAGGGCTAGGATGTGTACTGATGCAGAATGGAAAGGTAGTAGCCTACACTTCAAGGCAATTGAAGAAGCATGAGCAGAACTACCCGACGCATGATTTAGAGCTTGCGGCGGTAGTACACGCATTGAAAATATGGCGACACTACTTGTACGGAAGTAAGTGTGAAATTTATACGGATCATAAGAGCTTAAAATATTTCTTCACACTGAAGGAACTAAACATGAGACAGAGACTATGGTTAGAGTTAGTGAATGATTACGACTGTACCATTCACTACCATCCAGGTAAGGCAAATGTGGTGGCCGACGCCTTGAGTAGGAAATTGACGGGACAGTTGACGTCACTACTCACTTGTCAAATGGAGTTAGACAAGGACTTGGAAAGAATGAAGATTGAGGTGGTTACCACACCAAGACAAGTCACAGGGAAATTAGCAGCTTTGACAATTCGACCTACTCTTCGAGAGCGAATTATAGAAGCACAAAGTAATGACCTGTTCTTGATGAAGATCAAGGAAGAAGTTGGAACAGATAAGAGGAAAGATTTTGGAATAGCCGCAGACCAAGCACTGATGTTTAAAGGAAGAATCTGCGTGCCTAAGAATGAGGATTTGAGGAACGAGATATTAAAAGAAGCTCATTGCACCCCGTACACCGCACATCCCGGTGGTACGAAAATGTATCGAGACCTTCGTGATACATTCTGGTGGAGAAAAATGAAAAGGAGTATCGGACTGTACGTGCATAAATGCATAGTATGTCAGCAGGTTAAGGCGGAACACCAAAGACCAGCAGGATTGCTGAATCCTTTAGAGATACCTGAATGGAAATGGGAAAACATCACAATGGATTTTGTGGTTGGTTTTCCCAAGTCAGCAAAAGGACACAATGCTATATGGGTTATAGTAGACCGATTGACGAAGGCAGCTCATTTTCTTCCAATGAAAATGACTTTCAGTATGGACCAGTTGGCACAATTATACATAAAAGAAATAGTAAGGATACACGGTGTACCTGTGTCTATTGTGTCTGATAGAGACCCAAGGTTTACATCTAAATTCTGGAAAAGCCTACAAGCAGCTATGGGAACGAAGCTGAATTTCAGTACAGCATATCACCCGCAGTCTGACGGACAGTCTGAAAGGACCATCCAGATTTTAGAGGACATGTTGAGAGCATGTGTTTTGGATCTAGGTGGTAGTTGGGAGTCATACTTACCCCTAGTAGAATTTGCGTATAACAATAGTTTTCAAACAACTATTGGAATGGCACCGTATGAAACTCTCTATGGAAGAAGATGTAGATCCCCTATTCATTGGGACGAAGTCGGGGAGAAGAGAATTTTGGGACCAGAAATAGTTGAAAGGACAGTTGAAGCGATCGATCTGATCCGAGCAAGGATAAAGGCAGCACAGGATCAGCAGAAGAGCTATGCTGACACGAGAAGAAAGGATTTAGAGTTTCAAGTGGGAGACAAAGTCTTTCTAAAGGTAGCACCAATGAAAGGTGTACTTAGATTTGGAAAGAAAGGCAAGCTACGACCCAGGTATATATTGGACCTTTCGAGATACTTGATAAGGTTGGGAACGTGGCTTACCGATTAGCTTTGCCACCTGAATTGTCAGCGGTACACAATGTGTTCCACGTATCAATGATAAAGAAATACGTGCACGATCCTAATCATGTGATAAGTTATCAGACCCTAGAAGTACAAAAGGATTTATCTTATGAGGAATCACCAATTAAGATACTGGATCGAAAAGTGCATAAGCTAAGGAATAAAGAGATTCAACTGGTTAAGATACAGTGGAATAACCACGGAAGGGAAGAAGCTACGTGGGAAAAGGAAGAAGAAGTTAAAGTCAAGTATCCCGCACTCCTTGCCCAATTGTAAGGTAAATTTCGAGGACGAAATTTATATAAGGGAGGAGGGATGTAGAGGCCCAAATCTTTCTATAAAGCTAGGCCCATAATTGTGTGATTAATTTCACATTAGGCCCAATAAAGGAAATATAAGCCCAAAAGATAGTCCAATACATGTTTAAAGGTAAAATGATGTTTATAAAATATTTTCTTAAAAATAATTTGATGAAGATTGGACGGAATGCAAAGTATTTCATTTTATGGCTAAAAGTACATTTCAAATATTTTTAGTCTCCTTTGAGACCCATTTTCGACATAGAAATCATTCGAATTTGAAAATAATATCTGAATAAAAGTTGTAGCTCTTTGAGTTAGCTTTCCAACGCAATTTGAATCACCTCAATTGGATATCAGGAGGAAAAGTTATGATAAAAATACTGAAAGCTGTGCAGTGATAACCGGACAACCGGTCGACCGGAGAAACTAACTAGTCGACCGAAAAAGCAGAAAAACCCACTATTTTTTTTTGAATTAATGGCCACTACTTGCACTACTTAATTACCCTATTTAATATGACTTTTCACCCACCCCAAACCTCACCTATAAATACCCTCTTCACTCATTAGATTTTTCACACCAAAAGCACTTTCAATTTGCTTTCAAAAGTTGAGAGAAAAATAGAGAGTTTGGGAGAGAAAAGGAATGTGATTTTTCAAAGTGTTTTCCAGAAGTTTTAAGGGTGGGCAAAAATATTCTGCAAGAAGATTTTTGTAATTTCAAAAGGTGTTTTCAAACAACAAAGAAAGGCCCAAACGTCCAAGCTTCGTCAAAGTTTTGAAGTTCATCCAAAGTTTTTCAAAGTTCATCAAGCATCAAATCGAGGTAGGTAGAGGTGCATAAAGTTGTTATACGTGTTTAAGTTATAATTTCTAGCAAGTAATGTTCTATGTTAAAGGCTAATGTTGTGTGTCAAATGGTATCGTCGGTTCGACATGTGCCTTTCATGTCAAATGGTTCCGTCGGTGCGGCATACATTTAAATGTTAATGTTGTGTGTCAAATGGTATCTTCGGTTCGGCATGCACCTTTCATGTCAAATGGTTCCGTTGGTAAGGCATACATTTTCATGTCAAATGGTACCTCCGGGTACGGCATGTTTTATGGAAGTTCTAATGTTAATTGTTATGAAATGCTTAGCTTAATCACGATTGCACCTATGACGCCTATTGAGTTTTCAACTCACGGGTTTCTACCCTATATCTACAGATTAAATGTTGATGCACCGGGTTGGATGATGGAAGAGATGGAAGGAGATGCAATAAGCCTATGGGAACCCGGTGAACAAGTGATTTAGATTTAAAGTCTTTAATGTTTCAAATGTTATTTCCAACGTTATTTCTTTTGAGTATCTTGAACAAGTCATGATTTCATCAAATAAATTATATTTCGTGATTTTGGAAAGTTATAAAGTTATTTAATCCAATATCTTTCAAAAATAATGTTTGTTAAGATCTAAGCTTCCGCTAAGATATGTACACTTGTTACTAAACCACCGGTTAAGTTAAGTAAAGTAAGTAGCGTTCCGGTCCACTAGGGGTTGGGGCGTTACAACTAATAAGGAGACAGTATCTATTTCAGATGAGAAGCAAGTGGAACAAACTGAACAAACACCAGAAGAAAGTGCAAAGAAGAGTTCAGATACACCAAGAGTATCGACAGATTCTTCTGTTGAATGTGGAAGTTCTAACTCAATGGTTTGAAGAAATGAGATGGATCGAGGGGAGTGAAGATAACAGATTTAACACAGCAAAAATATGGTGCAAGGAGCTGATTTAAAGCTCAATGAGATAGAGTTAAACAACTCAATAATCTTGTGATTTCAAGTGGGGAAGATGGCAATGAAGATTAACATAAAACACAAACATAAAGAACATAAAACAAGAACATAAATTAAACTCACTCTTGCTGGTTTTTACACCAGTGGAGGAGAAAAGGGAAATACACTTGAGACTACATTTTGAATATATTTTTGTATTGATTTTCTTGGTTGCGTCTTGTACTTCTCGAGCTCCACAATGGAGAGCATATATATAGAAAGAAATATGATAGCCAACCTACTACCAACTTACATGTCTCTCCTCTTAATTTAAGGACAACTTGCCTAATATTTTAAACATTTCATCACATGTCTTAGTTGGTTTGAAACCAAACTAGACTTTACAATTATTGAAACCACAATTTTCAACTAATTTGTTTGACAACAAAGTGTCAATACCCAACAGACAGCAAACTTGGAATAATTACGTTCTGGATAATTGATTCATTAGACTAAAAAGAACATTGTGAAAAATCCCCCTTTTCGTTGCTGACAGGGGAATGCAATCTTCAACTCCGGCCAAATATGGTAAGAAAATAAATGAGAAAAAGAACTCATTTTTTACTGTTTTATCATGTTCTATTGCTTCTCCTCTTACTTGATCAAAGAACTGAGATTTCAAATGACTATCGCTAGAACATTCAACATTATGTTGAAATTACATTCTTTGTCATTTAAAACGCAGACTGCATATTACCTGAACTGTAAGAAATTATGATTCCGTTGAATAACTCCCACAGTTGATAAGCCAACAAGATTGAGGATTGCACGACACATAATGTTGAAATTACATTCAACATTATGCTGAAATTATATTCTTTGTAATTTAAAACGTAGACCGCATATTACCTGAACTATAAGAAATTATGATTTCGTTGAATAGAATGTCACAAATTTGATAAACCAACAAGATTGAAGATTGCATGGCAGTGAATTGGATTTTGATTTTATGATATAGATGCAGATTAACAATGTTGGATAAAATCCTTTCCCATAGCATTGAAACAACATAATCAAATTGAATTTGATTTTGCATGTACCATGGAATCATAATTAATGATTGGCGTAATGTAAACCTTTTAATTTCAGTTACAAATCATTAAAATAGAATATTTGAACATCAGTATTTTTGATTTTTTTTCTTGTGTTTTATAGTATTATTAGTATACATATCATGCAATAGTTATACTTAGCTAACTTTTTTTTACTTTTGTGTTAAAATACAGATATGGATTACACGTTGTTAACCTTGGAATAAAACTTGTGAACCCGGATATCCATTAGCAAGGTGAAAGATAATACGCAGGGGGAACAAAGAAATAGAAGTCTCCTATAAAGATCTTAAACAATTTGCCAATAACAAGTTGGCTACAGGTTGTCAATAAGGAAATACATGGATAAGTGAATAAAACGTGACTCTTAACTAAATCAGTTCAAAAAGAAACCAATAAGAAGTCACTACTTGGTATGACGTGAAAATGACCAAATTACCCCAATGCTTGGAAGAAAATCTATAAATACCCCATGAGGGAAGAAAAATGCAAGTAATTCAAATATTTTCCTCTCAAATAGTTATTTCCCCTCTTGTTCTAGTTAAAGCATCTAGACTAGTGAATTTAGAAGGTGAAACTCATAGTTAGGTGAGAGGATTTGTTAATTGTTTTTACATTTGATCTTCGATTGTAATTTTTCATCAATAAAATCGTTTAATCCAATTTTTATCATAAACAAATTGGTATCGTCTGTGGAAAACTGAGCAAAGTAAACCACAAATGTACCCCATAAAATTCAGAAGACTTAAGGATCTAGAAGAATGAATGGAGTAGAAGTAGATCTAAGTATACTCAAAGCACAAAAAGTCCAAACAGAGGAATCCAACAACTATTCGATCAAAAGTGACACAAAGAGAAAGTGAGAAAATACTGGCATGGTTCCTAGCCGAATTTTCCCTCATCCAATGCCATCTTCAAGGGAAAGGAGTGCCCACTGCAAAGCAATCCATAAAGTGGCAAAAAAACTAAAAACGTTAGAAGCGAAAATGTATATCCACGTGCAAAATATGAGAAGTCAAAAAAGAACTGGCAACAAAAGGAAAATCGTGAAAAATTAGCTCATGATGCTAAATTTCGCCCCAAAATCAATCATGCATTGCAGGTGGTAAAATTGTTGGAATTTTGGCTTAAAGAGAGTGAAAAATGGCCTTATAGATGTTCAGCACATTTACCAGATTTGAAGGAAGCTTACTGGCTGTTGAATGGCTTACCAGATTTTGAGATATGGTAAATACCGTATATGGATTGAACTTACTAGATATTGAATAGCATTGAGAACTTACAGGTATTTGAGGCCTTGAACTTACCGGATATCAAAGGTGTTGTGAACTTACCGGATATCAAAGGTGTTGTGAACTTACCGGATATCAAAGGTGTTGTGAACTTACCGGATACGAGCTTTGGAACTTACCAGATATTGATTACCAATACCGTATATGGATTAATCTTACCGGTACTTGTTTGAATCACACAGAAATTCGGTATTTCGCCAGAAAATGAATTTTATGTGAAAAACAGGGTATAAACACGATGAGAAGAGGAAGAAAAATTATATTCAATTTCTTAGAAATGAAAAATACATGGCTAATGTATATATAGCCAAATTACAAAAGTAGAAAGTACAAGATAAACCATACTACCTACAACAACTTGACAATACTTAAAAGACTTAACTTGTAAGAGTATATAAAGCTAGTCTAACATTCATCATTACATAGAGTTAGACTTAAACATAAAACATGTGACAAATGTAACTACAAAATGATGTAGTTAAGCGACAACAAAAGTGTCACAACCTTGTCCAAATTCAACATTCCTCCTTGACACTTTTGTTGGAAACACCAAGACATTTTCTTAGTGTTTCAAGCCTTGCTTTGGACGCACCTTTTCCTTCAGCTTGCATCGATCAATCAACATTTTCTTTTTGGATTTCACTTCAATGAAGTCATCTTCATCACAGGAAGCTTCTATGCCGGTTTGTTTATGAACACGAACTACACCGTTTTGATGATATTCCTCCAAGACAAGGAATAAGAGGAATCAGAGGACAAGGAATTATAACAATTTTGGTGATAGTCATTTCCACAAAAAGCCAGAAGGTCAATCCACCGCGAAAAATATGATGTATCAGTTATCGGTGAATTCAACCAGTGGCAGGTGTCCTCATCAACAAATAGTGGGTAAATATGTAAGGAACTAAATGTCTTTCAACCTGACACAAACCAAAAAATGAATAATTGCTTTTGTTATCTTTGCGAATAAATCCCTAACATCCCATCAGAAATTGATCTAATGTAGGATAGAAAACCCCAGGACATTTGCGGCTAGACATCATAAACGATGTTGCTAAAGCAAAAGTTCGGGTTCCTTTAGAAACCAAGTATCTTGACAAGAATGATTGTAAAAGAAAAAGCAATATGTGCTTGAAAATCCTTGTTTAGTAAAGCAAGTATCCGACGCTGTGAAGGAATGGATGAAAAACCTACCCACCAGTAAAGATAACATAGCAAGTACTAGAGAAAGCATGAGCAATGGAAGTAAAACAAAGAATATTGCCGTCGTGACAAAGTTGTATTGATGATAAAAAGCGAGGTCAGTCTGTCGAAAAATAACAATCCTATCCCGAATGGGCTAAGGTGAGTTTTTAACTTCACCAAAAGAATTCTAGTTCAAAGGCAAGGTCTATCCAGCCAAGCAGAATTCTAACAAAAGGCGAGGTCTATTTTACCAAAGAAACACGGGGACTGATTTTACCCTAAAGGATATCATTATCAAAAGGGGGGACGAGACCATGTCCATTTACCTTTAGATGTCATGGCATCAATTTAATAGTGCACAAAATATACATGAATGAAAAAGAAATAGCTGGAAAGGAAAAGTAATTCGGACCGCCTAATGATGATATAATAATTTAATAAAGTTTCATTTAGAAATTCACATGTTTGAAATGAGAAATCATCACATGAACAATGGATTCTAATGTCGATACAAACTCGTAAATACATTTATGCGAAACATACTGAAAAGTAACAAACGAGAAACAATGCAAGCGCAAAAAGCATCAAAATAAACAAATTCGTACAACACAAGACAATAATATTTTTATCAATAAAAATGCTAGGAAAAAGCAATTTTATATAAATAAGGAATGAAACTTCGCAATCATAATGAGACAAAGCAACCAATCCTAATTAATCAAGGGCTAAAGATTCTTGGAAAAAGAATTCACCTTGTTAACTCGAACTTGGCCCGGAAGGCCTCTCGCCTTTGTGGAAGCAAGAAGAGAAGTGTCAGGAGGCTCATTAATAGTCACATTTCCACTTGGGAAGATAGCCAGGGAGTTAAATAGGGAAAGTACGGCAGGAATGGATGGAATGTCTAAAGTCCCCGTGGCTAGCGAACAAACCTCAGAAGAGGAGATGTCTTCGACACCATCTTCAGGAATGTTAGCTCAAATCAAAAATGATAATAAGCTTGAACAATCATTTGCAATATCCTTTGCAAGAATAACACTAGATCAAAAAACGATACTTTTGATTTTTTATGAAAAACTGAATTTTACAAATTTGGAAGAGAAGAGAAGAGAAGCTATTGATTGAATTGAAAAATCTTTCTTTGATTGAACCACTATTTTTCGAGGCATGCATCACATTATATTATGGTGCTAGAAAGATTACATATGAATATTAAAATACAACATGACATCACAACAGTAAACTTACACAATTTATAACAAAATAAATTAAAATAAAACTGAAAATGTGATGTTCAAAATGGAAGGCTTCACGTTAGCCTTCAATCTCCTCCTTGAAGCTTCCATTTAATACTCCAATTTGATGCTTCAATTCTTCAAAACAAGCCTTTGCAAGAGGCTTTATAAATAGATCTGCTAACTGGACTTGAGATGGACAATATGCAAGTGAACTTCACCTTCTTTCTCAGCTTGCCTGATTGCATGAATCTGAGTTTGATGTGCTTTGTCCTTCCATGATTAACTGAATTTTTGGCCACAACAATAGCAGACTGATTATCAACCATAATTGAAGTAGGATTGACTTGAACTTGATGCAAATCACTTAAAAAATTTCTTAGCCAAACAGCCTGATTAACAACTCCTGATGCAGCCACATACTCTGCTTCTACTGTTGATTGAGCTACAATGTCTTGCTTCTTTCAATTCCAACTGAATGCACCAGACCCCAGAGTAAATAGGTACCCAAAAGTACTCTTCATATCATCCACTGAACCAGCCCAATCACTATCTGAATAGCCAACTAAATCTGATCCAACTCCCCCTTCATAGTAAATGCCATGATTGAGAGTGCCCCTGATGTATCTTAGGACTCTTTTGGCAGTAGAAAAATGAGTTTGCGAAGGATTTGTCATAAATCTGGACATCAGACTTGCAACATACATTGAATCTGGTCTTGTTGAAGTTAAATACAACAAACTCCCCACATGACTTCTATAATTCTTCTAATTGGCTGGTTGATCACCATCATCCTTTGATAGCTTCGTGTTTGCAGCAATAGGATTGTCAATTTGCTTGCAATCCATCATTTTAGATCTCCTTAAAATGTCAGCAGCATACTTGTGTTGAGATACAAAAATTCCATCAGACCTCTGTTCAATTTCAATTCCAAGAAAATACTTCATTTCTCCCAAGTTTGTCATCTCAAATTCTTTCTCGAGCTCAAGTGTGAATGATTTAATCATCTCAATCTCATTTCCAGTGATTAACAAATCATCCACATACAATGAGATGATCAAAATATTTCCAAGAGAATATGATTTTCCATAGAGAGTGTGTTCACTTTCACTCCTTTGAAATTCATTTCCACACAAGTAGCCATCAATTATGCTATACCAAGCTCTTGGGGCTTGTTTTAAGCCATACAAAGCCTTCCTTAGCATGCAAACATGATCAGGAACCGATCTTGAAATGAAGCCATCAGGTTGTTCTACAAAAACATCTTCTTCGAGTTCACCATTTAGGAAAGCTGACTTGATGTCCAATTGATGTTTTTCCACTTCTTTTGAGCTGCTAAAGCGATCAGCAATCTGGTTGTATCATGCCTTGCCACTGGAGCAAAAGTTTCAAAGTAATCCACTCCACATTCTTGAGCAAATCTTTTAGCTACAAGTCTGGCTTTGTACTTGTAGATAGAACCATCAGGATTCACCTTCGTTTTGTAAATCCATTTTACTCCGATTACTTTCTTATCATTTGGTCTTGGCACCAGTACCCAAGTCTCATTCTTTTGAATCATTTTCATCTCTTCCTCCATTGCATCAATCCACTCAGAATGTTTTGCAGCCTCTTCATAGTTGTTTGGCTCAACAATAGCCATGTAACATCTTTCATGAACTTCATTTAAGGGTCTAGTACCTCTAGGAGGTGGACTAGAGCTTGATGTGGACTCAGATGGTCCATTATTTGATGCACTAGACTCCATTACAGGTGGCTAAGTTTCTGGTTCTGCCACTGGATTATTCTGCTGCACTATAGGCACAGAGATTGAAGGTTGTTGTGCTTCAGCTTTCCCACTTTCATTTAGCATTTTCATCTACCTTGATGTCTCTTGAAACTGCAATGCTTTCAGTTTCTAGATTATACACTCTATAGCCTTTTAATTGTGAGCTATAGCCAAGGAAAATTGCCTTTTATGGCTTTATTATCCAATTTACTCATCCTGTGATCTAGAACATGGACATAGCACAAAGATCCAAACACCTTGAAGTGTTTTGTTGAGGTTTCACACCAGTCCAAGCTTCAATTGGAGTCTTGCCCTTCACGGCTTTGGTTGACAATCTATTTTGCAAATACACTGAAGTATACATAGCTTCAGCCCAGAATTTCTTTGGCAAATCCTTCTCAGCCATCATGCTTCTTGCCATCTCCATCATTGACCTGTTTTTCCTTTCAGCCACTCCATTTTGCTGTAGAGTATAAGGTACTGAAAGCTGGTGATGGATACCATTCTCCTCAAAAAAATTGATCAAACATCTCCGAGGTATATTCCTTGCCATTATCAGATCTTAACATCTGAATTTGGTACCTTGGCTGACTTTCAACAAAAGCTTTGAATTTCTTGAAGATGTGAAACACATCAGATTTGTTCTTCATAAAGTACACCTAACACATTCTTGTGCAATCATCAATGAAGAGTACAAAATATCAATTTTGACTCAATGAGAGTGTTCTCATAGGTCCACAGATATCAGTATGCACCAGTTGCAATTTCTGTGTTGCTCTCCATACTCCATCAATTGGAAATGCTTCTCTATGCATCTTTCCATAATTACAACCCTCACAAACTCCTCCTGATTCATGAATTGTAGGAAAATCCCTCACCAACCTTTGAGAGTGTAGATTGGCTAAGGATTTAAAATTGTAATGTCCATACCTCTTATACCACAAATTCGATTCATCAAAATTAACCTCAATAGCATTTGCAATCATATTTTTCCAGTAAATACTGAAACTTTTATTCCTCATAGGCACACAAGCAATCTCAACATTGTTTGAATCATGTATCTTGCACAAATGATCTTTAAAATGCAATGAGTAACCATTTTGAACCATTTGACCAACACTTAATAAATTTGAGCTCAAACTAGGCACAAGTAAAACATTAACAATGTATCTCATACCTTTCTTCGTTTGGACAGCAATGGTTCCAATTCCTTTGGCAGATACAACTTTACCATTTCCTATCTTGATTGTGGCTTTGCAATCTGGATTCAAGTTGCAAAAAATCTCCTCTTTGCTTATCATGTGATTTGTACAAGCACTGTCAATAAACTATGAATCTGCTTTCACCATGTTTGTCATATAAAATGCCAGGAATAGATGATCCCCAGTCTTCTTTTCATGAGCCAATGAAGCTTGCTGATACTGATTTTTGGGCTGATGATGGACAGGAGTTTGATTTGGTCGATTACTAGGACAATGCTTTTTAGGATGACCAACTTTATTTCATACTCTGTATTTGGGTGCTTTCCAACAAACTTTATCTGAATGACCTGATTTACCACATATACCACATGGAGGATATGAGTCTCGAGTTTCTCTACTCATCCTTTATTTGCTACTACTTTCTTCTCTTCTTTTTTTGTTATCTAACCGCTTCTTTCCAAAATTTCCTCTGGTATACTGCTGTTTATGTTCGGCAGCAAAGGCACTTGCAACCGATTTTTCATTCCTTGATGCTAACCTTTGTTCATAAGCCAATAAGGCATCTGTTAGCTCAGTTAATGTGAGATTTGACAGGTCCTTAGTTTATTCAATGGCTGTTGTAACAACATCATATTTCTCAGGCAGAGTGATCAACACCTCTTGAAACACTATTTTATCTATAATTTTCTCACCATTCAACTTGATTTGATTTACAATATCAACCACTCTTGAGGTATAGTCTTTAACCTTCTCAGTCTCCTTCATCCTGAGATTTTCAAACTCTTTAGTCAAGGCTTGCAATCTCACAGCCATGACCTTCTCTGAACCTTTAAATTCTTCTTCAAGTTTATCCCAGGCCTCCTTGGCTGTAGTTGCAGCCAATATTCTGGGAAAGATTTCCTCTGAAACAGCTATAAACAAGAAAGACAAAGCTTTTATGTTTCTCATGGATTGATCCTTTTGTTGTTTCAACTGAGCAGCAGTGTAGTTCCATCAGATTCAAGTTGTTCATAACCTTGTTCAATCACATCCCACAAATTGTGAGCTATTAAAAATGCCTTCATTTTAACTGACCAAAAATCATAACTTTCACCATTGAAACTAACAAGAAAAGGTAGTGAAGATGAGCTTGAACCAAACATTTTACCTCTGAAATAATACTGGATTTAAGAAATTTACCGGATTTCACAAAGGCTTACCGAATTTGGTGAGATGGAAATTACCGGATTCGGAAGGCAAAGATCGGATATTGAAATACGGTATGTGATAAATACCGGATATAGAAGTTACTAGATTTAGAGATATTGGATTTGGAGATACCGTATTTGGAAATACCGGATTTGAGAGGCTTATCGTATCTCACACTGACTTACTGGATATTGGCTTATCGTATATTGAGATACCGGATATTGAAGGAAATCTTTTCACTTAACAGATATTGGCTTACTGGATTCCTTGACTTACCGTATATCAGTTTCTTTCTCCTTCCTGGTTTCACTTTCTTCTTCCTCCTCTTTCTTCCTAGTCTCTTTTCCAACGATCCAATGGCTCTAATACCACTTGTTAGCTCAAATCAAAGATGATAATGAGCTTGAACAAACACTTGCATTATCATTTGCAAGAATAAAACTGGATCAAAAAATGAAGTTTTTGATTTTTTATGAAAAACTGAATTTTACAAATTTAGAAGAGAAGAGAAGAGAAGAAAAGCTATTTATTGAACTGAAAAATCTTTCTTTGATTGAACTACTATTTTTTGAGCCATGTACCAGATTATATTATGGTGCTAGAAAGATTACATATGAATATTAAAATACAACGTGACATCACAACAATAAACTTACACAACTTGCAACAAAATAAATTAAAATAAAACTGAAAATGTGATGTTCAAAATGGAAGGCTTCACGTCAGCCTTCAAGGAACACTCAAAAAACTAGATTCCATTCAAGGTGAAAGTCTTTGATAATGTCGAGCACCTTGTTTCTCGCATCATGTGTAGCATCCTAAACTAATTTCGTCTTACGAGCAATTGCTTCAGAAAGACTAGATTCTTGACAACTAACTCCGCTTTAACATTTCTCCATTTACCACAAAGTATATATATTTCATTCCTTATAGCATTTAGTTCCATAAGAGCAGCTCCATACTCAGACTTAGTCCTCGTGGAACTCATCTTTAAGATGTGAAGTGTTACGATATATCCTAGTAACGTAGGCTGCATGTTCCCATTTCATCAAATCTAAATCTTAGGAAATCCTCCTGATATCAGCCACCAAGGAAGCCTCATTTCTTGCAAAAGCTTTGGCATCCTTACTCATCTCCTTGAACCCATCCATTATGTCATCAATCTCCTTCAACTTCATCTATAGGGAATTTCACTTCTTCACTAGAGAGCTATATTTTTTCTCCGAGCTAGCTACCTTTGAGGTGCAAGCTCTATAGTCAGAGTACTAATATTTAGATAAAACTACAGTTCATTCAAATATGTGTCAATCATTTTTCCCTCTCGGTAGAAGTAAGTTCCTTCGTGAGCTTCTCCTAAGATGGGTTGAAATAGGAAAAAATAGCCTTCATTGTATGAGAAACAAATGAAGTAAATAATGATAGAGCCTCCACATCTAGTGAACTCTCGAAACGAGGAAGGAATAGAGACTTCAAACGTGGGGTAGGACCTCAGGACGAGTAGGAGCCTTTGGAATAGAGAATGGGCACAAGCTCTCCTAGAGTTTTCCTTTTTTCTAGAATTCCTAACTAAACCTGGAGAAGGAGAAGATGCAGAATCTATAGGCAAAGGCCTTGGAGGTCCGATAGTAGGAGCATGTGAATTGGGTCGTTGGGACAAAACCTCTACTACTCACGGGCACATTCCTTTAGAACTCTTAGAGCGTTCAAGGAATTGTTTCCTAGAAGGAAAAGCAATAGCAGAATTCTTGCGCTTAGGGGCCATCGAAGATGTATCAATCCTCACTGCAAAATGGACATTCACTCACCCGGAAGGATTTGAAGTCTACTATCATGAAATTTAGGATTGGAGGAGCTTAGTAGCCTTCCAGTTTCGCAAACCCTAGAACTTAAAATTGAGAATAGGTTTCACCAAAAGGCGAAGGTCCCTAGTTGACCTCAATGAGGAGTCGACACTTTTTTCTGTACAAACATAATTAAATAATAATAATAATAGTAGTAACATAATGGAAAACCATGAGAAGGTTAGAACACTCACTAGAATTGTCGTAACGGTGGAGTATAACCACGTCAAAATGAGGATCATTAAGATGTAGGCCCCAATTTTTTAGAGCAAAGAAAAAGCCCTATTTTCTAACCATGAACTTTGTTGGGAAGAATGATGAGCTTTGGGCACGTCTTGGAGGAGCAAGCAGTAAAATAATAATACCTTTCTGGGATATTTAGTGGTCCTCACTTTCACCAAATTTTAAATGGAAACAAAAACATCGGGAGAAAGTTCTCTCCTCATACTCGCAATATTCTATAACAAAAATGATCTAACCATATGGCTCCATCCATTAGGAGTAAGTTGCATGGGGTTGATATTAAAAGAAGTAATGATGGTGCAAAAGAAAGTGTGGAAATAAGTCCATCAAACATCTATGGACTGTGGTACAATCCTGAGAGGGACGATCTGCAGTTTGAAACTACTTAGGATAAATCAACTCTATGTTACCTGGGATACCAAAGCTAGACCAGATATTAACTAGATCTTTCTTAGAAATGTTTGAAAATATCTCAGAGGCCTCGAAAGTCTCTCTATCCTTGAAAACCAAACTCTTGCAAACCTCATCCATTTTTGGGTAAAAATTGCCATCTTGATCAGGATGATTTGGATAAACCCTGAAGATAAAAGATTCATTGATAGATGAGATTGCGCCACAAGAGGTTGAGACCCATAAGGAAAAATGACAAATTCGGAGACAAATCTTTGACTTGGAAACTTTTAGCCTTAGATCTCTGAGAAATATTTTAAGAGTCACTCTGGGAAGACATGGTGGTAGAAGAGAAGTACAAAGATGTTAGGAGAGACGAGATGTAACGACTCGAACTTTACGCTCAAGCCGTTAGAACATATGTACTGTCCGCTTTGGGTGGGCCTTGCGCCCGCTTGGCCTCTCAAGGATTTCTATCGCGTTCCCCAAGATTCAAACTCATAACCTCTCCCATAAGAATGACTTAAGTGGAATCTTGATACCAATTGGGCAAGTGAGTGCAAGGTCCACCCAAAGCGGACAGTGTGTATGTTCTAACGGCTTGAGCGCAAGGTCTGAGTCGCTACACGAGAGGCAAAGAAAAGTAAAAATGAAACCCACTAAGAGACATAACATATTTGTAGGTTCCATAAAGGAACGTAAGCCATTAGATTGCACATATAGATAAGTCGTAATTAGTTAGATCACACGAATTATCACAACCATTGAATATTAAGAGTCACTTGATAAAGGAATGAAAAGGGATGGACTTGATTAAACGAGTCTGACAAGCTCATTAAATGCATACATGCCACTGGCCTAGATACATGCAAAAAAAAAAGGCTTGTAGCATATGAAAATAATTGTAGCAATCATAACCAATCGTCTCAGAATAACCCATGTCATTCACCACTAGCAAAGAAAAATATATATAATCATGGGTTTGCAATGTATCAAAAGAAATACTAATTTATGTAATTAATATTAATATTAAAATCAGACTTGAGAGACTATTTGTTAACCTTCTGAATAAAACTTGCGAAGTCAGATATCCATTGGCAAGGTGAAAAGTAATACGCGAGCGGGTCAAAGAAATAGAAGGCTCGCATAAAGATCTCAAACAGTTCGCCAATTATAGGCTGGCTATATGTTGTCAATAAGAAGTACATGGACAAGTGAATAGAGTGTGACTCTTAACTAAATTAGTTAAGAAGCAACCAGTAATAAGTTACCACTTAACGTCGCAAAAATAACCAAACTTCCCCAACGTCTGGAGGAAAATCTATAAAATACTCCAATGATTGAAGAAGAAGCATGTAATCAAATATCTCCCTTTCAAATAGTTATTTTCTCTCTTGTTCTAGTTGATCCTATTTTTACCATCAAGAGACACTCCTAAATTATTGTTACTTTGGTAAGTTTGTAATGAATGGCCAAGGTTGATCGACGCGAAAATGGATCGAGAGTAATGGAGAAGGTATTGCAATACTTCGTGTATTTGAGAATACATCATATACATATGTGTATCATGATGTACAAAATCTCCTAATTGTTGATTTCTGTTAATACGAGATGGGATTTTGATTTCTTTTTCTTGAATATACACAATTTTAAAGTTTTTGGTTGACCTCAACCAAAAGAATCATTCTTCTCTTTTTATAATTATTATGAAAATTGATGTTTCTAATAATAAACATGAAGTAGTTGAGGAAATGGACAATGTAATTATTTTGAAGACAAATGCTACACATGGACCACCCAGATAGTTCGAGACAATAAAGAGAAAGTTTCATTTATAAATAAGGACCTCGTTACTTTATCTACATATAGACACGAGATAGATGGGAACTCCCAGGATGGACCTACTTCACGATCTTACTACATGTCACGTGTGATTTCGATAATAAAGATTTGCAAGTCGACCAATTGTTTGATACCAAAAAAAAAAATCTTCAAGAAGTTGTGCACTCGATTGCATTAAAACATAATTTCGAATTGAAAATGAAGAAATTGAATAAAACTACGTGCACAACTGTTTGTATATATGATAGTTGCAAATGACATTGTGACCAACAAAGTTCGACACGTGTGATTATTCTATAGTTAGTCTTTATGCACGCGAATACATGCTTTTGAATGTTTGTCGTAATAGTCATAGACAAATAAGATCATATGTAATTAGAAAATATATAATGCACACGACTCGAGATCATGGAACAATTTACATATATAGACATCATTCATGTCGTTCATTGAGAGTTCGGGAGTGGTTATGAGCTATTAGAAAGCCTAAAAGAATAAAGAATGTAATATAGAGGATTTAATAAGTTCAACTAAAAGAACTGTTGTCATAATATTGAAAGAACTAATCTTGCATCTACATTTTTTAGTGAGATTGATCTCGAGCTTTGTTGCTTTTGGACATCGCTTCCAATGATTTATCTCTTCAACGCAGCGCCTAATTTGTATCGATTGAACATCATTAAAAGTAAAATACAAATGTATGATGGTTTTTGTTACGAGTAGATGCCAATATTTAAATTTATCATCTTGCATTCGGCATAGTCAATTCATAGAATGATGAAGCATTGAATTAGTTTTCCACAAAGTTGAAGGAAGAACAAGGAACATTGAGAGCCTTGTGTTTTCCATATATAATGCATCATGAAAACTAAGTATCGAGTTCTTCAGATATTGTTGTTGTAAACAGAGCGGCAAAACATAAAGTTTTGAAGAATTTAATAAGCATATGAGAGAGATATATATATATAGTAAATTTGAGCATGAATGGATATATTTGAAATACATAGGGTTGAACATTAGGCAATTGTCACATTTTACAAGAATTCAGTACAATATCATGACAAAATAATGTAGAATCATTGAATTCATTATTTAAGAAAGATCGGGAGTTACCAATTCTTGCACTAATTTAACACATTCGAAACAAGTTGCAAGAATGATTTTATAATAGACTTGTGGATTCAGAGATGTGTACAAGCACACTAACCTTGCCATGGAAGAAAAACTTTTCAGGACTCTTGAGATGACGAAAAAATTATACATAGAGCTACTAGATCAATTTCAGTTTGATGTGAGAAGTGGATCCAACTTATGACATGTTGTAAACACTTTAATAACAAGAATTGCATGTGTAGAAAGTTTCAATTAGAGAGTTTTTTTCAGTGCGCATACAATTGCATTTGCGATGCATATAAGGTTTCCAGCTCATGTATTATACTCTCAATTTTAAGCAATTGATTTTTGGAAAGCATCATATATCAAAACTATATTCCCGATGCAAATGAAGTCAAAAGGCAAGCTCACTACCACATTAGCTAACTCAATTTATTGCCACCGCTTGTCTGAAGACGTCCTGGAACCAGATCTACAACGAGAATATAATCCACTGAAGAGCTTTCCCACAATCATAAATGTGTCAGGTGAATAGCAACTAGGCTCATTTGAAAAAAAAAATAATAATCACACATATACAACTACTCTTTATGATTTGCAAACATTAAATGTACTTGTATTAAAAAAAATTAACGTACTTACAAAATTCTAAGGGTTATAGTTTGCTTACAAGTGCGGGATAACCCCAAGGGGTTGTTGGGGGGACGGGGTTCTCTCTACCAATTGGGGCTCTCCCTTCACCATCCCCATGAGTGTATACATATCGTACATAAGAAATAAAACATTGTTAATGGAGAATGAAAGTAAGTTTAAGGAGAAAGCAAAATCTTATATGTCTTTTCATCCCACGTTGTACACCTGCTAGGTCTCATTCTTTCGGAAAGGAATGTCTTATGAAAAATAATTACTCTTTCGCTTCAATACCTGAAATTTTAATGAACTTCATTTTACGATATCATACTAAATTTTAACCGTATATATGCTCAATAATTTTCATAAGTTGAATTTTCTTTGTAATTTAAGATAATAAAAAATGCGTAAGCATAAACAATTAACAAATAATAGTTTTATTGAATCAAATTGTATATCCAGTATCTTTTTAGAATGTATAGTAGTGATCCAACAACCTGTTGGAAATTTACTTATCATGCACAGCGGAAAATTAAATAAATTTCAATTCCCACCAAGGATCTGCTTTGTGTTTAGATAGAAACTGTGATAGGAATCATACCTTAATTCAGATCTGCAAACTCTTTTGCTATTCCTGTAGTTCCAGCAATCCCGATCTGCCTCCCACAGCTGTCCAATTGTCCAGCCTCCAATGAAATCCACACAGGGAACAAGACTGAGAGAATTAGGGTTTTACTTTTCTTGTGCTAGCAAGAATAATGAAAATTCAACTACAAATCTCAAACCCTAGCAGCTTATTTATATAAGCCCAAAAGGGTTTGGCCCGTCCTACAATTTAACCCGGTCCAATATTTAATTAATCAAATTAATTAAATCCGGGCCATGAATTAATTAATTCGGGCCTATTAATAAGCGATCAAATTAATTAATTATCCAACGCTTGTCAATTAATTAATTGGCGAATCTCAATCTTCTAGTTCTCCTTTTGTGTGTGACACATTAGGTTCCCAATCACGATGCCTAACGACGTGAATTATTATTTTGATCTAATCAAAATCGATAAATCAAAACACCCTTTTGATTATCTCTAATTCACATCCGTCGTCCCAGATTGACATCTAGCAATGTGTCAGGGCAACACATGTGACGAAAAATGTCATGTGGTATGACAAAACCAAATTCGTTTGTTTATCGTGAAACTATAATCCCTTCGTCAATATGATCCGATCAATTACGAGATATGGATTGTGTCAATCTCGATTATCGATCATATCTTTCATTCCACTTATTAAGTCAATGTAAGTCGAAAACTCCTTTTCGACTTATAGGTACACCTTGGCCAAGGATTTCGCTATCAACTTAACTGGATGAAATGTAGATCATAAACTCTTACTATCTAAGAGCGACGAATCCTCTATTGATCATTCACAACCTTCATATGATTCTTGACATACCCGAACGATGCCGTATTAGCGGTCCTTGACAGAGCAACTTCCAGCATCACCAAAGCATGACTGTCCCCACATAAGGTACTATGATGATCTCAAGTCGAAGGATCAATTCCACTACCGAACGTTAGAGATTAACCACTGACACTCAGATAGTTATCCATGTGGAATCTCTCAGCGGGTCTCCAATGTTTTGTTCTATAACAAAACATCCACGTGTTCATTTAAGTGTCACCACACTTTAGTTTGTGAGATCAACTACTTACTTCACAAATAAGGAATGACACACGTGATGGTCTATCCGTAATAACGATATCCATATCTCATTACTACTTACGACCACGGATGATTTAAGATTCAATCATATGTAATTTGTATCTCACAATCACAACTCCTTGTGATTAACAAATTACCGAGATTTGAATCTACGGACTCTATTATTTAATATAATAGATCTTGCCATAATAAATGCATTAAACATATATCAAAGTACTTATGCCCAAAGTTGATTGGACCTAGAGCATAATACTTATAAACTCCCACTTGCACTAGATCCAATCACTTATGTATCTAATATCATAAGAGTTCACATGACAATCATGTTTATACTGTGACAACTCCTTGCCAGTGGATCTGCAATATTATCAATTGTGAGAATTCGTTCTTTCTTTACGTCATTTCTTTGTACTATCTTTTTGATGAGATGGTACCGCCTCAACACTTGTTTGGATCATCGATGAGACCTTTGTTCCAACAATGCTAGGAACTATTCCAAGTTCATTAATGAACTTCTTGACCTATACTACAACCTTTATTGCTTCTAAAGCAATAGTATATAAGACTCTTGCTATTGAATCAACGGTGGTTTCCTGTTTGGAACCTTTCCAATACACCGTTTAAGAGTAAATCAATATCCTGATTGAGATTTGCTATCTTTCTAATCTGACTAGAAGTTAGCACCAGTGTATTGATGAACTCTCAGTTCATCTTCTCCATATAAATCTTCTCAAGATTTTATTTTTGCAGATTGCGATGAATTAAGCAATCTTCTAGATCTATCTCTATAGATCAAGTTGCTTCTCATATATCTTTATGAAGAAATCTTTTAACAACCACAACTTCAACGATTGAAACGTAGGAATGTCGTTCCTATTAATAATATTTGGAATGCGACAACGCTCCCACTATTTTCTTGTAAACACACAACTCTTCACTTTTGATAAAATCAAACATTTTGATTTATCAAATTAAAGATTTCAGCTCCAAGAGGCCTGCTTCAATCTATACAAGAATTGATTAAGCTAACATACTTTGTAAGCATATTTGGATTCAAAACTTTCGAGTCGTGTCATGTACACTTTCTCTTGCAGGTTCCTGTTAAGGAATATAGTTTTGACATCCTTTTGCCATAACTCATAGTCATGGCATGTAATTATCGCAGGTAAAATTCGAATGGACCTTAGCATGGCTATAGACAAGAAAGATTCATCAAAGTCAACTCTTTGTCTTTGTTGTAATATTTTGCTATTAGCTTCGCTTTGTATGTATGGACGTTTACATCCATGTTGACCCCTTTTACATAAACTCATTTACAACCTGTGAGTTCCATCCCATCAGGCGATCGACCAAGGTTTAAACCTTGTTCACATACTTCGAGTCCATCTCGGATTTCATGGCCTTTCACCATCTCCTTGAGTCAACACTTGACTTTATTTTATGTAACTTGATTAGTAATCATGGACTCATACCTTCTAAGAGGTTGAATGATCCTATAAGATTTACATAGAGCTGATCTGTCCTCAGAAGTCTCTACTTCCAAATCAGGAGTATGTCCCTCATCAGGTGTGAGATCACACTCAGATTTATTTACTTGTTCAATCATATCTGTGGATTCTTGAACTCCTTCAAGATCCATTCTACTCTCACTGTCATCTCCTAAAATAAACTCTTTCTCTAGGAGTTTAACATGTCTTGAGACGAACATCTTCTTCTCAATGAGATTATAGAATTGATATCCAATTTTATCTTTTGGATATTCCACAAATATTTATTTATCGAATTTAGCCTCAAGCTTATCCGAATCAGTACGCTTCATAAGCGTCACAGCCCTAGACTCTCATATTTGACAAGTTGGGCATTTTGCTTTTCCATAACTTGTATGGAGTTTTGTCGACCGACATATATGAGACATGCTTTAGTGTGTAGAACATTGCAATCAATGCATGACCCCAAAACCTTTTGGAAGGTTTGCACGACCTATTAATTAATCGAACTATATCTAATAGTTTGCGATTCCTCCTTTCAGACACAACATTATGTTGTAGTGTATGTAAGGAGCTTATTGCAAGAGAATCACATTCTCTTTTAGATAATCTAAACTTTATCTTTAAGATATCTTCACCTCGATCAGATCTTAGTGTGAGAATATCCTTACCTAATTGTTTCTCTACTTCTAACTTGAATCCCTTGAACATTTCAAGAGTTTCACGTTTAAGTTTTATAAACATACATGACCATTTCTGAAATAGTTATTAGTAAGTGTGATAAGAGAAACTCATCTAGCATTAATCGGCATGGATCCACATACATCACTATGTATTAGATCCAGCAATTGTGCAGACTTTTCACCTTTTAAGTAAAATGAGATTTGGTCATTGTGCCTAATAGCCACAATCACTTTTGTCAAATGATTCAAAATCAATTGACCCCAAATATACATCTATATGCAATTAGTTGACCAAGTCTACAATACTAGATTTAGGCGTTATTCAGATTATGACTTTTATGCATCTAAATTTCTATACTTACTATAGAATACTCAGTATTTAGAATATAAATGTTATTTTGTAATTCACCATAACCATTAAGATAAGAGGGGACAACAATTGTCCTTAACATTAATATCGTTCATGTCCAAACATGAAATTCAAATAATGTTCTGGTATTGGTGAGTCCAAACTAACATTTCTCTAATTCAAATACTTAGTTTAAAGGCAACGGTAAGAAGTATGCTTCTACAGACAATGCAGTAACATTTGCTCATTTTCAATGTGTAGGCCAACTTCTTCTTTGTGCAGTGGTCTACTTCCATTTAGTTTCTACATACTTATACAAATATGAGATCCATATCTAGTATCCAATACCCAAAAAACTAGTGAAGTAGATATAGGCTTTACTCAAGTGGATTTGATAATGTCCTTATTTACTTTGACTGTCTTAGCCATCAAATATCTTTAGAGGAATTAATGGCTTGCCCACTCATAACTTTGATATTGGGCTTAACAGTCTGAAGTATGTTCAGCAACTCAATGAGTGTGCACCTGAGTTTATTCATATCAAAATTCATAATTTTGTATGAATAACTCTCTGACAGAGATTATAAAAATAAGTCAATACTTAGTTCAAGGTTCACAACTGAACCCAATTGAGATAACTTCTCAATGGCAATATCTTCAGCATTTGAGCACTGATTGAAGATCCCTCTGTCATTGTGCACCGGTATAGATGCTTGGAAGTCTCATATCCTTTCACACATGATTATCATACAACTCTTTGAAATAAAGTTCATGTGTTAGCATCTATACTCTTGTGTTGCTCTTGTAACTCAGGTGACATTGCTGCAGGCATCATATATGTTGCAATAATATTTGTTATCACCGTGTTTATTATAGTAGCCTCCTCTTCTTTAGTCGAGTCATCATCGGATGTCTCTAGAAAGGGCTACTCAAGGACATAACCAGCTTTCTCATGCTTGAGAACAATTCTCAGATTGCGGTGTTAATCAAGAAGATTTGATTTGGTTGTTGACATACATTATGACTTTCAAATACACATGTTTACTCATGATTCAATATAAATGACGAAAAGTAAAAGAATAATATATAAAATGCATCAATTAATTTAATATGGTCTTTTATCAAATTAATTGTGCTCCCACTATTTAACTCAAATTTATGACCCTCTCGCATAAATTTATGGAATTTATACTTAACTCCTAGTGGGCTGGGATCTCATTTGTTATATTAAGACCTTGAGTGTACTCAACAAACCTTAATAAAACATTTGAGTAGATACTGTTATCAATTGTATCTCCATACAACTCCCAGATCATTAAGCTGACAACTCATTGTCTTCACACATCTTATGTGTTAGCTTAACATGCCTCTAAAATTTATCTTTTTTAGTGTACTCAACAAAAGATAATTTTAGTTAAGTCGAACCCATCATTCAGAAATATCGAATATTTCATAGTGTCAAACATATCCCTAATAGACCAGCCTTGAGTGTACTCAGCAAGTTGAGACGATTTAGGACTCTCGTTTTCACTATAATGATGGAAGGCTAATTATAAAACAACTTAATATTTTAGTGAGGGATTTATCATGCATAGGTCTCATCAATATAATAATCATATATATATATATATATATTTATAATCAAGCATCAAATATGCAAATAAATATGCAAATAAACATACATATAATAGTGTGGATGATTATAGACTAAATCTATCTAGTCTTCCTGAGCCAAAAGGAAGACTAGTTGGTCAATTCCTAGGGGGTATTGCATTGAGTCAATATCAATGCTCCATCTCCATGGTTTCCTTCTCTTCTTGCATCTTCAATTAGATCAGCTACAACTTGTATCCTATACTAGTTGGCACGCAGGCCTAAATGAGAATTGGACTCGTAGGTCCACAATAATAATAATAACGGACTCGCAGGTCCAAAACAATTAAGAGCTCCTGCCTTATAATAATTACAATAGTAACGGGCTCGCAAACCCAAAACAATTAAGAGCTCGCAGGCCCATAAAACAACAGGAATTAAACCATTCATTCAACACATCCACATGGTCGAGTCCATAATCATCCACTAATAAACATTCATCATATAAATGTTTCCTATATAATATCTAATATTATATGCAAGTATGTTTCAAGAATCTAGCAATTAAAGGTCGTCTAAACTATTTAGACAAATGGATCGAAAATAATTAAATAACTAATTAATCATATTAATCAATTAATTTAATTAGCGGGTTTATTTAATTAAAATCAAATCTTAATTAAACACCGAAATAGAGTCCAACTCTAATCTCATAATATAGGGCAGAATCATTTAATTAAAATCAAATTTTAATTAAATAGCAAAATTAGAGTCCAACTCTAATTCAACGATTTGGGGCGAACGTATTTAATTTAAAATCAAATTTTAATCAAATACCAAATTAGAGTCCAACTCTAATTTCAAAAGTAAATTTTAGGGCAAAACGATTTAATTAAAATCAAATTCTAACTAAATGTCAAATTAGAATCCAATTCTAATTCCAAGAATAAATTTTAGGGCGAAACAATTTAATTAAAATCTAATTTTAATTAAATATCAAATTAGAATCCAATTCTAATTTCAAGAACAAATCAGGGCCAATTATTTAATTAAAATCAAATTTTAATTAAATACCAAATTAGAGTCCAACTCTAATTAAAAAGAATAAATTTTAGGGCGAAACAATTTAATTAAAATCTAATTTTAATTAAATGTCAAATTAGAATCAAATTCTAATTTGAAGAGTACATGGGGAGAATTATTTAATTAAAATCAAATTTTAATTAAATACTAAATTAAAGTCAAACTCTAATTTAAATTGAATTAATATTTTAATTTAGGATAAAACTCCTAAATAAAATAAAGTTCAATTAAGGGTCAAAATTTAATATTTAAGTTAAAATCTAATTTTAACAAAAATATAAAAGTCGTCAATTTTTATTAAAATTTTAATCTTGAGTCAAAATTAAAATATAGGTCAATCCCCATTTAAAATCAAATTTAAAAACCCTTTTAAAATTTAAATTCAAAACCTTTTAGGATATTGCAATTTGACCCAAGTTCCAAATTAGAAGTAAGTCCTTCACTTTCGAAAATTGCGTGACAGACCCTTTTCCAAAATTGCAGAATAGACCCTTTTAATGAAATTACAAACAGGGGCTCATAACATTAGAAATTACATGAGAGGCCCCAGTCCCCAAAAATTCTCCCACAGCAGAACACCCTAAAAAATTTCCATCTCTTTCTTCCTTCTTGGCGGCGCCGGCTGGCGTCGCCAACGCCCACAACGGCAGCGAGCGAGCGAGGCTCGCTACTGGGTGGCAGCAGCATCAGCTGCTGCGACGTGCGGCGAAGCAGCGTCGAACGCTGCTGCCGCCCGCACTCGCCCAGCAGCAGCGACGAGCGTCGTTGCAGCGTGGGGCGCAGCAGCGTCGCACACTGCCGTCGCCTGCGCGTCCCAGCGCCGACGGAGACCATCGCCGCCGGCCACAGTTCGATCCTTTTCCCCTCTTTCTTTCTTTTTTTTTTTTTTGTTTTTTGTTTTTTGTTTTTTGTTTTTGAAAAACAGATTTTTCAAAATTAAATCTTCGAAAATAAAATTAATCTCTAATTGCTAGATTCAAGAAAAGTAATCACAATCAACTTTTGATTGATTCAACACTCAAAACAGTTTCTAACAAGCACAAAGTAGGCTCTGATACCACTGTTGGGAATTTACTTATCATGCACAGCGAAAAATTAAATAAATTTCAATTCCCACCAAGGATCTGCTTTGTGTTTAGATAGAAACTGTGATAGGAATCATACCTTAATTTAGATCTGCAAACTCTTTTGCTATTCCTGTAGTTCCAGCAATCCCGATCTGCCTCCCACAGCTGTCCAATTGTCCAACCTCCAATGAAATCCACACAGGGAACAAGACTGAGAGAATTAGGGTTTTACTTTTCTTGTGCTAGCAAGAATAATGAAAATTCATATACAAATCTCAAACCCTAGCAGCTTATTTATATAAGCCCAAAAGGGTTTGGCCCGTCCTACAATTTAACTCGGTCCAATATTTAATTAATCAAATTAAGTAAATCCGGTCCATGAATTAATTAATTCGGGCCTATTAATAAGCGATCCAATTAATTAATTATCCAACGCTTGTCAATTAATTAATTGGCGGATCTCAATCTTCTAGTTCTCCTTTTGTGTGTGACCCATTAGGTTCCCAATCACGATGCCTAACGACGTGAATTATTATTTTGATCTAATCAAAATCGATAAATCAAAACACCCTTTTGATTATCTCTAATTCACATCCGTCGTCCCAAATTGACATCTAGCAATGTGTCAGGGCAACACATGTGACGAAAAATGTCATGTGGTATGACAAAATCAAATTCGTTCGTTTATCGTGAAACTATAATCCCTTCGTCAATATGATCCGATTAATTACGAGATATGGATTGTGTCAATCTCGATTATCGATCATATCTTTCATTCCACTTATTAAGTCAATGTAAGTCGAAAACTCCTTTTCGACTTATAGGTACACCTTGGCCAAGGATTTCGCTATCAACTTAACTGGATGAAATGTAGATCATAAACTCTTACTATCTAAGAGCGACGAATCCTCTATTGATCATTCACAACCTTCATATGATTCTTGACATACCCGAACGATGCCGTATTAGCGGTCCTTGACAGAGCAACTTCCAGCATCACCAAAGCATGACTGTCCCCACATAAGGTACTATGATGATCTCAAATCGAAGGATCAATTCCACTACCGAACGTTAGAGATTAACCACTGACACTCAGATAGTTATCCATGTGGAATCTCTCAGCGGGTCTCCAATATTTTGTTCTATAACAAAACATCCACGTATTCATTTAAGTGTCACCACACTTTAGTTTGTGAGATCAACTACTTACTTCACAAATAAGGAATGATACACGTGATGGTCTATCCGTAATAACAATATCCGTATCTCATTACTACTTACGACCACGGATGATTTAAGATTCAATCATATGTAATTTGTATCTCACAATCACAATTCTTTGTGATTAACAAATTACCGTGATTTGAATCTACGGACTCTATTATTTAATATAATAGATCTTGCCATAATAAATACATTAAACATATATCAAAAGTACTTATACCTAAAGTTCATTGGATCTGGGGCATAATACTTACACAACCAAATTGCATACAATGAATCAACCATTTACATGGTTAGTTAATTCCATTTGACTGTCAAACATATACATTGAATAGTCTACATGGTTCAAATCGAAGTTCTGATACAAAAACGATTGTCCCAAATTTCACTATAATTTCTATAAACTAAATTAATTTCACAATCAATTTTTAAATAATAAAATAATATTATATCAAAATGCTTTAATGTCATTTTGAAAATGACTTTGAAATCAGTTAACAGTATTATATGAATGAACTGAAAGTAACAATTTAACATTAAAGTCATTATCTTACTTTGATTTAGATATAATTAAAATAAATACAAATCATTATAGTTTAAATTTGATATAAAATATTGTACTAAAAAATAGAGTGTAAGATACTCAGAAATTAACATCGAACCTCAGTCGGGTACCGAGTACATAATCATCTCATCATCGAGAGCTAACACCAATCTTGAGTACATACATCGCCATGATCACAGTGAAAACTATATGAGACAATGCTCAACAAGTAATTACCTGCATGATCATAATATTTGTTTCATTATGATCACATTCTAGAAATTCATGCCTTATATCACTTTTTTAGCTTATATATCTTTTATCTTCTAAGTGTTGAATCTCACTATAATGTATTGTATTAGGTCAAATATCAATAGTGCCTATGGGTCCATCATCGCCCACCAAACTGAAAAAGTTACAGTTATATCCATTGTTGCCTATCGAGACTCGAGATACCGCATTAGAAAATATAACAAATACAAATGAAGCCTTACATATGTATACATTGCTCATCATCCAAATCCTTTTCCATCAAAATCTTCTGCATGCAAAGAGAATGGTCGATCCATTTTATGTCAGAGATAGTCTACCCAACCCAATTATTGTCATATGATCCCGAAGTATTTTCAATAGTTGACTCTTCTGTTGAGAATCTACTTAAACATGCACAGCGGAAATATAACAATTTTCGATTCCCACCAAGGATCTACTTTGCGTTTAGATAGAAATTGTGATATAGATTTTACCTTTTTGTGAAATCTGCAAACTCTTTTGCTATTCTTTCTACTTCAGCAATCCCGATCTGCCTCCCACAGCTGTCCAATTGTCCAGCCTCCAATAGTATCCACACAAAGAACAATGTAGAGAGAAAACTAGGGTTTTATTTCTTGTGCTAGCAAGAATAATGAATAATTCTCTACAAACCCAAAAACCCTAGCAACTTATATATAAGCCCAAACGGGCTTGGCCCATCACTTAAAGTTAACCCGGTCCAGTATTTAATTAATCTAATTAATTAAATCCGGTCCATGAATTAATTAATCTTATTAATTAATTCGGGCCTATTAATAAGTAACCCAATTAATTAATTATCCAACGATTGTTAATTAATTAATTGGTAACTCTCAATCTTCCAATTCTCATTTTGTGTGTGACCCATTAGGTTCCCAATCACGATGCCTAACGACGTGAATTATTATTTTGATCTAATCAAAATCAATAAACCAAAACACTCTTTTGATTTAATACTAATTCACATCCGTCGTCCCAGATTGACATCTAGCAATGTGTCAGGGCAATACATGCGATGGGAAATGTCACGTGGTATGACAAAACCAAACTCGTTCGTTTATCGTGAAACTATAATCCCTTCGTCAATATGATCCGATCAATTACAAGATATGGATATGTGTCAATCTCGATTATCGATCATATCTTTCATTCCACTATTAAGTCAATGTAAGTTGAAAACTCTTTTTCGACTTATGTGTACACCTTGGCCAAGGATTTCATTATCAACTCAATTGGATGAAATGTAGATCACAAACTCTTACTATCTAAGAGTGACGAATCCTCTATTGATCATTCACAACCTTCATATGATTCTTGACATACCCGAATGATGCCGTATTAGCGGCCCTTGACAGAGCAACTTCCAGTATCACCAAAGTATGACTGTCCCCACATAAGGTACTATGATGAGCTCAAGTCGAAGGATCAATTCCACTACCGAACATTGGAGATTAACCACTGACACTCAGATAGCTATCCATGTAGAATCTCCCCAGCGGGTCTCCAACGTTTTGTTCTATAACAAAACATTCACGTGTTCATTTAAGTGTCACTACACTTTAGCTCGTGAGATCAGCTACTTACTTCACAAGTAAGAAAGGCCACACGTGATGGTCTATCCGTAATAACGATATCCGTATCTCGTTCTTACATACGACCATGGATTATTTAAGATTCAATCAACCGTAATTTGTATCTCACAATCACAACTCCTTGTGATTAACAAACTACTGAAACTTGAATCTACGGACTCTATTATTTAATATAATTCAACAGAATATCAATTTAAATAAACAATAGATCTTGCCAAAATAAATGCATTAACCATATTAAAAAGTGTTTACAACCTAAATCGATTGGACCTAGGGCATAACACTTACAAACTCCCACTTGCACTAGATCCAATCACTCATGTATCTAATACCATAAGTCTCTACATGACGATCATGCTTATGCTGTGACAACGGCTTTGTCAATGGATCTGCAATATTATCATCTGTGGGAACTCGCTCTATCTTCACGTCATTTCTTTGTATAATCTCCCTGATGAGATGATATCGCCTTAGCACATGTTTGGATCGTTGATGAGACCTCGGTTCCTTCGCTTGCGCGATGGCTCCATTGTTATCACAATACAAAGGTATGGGATCAACAATGCTAGGAACAACTTCCAGTTCATTAACGGACTTCTTGATCCAGACAGCTTCCTTCGCTGCTTCAGAAGCAGCAATGTACTCGGCTTCCGTTGTTGAATCAGCGGTTGTTTCTTGTTTGGAACTTTTCCAACTAACCGCTCCGTTGTTGAGAGTAAACATATATCCAGATTGAGACTTGCTATCATCCTTGTCAGTTTGGAAGCTAGCATCAGTATATCCATGAACTTTCAGTTCATCTCCTCCATATATCAAGAACACATCTTTAGTTCTTCTTAAGTACTTAAGAATGTTCTTAACTGCTATCCAATGTTTCTCACCAGGGTTTGCTTGAAACCTGCTCGTAACACTTAGAGCGTATGAAACATCTGGTCTCGTACATAGCATCGCATACATGATAGATCCTATCGCTGAGGCATAAGGAATCTTATCCATGCGACTCCTTTCATCATGTGTTTTAGGACACATATCTTTTGAGAGATGAATCCCATGTGACATGGGACACAACCCCTTTTTGGACTCTTCCATGTTAAATCTTCTCAAGATTTTATCTATGTACGAAGATTGAGATAAGCCAAGCAATCTTTTAGATCTATCTCTATAGATCTTAATTCCCAAGATATATGCTGCTTCTCCCATATCTTTCATGGAGAAATTCTTTGACAACCACAATTTTACTGATTGAAGCATTGGGATGTAGTTTCCCATTAATAATATGTCATCTACATATAGTATAAGGAATACGACAGCGCTCCCACTTGTCTTCTTATAAACACACGGTTCATCTTCATTTTTGATAAAATCAAACTCTGTGATTGTCTCATCAAAACGAAGATTCCAGCTCCTAGAGGCTTGCTTCAATCCATAAATAGATCGATTAAGCTTACATACCTTGTTGACTTCTTTGGACTCAAAACCTTCAGGTTGTGTCATGTACACTTCCTCTTGTAGGTTTCCATTAAGGAAAGCGATTTTGACATCCATTTGCCATATCTCATAATCGTGGTATGCAGCAATTGCAAGCAAAATCCGAATGGACTTCAGCATGGCTACAAGCGAAAAAGTTTCATCAAAGTCAACACCTTGTCTTTGTGTGTAACCTTTCGCTACTAGCCTTGCTTTGTATGTATGGATATTCCCATCCATGTCGACCTTTTTCTTGTAAACCCATTTACAACCTATGGGTTTTATCCCATCAGGAGGGTCGACCAAAGTAAAAACCTTGTTTTCATACATTGAGTTCATTTCGGATTCCATGGCCTCTTGCCATCTTTTTGAGTCAACATTTGACTTTGCTTCTGCGTAATTAGTAGGCTCATCATCCTCGATTAACAATACTTGATTAGTAATCGTGAATTCGTACCTTTTGGGAGGTCGAATGGTCCTACTTGATTTACGCTGAGCCAGAGTGTCATCAGGTATCTCTATATCCTGATTAGGAGTCAATCCTTCAGCAGGTGTGGGATCAGACTCAGGGTCATCTAATCGGTCAACAACATCTGTGGATTCGTGAACTTCTTCAAGTTCTAACTTGCTCCCACTGCCCTCTCCTAGAATAAACTCTTTCTCTAGGAATATGGCATGTCTTGAGACGAACACCTTCTTCTCAACGGGATTGTAGAACTGGTATCCAATTGTTTCTTTTGGATACCCCACAAATATGCATTTATCGGACTTAGTCTCAAGTTTATCCGATTCAGTACGCTTCACATAAGCGTCACAGCCCCATATTTTCATATAAGATAAGTTGGGTCTTTTTCCTTTCCATAACTCGTATGGAGTTTTGTCGACCGATTTAGATGGGACACGATTTAGTGTGTAGCACGCGGTAATTAGTGCATGACCCCAAAATGATTTTGGGAGGTTTGCATGGCTCATCATTGATCGCACCATATCTAATAGTGTGCGGTTCCTCCGTTCAGATACACCATTATGTTGCGGTGTATATGGTGGAGTCCACTGCGAGAGAATCCCATTCTCTTTTAGATAATCTAAAAATTCTCCTTTCAGATATTCTCCACCTCGATCTGATCTTAGTGTGAGAATATTTTTACCTGTTTGTTTCTCTACTTCAAGTTTGAATTCCTTGAACTTTTCAAGTGCTTCATGCTTGAACTTCATCAAATATACATAACCATATCTAGAATGATCATCAGTAAATGTGATGAAGTAAGAGAAACCACCTCTAGCAGTTATTGACATGGGTCCACATACATCAGTATGTATTAGACCCAGTAATTGTGCAGCTCTTTCTCCTTTTCCAGTAAAAGGAAATTTGGTCATCTTGCCTAATAGGCACGATTCGCACTTGTCAAATGATTCAAAATCAGTTGACCCCAAGAATCCATCTTTATGTAACTTGGAAATGCCTTTCTCATTGATGTGACCTAGTCTACAATGCCAGAGATAAGTATTATTTAGATTATCACATTTATGCCTTTTATTTTCTATACTCATAATAGACGATTCAGTATCAAGAATATAAATGCCATTTTGTAATATGCCACAACCATAAAAGATCTCATCTTTATAAAATGAACAATGATTGTTCTTAACAATAATTGAAAAATTATTCATGTCCAAACATGAAATAGAAATAATGTTTTTAGTAATGGCAAGAACAAAATAGCAATTCTCTAATTCTAATACTAAACCCGAAGGCAATGGTAAGAAGTATGTCCCTACAGCTAATGCAGCAACTCTTGCTCCATTTCCCACACGCAGGTCAACTTCTCTTTTCTGCAGTGGTCTACTTTTCTTTAGTCCCTGCATATTTATACAAATATGAGATCCACATCCGGTATCTAATACCCAAGAAGCTAATGAAGTAGACATATTAACCTCGATTACAAAATTACCTGAAGTAGAAGTTTCAGAAGACTTCTTTGACTTCAAGCTTGCGAGGTAAGCCTTGCAGTTCCTCTTCCAATGACCTTTCACTCCACAGTGATAGCACGGGTCATCAGACTTGGTATTGTCCTTGTTTGCTTTAACCGTTTTGATAGTACCCTTAGCCTTCTTGGATGTTTTCTTAAAACTTCCTTTAATCTTCCTCTTAGTGCCCTTAGAGGATTGAATGGCTAACACATGCCCAGTATTCGCTTTGACATTGGGCTCAACAGTCTTAAGCATATTAAGCAACTCAGGGAGTGTGCACTCGATCTTATTCATATTAAAGTTCATGATGAACTGTGAATAACTATCTGGCAGAGATTGTAGAACTAAGTCAACACTTAGCTCGTGGTCCATTATGAAACCCAATTGACTTAATTTTTCAATAAAGCCAATCATCTTCAGCACATGAGCACTGACTGAAGATCCCTCTGTCATTTTGCACTGGTACAGTTGCTTGGAAGTATCATATCTTTCCACACGTGATTGTTCATCATACAACTCCTTGAGACGAAAAATCATAGTGTGAGCATCCATACCATCATGTTGCTTTTGCAACTCAGGTGACATGGCTGCAAGCATCACACATGCTGCAGTATTATCGTCATCACTGTGTTTGTTGTAAGCAGCCACCTCTTCCTCAGTAGAGTTTTCAGTAGGTACCCCTGGAAAGGGCTGCTCAAGGACATACCCAATTTTCTCATGCCTGAGAACAATTCTCAAATTACGGTGCCAATCGAGAAAATTTGGTCCAGTCAGTTTGTTGGCATCAAGTATGCCTCTCAAATTCATATGATTACTCATGATTCAAAAACTGTAAATGACGAAAAGCAAAGAATTAATATGTATTAAAATGCATTGCACAAATTTAATATGGACTTCAATTAAATTTGCTCCCATTGTTTAAAATAAATTTATGACCCTCATACATAAATTAGAAGAATCAACATTTGATTCTCAGTGGGCTGGGATCCCATCTGTTATGTCAAAACCTTGAGTGTACTCAACAAATCTAGATAAAACATTTGGGTAGATATTATTATCAATTGTATCTCTATACAACTCCCAGATCATTAAGCCGATAACTCCTTATCTTCACACATCTTATGTGTTAGCCTAACACGCCTCTAAATTTTATCTCCTTGAGTGTACTCAACAAAAGATAAATTTTAGTTAAGTCAAACCCATCATTCAGAAACATCTAATGTTTCATAGTGTCAAACATATCCCTAATAGACCAGCCTTGAGTGTACTCAACAAGCTAAGATCGATTTAGGACTCTCGTTTTTCACTATAATGATGGAAGGCAAATAATAAAATTGACTTAATATTTTGGTGAGGGATTTATCATGCATAGGTCTCATCAATGTGTATATATATATTTAAACATGCATCAATTATGCAAATAAACATACATATAATAGTGTGGATGATTATGGACTAATTCTATCTAGTCTTCCTGAGCCAAAAGGAAGACTAGTTGGTCAATTCCTAGGGGGTATTGCATTGAATCATTGTCAATGCACCATCTCCATGGTATCCTCCTCTTCATGTGTCTTCAATTAGGCCAGAACATGTATCTTATACTAGTTGGCACGCAGGCCTAAATGAAATTGGACTCGCAGGCCCATATATATATATATCATAATAGCAACGGACTCGCAGGTCCAAAACAATTAAGAGCTCGCAGGCCCATAATAATAACAATATTAATAGGCATGCAGGCCCAAAACAATTAAGAGCTCGCAGACCCATAAAACAACAAGAATTAAACCATTCATTCAACACATCCACATGGTCGAGTCCATAATCATCCACTAATAAACATTCATCACATAAATGTTCCTATATAATATCTAATATTATATGCAAGCATGTTTCAAGAATCTAGCAATTAAAGTCGTCTAAACCATTTAGACATATGGATCGAAAAAATTAAATAATTAATTAATCGAATTAATCAATTAATTTAATTAGCGGGCTTATTTAATTAAAATCAAATTTTAATTAAATATCGAATTTGAGTCAAACTCTAATTCCATAATTATAGGGCAAAACTATTTAATTAAAATCATATTCTAATTAAATATTAAATTAGAGTCTAACTCTAATCTTAAGAATATATTAGGGTGAATAATTTAATTAAAATCAAATTTTAATTAAATGTACAATTAAAGTCCAACTCTAATTGAAAATGAATTTATATTTTAATTTAGAAAAACTTCTAAACAAAATAAAATTCAATTTAGGGTTGAAATTAAATATTTAAGTTAAAATCTAATTTTAACAAAAATATAAAAGTCGTCAATTTTAAATTAAAATTTTAATTTTTGGGTCAAAGTTAAAAGGTGGGTCAAACCCATTTAAAATCACAATTTTAAAACATTTTAAAATTAGTTTTAAAACCAATTTTTGAAAATTACACCTTGATCCCAAGATTGAAATTAAAAGGCAAGTCCCTCAATTGTTCAAATTACATGACAGACCCTCCATTTAAAAATTGCAAAACAACCCTAAACCTAATTGCACGCGGGGGCCTGCAATTTCAGAAATTGCATCAGAGGCCCCCGCCTCCACCCTTCTTCCCGTTTTGAAAAACCCTGAAAGAAAAAAAAAAAAAAAAATTTTTTTTTTTTTTTTTTTTTTTTTGTTTTACCTCCTGCAGCGCCGCCCCATCCCGCAGCAGCCCAGCCACTGCTGGGCTGCTGCCCAACGGCAGCAGCAACGCTGCTCACCAGTTGCAGCAGCGCATGCTGCTGCCCAGCTGCAGCAGCGCACGCTGCTGTAGCAAGGGCAGCAGCTTGCTGCCGAGCGGCGAGCCACCTGCGCGCCGCCCACCGATCCATTTTTTTTTTCTTCAAAAAAACAGATTTTCAAAAAGAGAAAAAAAAAACAAATTTTCTAATTGCTAGATTCAAGAGTAACATGAATAATTAACTTTTGATTGTGTTAACATGTAAAACAATTTCTAACAAATACAAAGTAGGCTCTGATACCACTGTTGGGAATCTACTTAAACATGCACAGCGAAAATATAACAATTTTCGATTCCCACCAAGGATCTACTTTACGTTTAGATAGAAATTGTGATATAGATTTTACCTTTTTGTAAAATCTGCAAACTCTTTTGCTATTCCTTCTGCTTCAGCAATCCCGATCTGCCTCCCACAGCTGTCCAATTGTCCAGCCTCCAATAGTATCCACACAGAGAACAATGTAGAGAGAAAACTAGGGTTTTATTTCTTGTGCTAGCAAGAATAATGAATAATTCTCTACAAACCCAAAAACCCTAGCAACTTATATATAAGCCCAAACGGGCTTGGTCCGTCACTTAAAGTTAACCCGGTCCAGTATTTAATTAATCTAATTAATTAAATCCGGTCCATGAATTAATTAATCTTATTAATTAATTCGGGCATATTAATAAGTAACCCAATTAATTAATTATCCAACGATTGTTAATTAATTAATTGGTAACTCTCAATCTTCCAATTCTCATTTTGTGTGTGACCCATTAGGTTCCCAATCACGATGCCTAACGACGTGAATTATTATTTTGATCTAATCAAAATCAATAAACCAAAACACTCTTTTGATTTAATACTAATTCACATCCGTCGTCCCAGATTGACATCTAGCAATGTGTCAGGGCAATACATGCGATGAGAAATGTCACGTGGTATGACAAAACCAAACTCGTTCGTTTATCGTGAAACTATAATCCCTTCGTCAATATGATCCGATCAATTACAAGATATGGATATGTGTCAATCTCGATTATCGATCATATCTTTCATTCCACTATTAAGTCAATGTAAGTCGAAAACTCTTTTTCGACTTATGTGTACACCTTGGCCAAGGATTTCATTATCAACTTAATTGGATGAAATGTAGATCACAAACTCTTACTATCTAAGAGTGACGAATCCTCTATTGATCATTCACAACCTTCATATGATTCTTGACATACCCGAATGATGCCGTATTAGCGGCCCTTGACAGAGCAACTTCCAGTATCACCAAAGTATGACTGTCCCCACATAAGGTACTATGATGAGCTCAAGTCGAAGGATCAATTCCACTACCGAACATTGGAGATTAACCACTGACACTCAGATAGCTATCCATGTAGAATCTCCCCAGCGGGTCTCCAACGTTTTGTTCTATAACAAAACATTCACGTGTTCATTTAAGTGTCACTACACTTTAGCTCGTGAGATCAGCTACTTACTTCACAAGTAAGAAAGGCCACACGTGATGGTCTATCCGTAATAACGATATCCGTATCTCGTTCTTACATACGACCATGGATTATTTAAGATTCAATCAACCGTAATTTGTATCTCACAATCACAACTCCTTGTGATTAACAAACTACTGAAACTTGAATCTACGGACTCTATTATTTAATATAATTCAACAGAATATCAATTTAAATAAACAATAGATCTTGCCAAAATAAATGCATTAACCATATTAAAAAGTGTTTACAACCTAAATCGATTGGACCTAGGGCATAACACTTACATCTTCTTCCTTTGTAAGAGACTTCAAGATGATAACTGGAATTGAATTATTATCTCCCAAATAAGCATACCAAAAGTGATTAGGCAACTATTTGAGCTCACGTGTTGGGGCTTGTTAAACAGATGGTAAAGGCTTTGTGGGACCTTAACCAAGCTCCAACGTGATTGCTTGAAGAATGTGGTAATGCTACTAAGTATCTAGCACATTATTCTACTTTTGTTTTTAGATGGCAATTCATGAGAGTGCACCAAGCAAGCCTCAAGCGGGTCTTGAGGATTATCAATTTCAAAAGCCTCTGTCACTCCCTTATCAATCATGTCAATCTGAAAACTGAAATCTAATTCATTCTTAAACTTGAATGCCTTGAAGATGTTGATTGTCAATTCTTCTTCATCTAACCTCAAAATCAACTGACCCATCTGCACATCTATTAATGCTCATCCAGCAGCTAAAGATGAATGTCCCAATATGAGGGGATGTTTTTATCTTCTTCCATATCTAAGATAATAAAGTCGGCTGAGAATATAAACTTGTCAACTTTCACCAAGATATCTTCAACAATGCCTCTAGGTTGTTTGATCGACCTGTTAGACAACTATACCAAACTGTTGTGGCTTTTACTTTCCCCAAACTTAATTTCTTGAAGAAAAAGGTATTAAGTTAATACTTGCTCCTAAATAACATAATGCTTTATCTATATGTTTGTTAACAATATTGCAAGGAATAATAAAACTCCCTAGATCTTTTAGTTTTGGTGGTAACTTGTATTGCAATGCACTCTTCTGTCACCATGATCGTTTCATTATCCTTCAGCTTTCTCTTGTTCGATAGTATGTCTTTCATAAACTTAACATAGCTAGGCATTTGAGCTAAGGCTTCTGCAAATAGTATCTTCATATCAACTTTTTGAACATTTTCCTTTAGATTTGTCTCTGTGCTGCTAGGCAAAGGTCCTTGAGTCTACCGATAATACGGGTGCTATTTGTCCCACGTGTTGTTCCAAATTCTTGATAGAAACCTGCTGATTTTGAAAGTTAGCCTCAGTCTTCGTGATGTATTGAGAGAGCAAATCATTTAAAGAAAATTTCTATCTTGAGGTTTTTACTGCTACTGATCCACTTGGTGGTTTGTTTAGATAATTTTCTCTTTGTCCCTATCATTGACTGTTAGTCTAGAAAAATTTGGATGATTCATCCACCTCGAATTGTCAATGTTAGAGTGGGGTTTGTTATGCTGCCTCTAAAAGTTGTGCATAGCTAACTTTCTCAAGTTGAATAACATGCGTAGAGGTTAAAGAGAAAATTGCAATACACAATCTACCCCCACAACCTACGCAAACTGGTATGGCTAGTGTACTATGTTAAGAGGCTAGGATAAATTATCTAATTTCTCTGTAATCAACTCCATATGTACTGCTAGTGCAGTCACTGCATCAATATTATGCATACTTGCTATTTTCTTTGGTGTATCTCTCTCAATAGGCTACATAGATTGATATTCTATTATCCTCTCATACAAATCATGGGTTTCATCAACATCCATCTTAATCACTAAATTACCTACTGAAACATTTCCCATATTGTTGTAATCTGGGTATAATACTTAGTAGAAAATGTATACTTGAGCATATAATGACATCCCTTCATGACTGATAACTTCACACAACATTAGAAAAGTTTGTACATGTTCAAGTGGATTTTCTATAGATGTTCTGATAATTTTGAAATAGGTTAATGACATTTGATCGCATGTAGAAGTTAGCATGTTCAAATAGAGGATAGACAATTGCAGGCTGCACTCACATAATCTCCAACTAATATAGGGGATTCATTGGCGATAGCCTTCTGCTGAACTGGTTTCTTGTATCTAAAGTGGATCATAGATCTGATTCTGATTTTCAGCCATTTTTCTTGCTATTCTTTATTCCCTTTTGCATGTTTGAACTTATTTCAATCTTTGGATCTAATAGAGCGAGCTCAATCTCGTCAAAATATTGCATAAACTGGTGGTTACAGTAGAATTAGGTCATATGATTGTAGCCTTAAAACAAATGAAATAATCGAATCTAATATAAACTAATAAACTAAAATTAAACTATATATTCCTAAAAAACGACACCAAAAACTTGTTTGAAAAGATTTCGCAAGGGTATGTGATCATTAACAAGTAATACATAGTGAGTACATGTATCGTTCTATGATGAATAATGTTCGAATTTAGTGTACTTGTTCTAATCAAACTCGACCAATTGTAACATAAAAAGTTTGTTTGTTTTCATCACTATCCTAAATTACGCCGAGAAGACTTTTAAAAGTTGGTTTTAATCAAATGATGAGAGGAATGTAATGGTTTTCCAACTCTACCAATTGATATCTAGTTCCACTTCTCAAAGTATGTGAGTTAATATCATTCAAGGGCTCCTGATAATCGATAGTTCAATAACATCTAATATTCTTTTCCAAGATATATTAAACTTATCCTTGGCACGACCTGATCCTATTCTTAGTCTGAATTTATATGTAAAGCAAGCATTTGATTGCATGATTATCATACGCGATTACACAAGCCATAAACGTTATTCCTAATATCTATTGCATGCGTGTCAAATATGCAGTATTCTACTTATTTTGAGTCTCCCAACACTACAAATAAGCAACTAATTGTTTAAAAGATGAGCAAAATTTTGAAGCAATACATGATTCATGATATTCAATCACAAACACAAGAATTAACTAAAACACGATAAGTCTTGAACTAAAACTATTAATCAAGCGGTTTCATCATCCATTCAATACATAAAAATATATGTTTAGCCTAGCATTATCGTTTCAAAATTACACAAAAGAAATAAAAACAACATTACCGAATGTAAAAAAAAAAAAAAAAAAAACGCGATGAACAACATAAAAAATAAAAAATCTTCACTTTAGACTAAAACCTGAGCTACGAAATTTCACTTCTTGTTGTAAAATCTCCTTTTGCAAGCTTAAACTATGATAAAAAAAAAAAAAAAATACTAGGCAGCGCTGTTTTAGATGGCCATTAGGTTTTAAAAGTTATAAAAGATATCACAAAATAATGAAAGAAAATATTTCTCTCGAGATAAATCATGCGTATGCATGATAAGCTGGGTTTAGCCTTAGTCGCCTATGTTGGCAACCTTACGTACTTTGGGCCTGCAGGCCCATGCGTATGCATGGATTTCTCTTAGGGCCCAAACTCTGGAATTTGGTCCCTGCACTTTTCCATAGGTGCATTTTTGGTCCTCTTCGATCCTTTTTATTATTATTATTATTATTTATTATTATTATCACAATGACTTTTAGTTACGTCCAATTGAATCTTAGCATTTTCAAATGTTCGTTCTTTAGTCCGATCCCTCCTTTAATAATTTGCACTCCAATCCCTGAACTTTGGTTTTCTTGTAATTTCGGCATAATTTCGTCCTTTTCATCAATTATTACTTAACAAATACAATTCACATCGAATTAAGCCATTATTCATTAAAATAACGGGCAAATATTCTAATTTCAAGGTCTAAATAAGTATACAAAATACATTTATCAGATTCCACAACAGAAAATGGATGATTCTGCCACTATATAGGGGTCATGTTTGTTTGACATCTACTTATTCTGCTCTCAGAACAGTATGGCAGCCCTTCGTCAGCTATTTATGATGCTAAGCTTATAATTTTACCCAAAAAGGTTTTGTTGGCTATTTCAGACAAAGAAATTTTCCACATTAATACGTTTGAATCTTTTTATATTTACTAGTCAATCCATTCCATTTTATGACCCAAGAAGCCAAATTTATTTGCATTGTTACTTGCTCGAGAACGATTCAAGCAGCCTGCCTTTTAGTGGATTAGTCTAATAGAATGATTAGTTAATAGAATACTTGGACCCAGTCGAGCATTTACCACAATTTATTTTGAGAGTAATTGATTAATATTTTTGGCTATTAATAAGTAGGATAAGAAATATTTTCTAACATGTTTATAACTAAAAATTTACGTCATTAAAAAAAACTAAAAAATTATTCAAAGGAAATTTGACATAATTTAAAAGACGGATTAGGAAAAAATTATTATGTTAGAAGAGTTATTAATATCGATAAATAAATATTTATTAATCTATATTTTTTTTTTTCAATTTTCGATGAGATGAAGATATTGCTCCTAAACCACGAGCCAGTGAAGATGAAGATTCCATATAGAGATTACGTGAAGTCATTTCTAGTCTATTTATGAAAATATTATGGATGTCAAACACGTTTCGAGTTGTATTAGTAATGAAAATGCCTTGAATGCCTTACAAAAAAAAAAAATTAAGAATGGGATTAAGTTCCGTTTGAGTAGAAAGAAAAGACATTTTAATTTAAATTTGTATTTCGAGAATAATTGTTAAATAAAAAAATTTCCTTATTATGTAATTATGAACTTTCTATATTTTTTTGCAGTTATTTTATGTATTCTTGGCCTAAAAGATTTCAAATAAAATTTACTACATTAACTCAAGTTGTGACTAGGAAATTCTCTTATTTTAGTTAAATTCATTAATCTCAAGGGAAAATGGTGTAATACCAGGTTTTACACTTGGATACAGTATAAAATTGCCGTATTATCGTGGTCTTTGGTAGTTAAACGGACATGGTATTCTTTTTCTTCATTGTACCAGAACTCACCTTACTTTATTATTCAGATATTTTCAAAATTCAATTAGACATTAATTTCAAATAGTTTTGGTATGGACTTTCGAATGAATCTGACTTGTCTAACCAATTGCAAAAATGTGTCGTGAACGGTAATGCTCCTATTACGTCTATAGATTGAGTCACTCAAAATGATGGTGACTGATTGTTTAACCTTGGAGGGTCTGCTTGCTGATTAATGTGATTAGTTAAATAATAAACATGACAATTAAATGGAACAACAAATAGCAACTTGCTATTGTGCTACAATAATTCTTCTAGCAAACAAAGGCATCTTATTTATGATTGGAGGATTCCCGTCCCCTTTTACTCCTATTTTTCATCAAAATACATTTTTCAACAGTTATGTGATTTTATTTCAATCATATATTTTTCAATAAAATAATACTACACGCAAACCCAAAATTTTTCTTTATTTTTTAACTACACATTCTTCATCATAACACTATTTCAAAATGCATTTTTTTGAAAAAAAAAAAATGGAGCTCAAACAACTCCTAATCTTCTAATTCTCCGCACCTAAACATAACTAAAAATAAAATACTCTGCACAATTAAAGAAAAACAAAAACAAAAATTTTATTAAATTCTCCGCACCTAACAATAACATGTCTCATCCATAGTTGGAAAAGAAACCTGGGACAATCAATTTGAAGTAAAAAAGAGGTTGTGGAATTTTGAATTGTCAGGGTTGGTTAAGCTCCACTAACCAGGATAAGGTAGTAGTAGTTAGTTTTATTTGTTCATCCTAATTTTTGACTTTATGCTACCAAGCTGCTAATTAATTCTAATAATATTGATAAATATCAATACTTGAGCATATGCCACGTCTTAATGATTTTTAAGATGAAAATGCTTTAAGGACTTGAGTGGCAAGCAAATATAGCATAACCTCTATAAAATATTACTTTAAAGTGGTTATTATTAAAAAATGAACAATTCATTAATTTATCGATAAATTATATGAAGCCATTTTTAGTCAACACTACAAAATTGTGATGGTTATTGAGAACCTCTTGAATTATTCAAGTGAAAATAATACGATGTTGTAACAACCTACTAACGAAGAGATTATTTAAAGAGTACTTAATAAGCTTATTGAAGATGATTAATATTTAGATGATAGCTATATTTTACAAATCATTTCTCAAAAGGGTAAATAGCAAAAAAAAAATAATATCATATCATTTGTACTCATTATGAAAATGATCCCTTTCATTTCAAACTTTCAATTTACATCCTCATTTCAAACATTTCTTGCGAATTTGGTATTTTCCGTTATCTTCAAATAGTTTGATTACAAAATGAAATCTGAGTAGAAAGAAAATAAATTACAGAAAATTGAATTGCCTATAACTTATTTTATCGAGAATTGTCGATTAATTGTATTTGATTGATATAATTTTTTACTTAATTTTTTTTTTTTTTAATTTTGAATCTTTTGGTATTCGTTTGACTTTGTTTTTCATGAAAATTGTCTATTAAAGTAATAATTTTTTTTACCATTGGATCTATAATTTGTTTCAATTGCCAAAATAAAAATAAAAATATTTATCATACCGAATATCATTCTTTTGAATTTATTTTTCATGTAAATTGTCAATTAAAGTGATAATTTTTTTACCATTGGATCTAGAATTTGTTCCAATTGCTATACAAAAATAAAATAAAAAATAAAAAAATGAATTGTTTTTCCCACCAAAGTGATGGGAAACAAATTTCATGAAAAGTTAGAAAATATCTAAAATTGGAATCCCAATTGCCAAGAAAAATTGTGCAATCAAACAATGTAAAAGTTGAAGTTGTAATCCAACTTTTATGAAAAATTCTACCCTACCAAACATACCCTAATTATCTTTTCTCAAAAAGGCTTTCAAGCATCATAACCATAGTTATTAAAATCGTATCGTACTAGCCGATCCAGCCCAAGGAACCAGACAATGATAAGGTCTGGTTGGGGTTATTTGGTCCATTTACAATGGAACCGGATAAGAACCGCTCAAACTGGTTTATATTTTTTGGATTACATCCCGTTATTGGCGCCCCCACCTACCTGCCCCTAGGTTTTAGTGGAGGGGTAAATCGAGAGATATGTCCGAAAATGGCCAGGGTTGGCTTGCGTTTCAACTGGCTTCATCTGAGGATTCAAACCCTCATCACCCAGCATGTATGTTTTACCCTCCAGCCGCCTTTACCAATCCTGATGTGCCCCTGGGGGCTCGAACTGGTTTATATTTGTCCTAAATCGGGCGGGTTTAGTTGAATCGAAAATTGAACCGATTTTTATTAAATTGGTACATAAGAAAATTGAATATCAAAGTTTCATGAAGAGAGACTCGAACCTATGCTGCCTTGTTGAAACAACGTTTTGACGACTATGGCAAATGTAGAAGTGGAGAACGTGATGTAAGCCAAATTTATATATTTAGTTTTATCAGAATGAAACCAAATAACATTTATATATTTTTTGTTTTATAATTTTTTAAAATCAAAATTAAGAACTAATAATGATCCATCGATTGAACTGCTGACCCCGGTTGAATCGTTGATCCAATGATCTGATAATTTTTTCAGGTTAATGATCGGGTCGGGTCCAATAACTATGATCATAACCTTAAATAAATACTTTTATAATATGTATAAAACGAACCATATGTGTACACACATCGCAAAAAAGAAAAAAAAAATAAAGAAAGATATTGAGTTTGTTTGAGTACAGAGAAAAAAGCAAGAAACTTTAGAATCATATTTTAAGAGAAAAATTTGAATTGAAAAAAATAAATTTCTTCAAATAAAAAGTTACTTATCTAACTAGATATTAATGTATATTTTCGTTGGACCATAAATAATTTTGAATTAAATTATTATCTTATACATTTAGCAAGATTATTAATTTAATACACTAATCTAAGTTGGGACCAAAAAAATTATTACTTAATTAAGATTATTAATTTATCTAAAAAATTCTAAAAAAATTAATAAGTGTCCAAGTTAATGTTTTAAAAATTTATGACGACATATATCAGCTCATATAAATGTTGTGAGCTTGGTTTTAGCCCCTCCAATGTCCAATGTCTTCCCCTCACCTTCATGTGTTATGAATTAAAAGATTAATTAAGCTACCTACTTAAGTTAATAACACAACATGAAAAATGAAAAAAGGAAAAAGCAAACAGTTTAGAGTGAACCACTTTTTACAATATTTTCTAATACATTTGATCTGGAATGAAATATTAGAGCAGCTTAATCAAAATTTCGCCACTTTAAATTAAACCATATTTAAAATGAATTCAGTATAATTAAACTTTACACGTCCCATTGACTCTTATAATGGGATATAATAATAATAATAATAATAATAATAATAATAATAATAATAATAAGTCCGCACATTTTCAAGTGGTAAAAAGGAAAAGTAGAGAAATTCAATTTTACTTGAGACTGCTGCGTCAAAAGTACGAATTTTGAAATATGAATTTGGTTCTTGGGTAAGTGGAAGTGTACAAGTAGTCTTCCATCCTGTATCCTTGGAGGCATAACCTGCAATTTACCTCTTTCACCAAAGTCCAGAGCAGGATAGGTAGATGCGTCAGTAATAGGGCGTAATTCAAAAAAAAAAAAAGGGATAATTGCAGCCGCGGTCCCTAACCTTTGCTTTTTTTTTGTAGACTTTACCCTAACCTTCAATTTGTACCACCCGGAATCCCAAATCTTTCATAAATTCGCAGTCGAGGTCCAAATTGACGGAAATCGTCCAAGTTGACCGTCAGTTGACCAATAAAACTGATTTTGACCAAATTTTGACCATTTTAAAGGGTAAAAGTGTAACTTTCTTATTTAACCATATAATAAAATAATTAACTAAAACAAAATAAAAAAAAAAAAAAAAAACTATTCATCATCTTCTTCACCTCATCCCCTACCCCACCCCAGAAACACTGTTATCCCTTCCACTCACCACACAGAAACCCTCTCTCTCTCTCTCTCTCTACAAATTCCATTTTTGCCTTTTAGTTTCTCTACCTAATTCTTCGTCTATGGCTTCAATTTCAGCCGCCGCCGCAACTGCCTCTTCAAGAGTTTCATACCTAGTCTTCTTCATCTGGTCCCTCCCTTACACCTAGTTCTTCAAAATTCACAAAAATTGTGTTTTCCTCTTGAACCGATTCATCATTGTGTACCCATCTATCAAACCAGTCCAAGAAACCACATTCTTCTCCGGCATCACGTCAAAAACAGCCATTGCCGATTCAATCTCACCCCACTTACAAAACCCGATTATCAAAACATTCCATGTCACCAAATTCCTTTCAGGCATTTCATCGAACACTTTCTTCGCTTCAACCAAGCTACCACAATCTCCATACATATTAACAACTGCAGTCTGCACATAGACGTGAAAGTCAAACCCCGCTTTGACGCTTAAACAATGCAGCTGATTTCCTATTTTGGGTCGTTTTAAATTGGCACAGGCTTTGATGAGATAAGAGTAGGTAAAGCTATCAAAAAGTGCAGACTTATATCTGTAAATGAGATGTTTGAAGACAAATACAACTTCATTAGGGAATGAACCGAGTGAATAGTGTTTAATTATAGAGTTCCAATCCGTGAGTAGTATGTTGGAATTTTCAATTTCATATACAAGTAAATGGGAATGAAACTATTGTATGGCTCGACGGTGGTGAAAATAACAATTAGATTTCTAAAGAACAATTAGGTAGCAGTGGGGGTGGGTGTAGAAGATGATTGGGGTGTTGGTGGGGGAAGGGAGGGGGGAAGAAGATGAACAGTAGCTTGGGATTTTGAGTTTGGGTGGGGTGGGGTGGGGTGGGGAGGTGAATAATATTTTTCTTTTATTTATTTTTATATTTTGTTTTAGTTATTTATTTTTTTTAATTCTTTTAAGTGCTTAAATAGCAAAATTACTCTTTTACCCATTTAAATTGGTCAAAATTGGTCTGAGTTAATTTTTTTGATCAACTAACGGTCAAAGTGGATGGTTTCCGTCCATTTGGACCTCGGGTGCGAATTTATTAAACGTTTGGGACTTCGGGTGGTACAAATTGAAGGTTAGGATAAAGTCTGCAAAAAACGCAAAGGTTAGGGACCGCGACTACAATTATCCCAAAAAAAATAAAAAATAATAATAATAATGTTATTTATAGAACATGATGTTGGGATGATGCCCCACCAACTACCCTCTGGTCCCATCTTATTATTTATTTTAATTAAAAGATAATTATGCATGAAACTGAGCTTCTAGAACATTGTTCATGTATGCACGCAAACTGGGAAGTGCAGACCTACCTACTCCCATTTTTTGAAGTCTTTAGAATGTTGTACATTTATTTGACATTGCAACCCTCTGACCAAATCATTAGCGTGTTTAGGAAAAAAAGCCAGAAATTTCTTTCCATTTGCAAGTTGCAAAGTCGTATGATTTGCATGATTTTCATATTCGAAACGATTAATAATAATATGAAAACGTTATTAACAATTATAAACTATTTTAAAAGTTTGAACTGATCTTCAATTTGATCCCTAATAAGAATAGTGAAATTTGATTCAGTACCCTCTTTTTATCGGTTCTGAAAGGGTCTTGTTATTATTATTACTTTTTTTTTTTTAAATAAGATGGACATTCAAAATAAGTGTTAGCCCTTGTTTGACAATCATTATTTTTAAATTTATTTTTTTACGTATCATTTTCAACCACATTCACACAATAAAATATTCTGCACGTAAATTCAATTTATTTTTTTCTATTTATTCTCCCAAAAAATCACTATTTAAAACTCTATTTTTTTTCCCAAATAACAGTTGTCAAATAGGGGCTTAATAAAACGAACCGACTGACTAATTTATTCAAATGAATTTGAATAAAAATATCCTTTTTAACCATTTTCATTATTGATGGCAAGAAAAAAAAATATATAGTCCATGTTTGATGGGATTAAAATCAAATTTCAATAGATTTTGATGATACAATACGTAGTTGATAAGTTGATTTTGATTAAAATATATGATTAAAATTAATTATTAATTTAATTTAGATTAAAATCTAGATTTTATTTTCAATAAAAAAGGTCTGTTAAAAACATAATATTATATTTTTTGTCAACTATATTTTTTGGCATCGAAGCATGTTTTGTGTTTGACCGTTTAGTTTTCGTTATTAAAACATGGAAGTTTTGGTGCGTCGAACAATAAAAAATCCCGCGTGAAGAAACACGCAAGAGAAATGGCCCAACATAATTCTTAGGAATTTCTTAATATATATTTAAAATATTTTTCCACGCCATGAAAATAATTTAAAAATCTACTTATAAAACCAGTTTTAGAAGAAGAGCGTTTCTTGCAAGCTTCTCCAACACATAAATAAATGGCAATCCAGTTTAAGGCCTTGATTAATTTTTAATTTTTTTTTTTAAATATATTTTTATTTCTTTTATTTTCAACCCTATATTCTTCAATAAAATAATATCACTCACAAATTCAAATTTTTTTTTTTTTTTTTTTTTGAAAACAAGGTTAAGAGATTAAGAGGCAGCCACGTCATTTTCTATCCAACCAGATTCGTAGACTTATAATTGCTCATTGTTTAAGCTTCCACACCTATACACAAACAGTCTCTATATTTATGTGTATATATATAATAAGGTCTTATAAAAGGAGTCGCATCGCATACCTCTATCTTTATATTAGGTTAGAGAGAGAGAGAGTCTTATTTTCTTCATATAAATTAACCTATTAAACATTTTTATCTCCTCAAACAACTTTTCTTGTTAACCGGTTATTATCCGTTGGGAAATAATGGCAGTGATGAAGAAGAAGAAGAAGACGATGATGAAATGGCAAAACTATTTTCCGAGGTGTTTCGGGGTTGAGAACCCTAAACCAGAGCCAAAAAAGCCTGTTTCTAAACAACCTTCATTTCAAAGGATTTCGTTATCGGATTTAAGCAGTTCAACACTTTCTGAAGAGATATCTATTTCTCTAGCAGGCTCGAATATTCACGTGTTTACGCTTCAAGAGCTGAAAGTGATTACTCAAAATTTCTCGTCAAGCAATTTTATTGGCGAGGGAGGGTTCGGGCCGGTTCACAAAGGGTTCATTGATGACAAGCTGAGACCGGGTTTGAAGGCTCAGCCAGTGGCTGTAAAGCTCCTCGACTTGGACGGGACACAAGGTCATAGAGAATGGCTGGTATAGTTTAGTTTTGCTAATGAATTTTAAATTATTGAAATATTTCATTGCATGCAGTAAGAAAATTTGTGACATTATAATTTTTTTTGCAACAGACTGAAGTGATTTTTCTTGGTCAATTAAGACATCCAAATTTGGTGAAATTGATTGGATACTGTTGTGAAGAACAACACAGGCTTCTGGTATATGAATATATGCCGCGAGGCAGCCTCGAGAATCAGCTCTTCAGAAGTAAGTTCTCTCTTTAGACAAATATTTTTTGTCTTCGCCTTTGATTTTTATATCACTTTAACGTATTAAATATGTCCATTTACATCAGCTGTAATTCGCTCACACCAGTTATTGGTATTCAACTCTATCAACTGGCTACAAGGGGTCTAATTTAATCAGAAAGTACTTTGAAAAAGTCAACGTTGTATTTGTTTTCTTCGTGGTGGATATATAGTTGACATTAGTTATGAATTTAATTATATGGAAAAACAATTTTAAACAAATCATTAATCAATTGCAGATTGTACTAAATTTATAAATTTTCTAAGAACCAAAATCATATGCAGGATATTCGGTTTCACTTCCATGGTCGACAAGAATTAAAATTGCTCTCGAAGCTGCAAAAGGGCTTGCTTTCCTCCATGAAGCTGAGAAACCTGTCATATACAGAGACTTCAAAGCTTCGAATATTTTGCTAGATTCGGTATGTTATTTACACTCTTCACGTATATTAAGGTGTGTGTGTGTGCGCGCGCGCGCACGTGGGGGTATGCATATATCTAAAAGTACTTATATGACAAACTTGTCTTGTCTTCTTACCAGGATTACACTGCTAAACTATCAGACTTCGGGCTCGCAAAGGACGGTCCAGAAGGCGATGAGACACATGTTTCAACACGGGTTATGGGGACACATGGTTATGCTGCCCCCGAGTACATCATGACAGGTCATTTGACCGCAGCAAGTGATGTGTATAGCTTTGGAGTATTACTATTGGAGCTAATAACAGGCAGAAAATCAGTAGACAAAACCCGTTCTCACAGAGAACAGAACCTGGCGGATTGGGCTAGGCCTATGCTGAAAAATCATAGAAAATTAAGTCGGATAATGGATCTGAGGCTGGAAGGGCAGTACTCGGAAGCAGGGGCTCAAAAAGTTGCTGCATTGGCTTATCATTGCTTAAGCCATAGGCCTAAGCTTCGACCTACGATGAGTGACGTGATACAAGTTTTGGAGCCCGTGAAAGATCTGGATCATGATGTCCCAATTGGCACATTTGTCTTCGCGGTTTCATCAAATGGTGATTCTCAAAAAGAAAGTGAAGAGCACAAGAAAACGAAAAAAGAGAGTGGCCACTATCATCAAAGACATAAACTCCATGAAGGCCATAAACACCGGACGAAATCTCCATGAATAGCGTTGATTGTGGATTCTCGAGCCCAATTTTAGGTGATAAATGGGTTTGATTCTGCTTCTCGTACCAAATTTAATTTGTGAAAAATGCAGTTGATTTACCTTGCATCTGGCTTAGATTAATATAGTCTAAATGAAAATGTAAATAGATTTTGCGACAATGATTTTCTTTACCCTTTATTCTTAGATCAATTGTAAGCACCTCGTGAAGCCAAGCATCATTTTTTATTTGATTTATCCCTATATTTCATTTTGATTTTTGTACTTAGCTTTTCGCTTTTACTTAAATAGTCTTTTTTTTTTTTTTTAAATAAATCATCAACTTGGATTAGTTGGGAGTGAGATCATCTAAACACCAACTTCGATATGTTCTACTTTCAGAAAATCAACAACTAAATCTCAAAATAATGATATCACCTTTTTTGATAAAACTTTGCTAAACCCTCCATTTGATTTTGTCTAAAAATTAGATTTTTAGTATATTTTGATAAAAATTGATAAAATGTGTTACGAAAAATTAATACAAGTTGTGAGTCCCCCTAAAATGTATAGTTGAAAATGATTTTGGAGAAAAATGAGTTTCTAAAAAATAGGACCAAATAGGGGCAAATTTTATCAATTTTTAAATGAAAACTTAAATTTTAATTATACAATTCATAGAACCAACAATTTTCATCAATTTTTCAATAACACGTTTCACCATTTTTTTTATTTATTTTTTGTTAAAATGTTCATCTCATTAGACGAAAAATTACCCCTTACGTTGATAGGGTTCGTTTGAATCCTATTTTTTTTTTAGAGAATATATTTCGCAATAGTGATTTTTTGGAGAAATACGGTTAAAAAGTAAAAAAAAAAAAAAAAATTGAATTTAGGGGTAACATTATTTTATTATAAAATGTGTGGTTAAAAAAAATTAAAATGGAGCTCAAAATAGACTAATAAATATCTTCTAGAATATGTTGTTTCAAGGGTGTCTCAATTAATCACTGGTTTTAAATTATTGTTTTGATTGTGGAGTCACTGTCACCGAACCAACCCCAAATTAACGAACAATTATTTAAAAAATAATATCTAGATGGGAAGTTGTCATCATCTTAGAATTCATTTAGTCATCGGACTTTTAATTGAGTAGACTTCTTTTTTTTTATTTTTTATCACCCAGGTGTTTCAGATTGTACCAGACTAAATTCTGGACTTCGAGCATCTGGCCTCTCTTCAGCCCGAGGAGGTAAACCACAGAATATGTCCTTCATGATCAGTGTCCGTACGTCCTTCTGTTTGTTGCCTCAAGAGACCCTCCTTCATGGTCTTACAACACCAAGCTGCTGCATCCAAAGGTATTACAACACTTGACTGCTCCTTCCAGGATTCGAACTCTCCAAGTTGGGTTGGCGAACTCCAACACGTACGATCTTGACCAAGTTGAATGTGCCCGGGGGGCAAAATTTTATTTTGTCTTCAAGGGTGATAAGCTTCAATTTACTTCTAAATTTTATCATCATCTCACATTCTGTCACCAATCTTTTCTCTAAACGGGCAAAATTACTTAGTTGACAATTATGTCATAATTCATCCTCCATGCTCTACATGATACCTTAGAAACCAAAATAGTAACGAAGTGTGTTATATATGTATATATCTATAAATTAAAAGGTTAAAATACGTGTTTTTCCTATTTTAAATCTTTTATAATATTGCCTAGTGTTAAGTTGGTTGCAATTAGGGGTGGACGTGGGTTGAATTGGGTCGATTTTTTTCCAACTCAACATGATCGGTTTGATCGAAAATTAACTCAACCCAATCCAATTATTGATTCAAACTCCAACCCAAATCGATCTTGGGTTGGGTTGGTCGGTTTGGATTTCTGCCAAATTAAAGTTAGATCCTATTTATTTGTTAAATTTGGATAATTTTTTGGAGTTTAAAATGATTTGAAAGCCTCTGTTTTTTAAAAATGCGTATAAAGATTTCATTTTAAAAATAATGTATAAATAAGTTTAAAATTTATGAAGCATTATCTTTTTACAATATTTTGGAATTCATTCATTTTATCATCAAGTCTTTAATTTTTACTTTATCATCAAATAATATTGTATTTGTACATAGTGTTCATGCGAATCAATCTATGTGAAGAAAATTGACATTTATATATTATAAGTCATTATCTTATTTTGACTATTATGTTTATTTAATATTTTTTTTAATCTTAGATATTAATTTTTTAATTCATCAAGTTGGGTTGAGTTTTAATTCATAACCCGAGACTCAACCTAACCCAACATCAAATTCAATTTTTTAATCCAACTTAACTCAATTGAATTTAAAAAATCGATCCAAACCGATCGAATTGGATTTGAATTGGTCAGATTGAACGGTTTGGATTGAGTTTTGCCTTGTCCTAGTTGCAACACAATGATTGATGGTGAAATGTCTGTTTGAATGTGATTGTCAATTAGCAATTTTCGTCAATTCAAAAGACGACAAGTGACTGTGGTGAAATTTGAAATCAAACTGAAGTTAATTGACCTGATTGAGATAAATTAAAGTTTAATGTTCTAATTAAAAGTTGGCCAAAAGTTCAGTGACCACAGGTGATCCATGCCTTGCGTGGATAAAATTAAGAGGTAAAACTACATTATAACTCTCAAACCTTCGAATAGTAGTATTATAGCACTCAAACTTTCAACCTTTTTAAGTTCTCAGCAATTATTCGAAGGGTAAAACGTCACGTTACTTTTATATCTCTCCAATAAAGACGATGTCTGTCTTATCAATATATGTCTTGTGAACGTCATACTTTCATTTTTTTTTATTTTTTTAAATTCTACCTCTAAAGCATTTAGCTAAAATATTTCCTCTGAGCCCCATCCGTATAGTCCAACCTATGCAGTTGTCTTCATGGACAAATTTGACCTTTACATTTACAAATTTTCAATGTGAATGGAATGCTCTGTTTAAATATAGGGGATGTTTGATCCCCATTTTTAGGGTAAAATATATTATAAAATAGTAATATTTTGGAGAATGTGGTTAAAAAGTAAGGAATTTTTTTTTTTTTTTTAAAAATACGAGTATGATTATTTCATGGGAAAATGTATGGTTGAAAATGAAATTTGAAAAAATGGTGATCAAACAGGAAGATAGGAAGACATTATATGACCAGAAGTTTCTGTCCTTTTTAAGAAAATAAAGGGTTACCTATTTTATTTAGGCTCCGTTTGATTACATTTTTCCTTCATACAAATGAAAAATATGATCGTTATCAATCACATTTAACCACCATTTTTTATTTTTCATCTCTTATGTGGAATCATAAACACTATATTTTTCATTTTCAATCTACAAATAATGTGAATCAAACGGGGCTTAGTGCAACCAACCAAAATGCAAGAAATTGAATCAAATAATTCCCATATTGTTGTGGTCCATTCGCAAGGCGGAGGTGGAGAGAAAAATCTTCAAGCAAAAAAGGTGTTTTGGGAACAAGACAATTTGAGAGTTTAATGCGGGTGTGGACTTTCAAACAAGAATGGTGTTGGGTCGTATTCTAGCTATGTTTCTCTCCGTTATTATCGTGTTGTGTTCTAAGTATTTCGTCTATGAAGTTGTTAAGAAAAGTATTTATCTTCTAGATCCATTGTACATTATATAGTCAAATGGATGTCAAGGCTATAAATTCCACTACATTTACTTTAAATATTAAAAAAATTTGTAAACCTCAATCAGTGGCGGAACTAGGATGTTAAAGTTGGTGGATCCTAAAATGAAAGATATTGAGACGAAGGAGGGGGGAGCACGGGGGCTGCCCCCGAATTTTTTTTTTTTTTTTTTGGAGTTGAGGGTAGCACAAACATTCATAATGATTAAAGAACCTGTACAATTAAAATGATAGAAGTTTGAAATACATATTATTTTTCATTCTTAAATTGCTGTAAAAATGAAAAAATTATTAATTCGGAAACGCTCATCCGACCAATTACAGCAGTAGGCTGGCAAACTGAAATCAGAACTACTTTTTAATTGTGTTAGGCTGCTCGAAATCAAATTCAAATATGTAGATAAGAATTTCTATTCAATTTCGAGGCCTCAACCCATGCTACCAAACAGTTTCTTTAACAATTAGACGGATCGACTACAAGAGGTGAAAGCACTTCGTTGCTACTGGCAATTAACAACCTCAGAAAGAACCAAATATACAACTAAACCAGTAAAAAGGACAAAAGAACAACACCTTAATATCAAAACAAATCACAACTTTCAACAACTCTCTGAATTCAAATCTTATTTAACTAAAATTCATTTTCAAAACCAGATTTTCGATTTTTCATCTAAATCTGTACTTATATCTAACATGTTATAATGAAAAATTACAGTATGCTTTATAGATATTATATCCCAAAATCAGTACTTATATCTAACATCTAACATGTTATATCCCAAAATTGTATAGTATTTAAAAAAAAAACTAAAATAAAATAAAATTGGTTGGTCATAGGACCCACCAGGGCCAAAGATGGGTCCGCCCCTGACCTCAATATTCTTTACTTATAAAAGATACAATGAATTAGTTGTGACCTTTAAGTGCGTATATGTGACCATGAATCGCATAACTGTAACTTTAAAATAATTAATTAATGAAAATCTGATTTTTGCATTTTAAAACATTTGGGTCTGAAATGTGAAGTGATCATACTTAAAACCTGGTTTATGAATTCTTCCTTTGAATGTTATTGTTTTATTATTTAATTTATGCTGTAAATTATATATTTATTAGTAAATGATCATTATATCCGTGCAACCCAAGTTATTATGATTATTGTATCCATTGTAATCATATTACATTATCATACAAATTTCTAATCAATCGAGTTCATATTTTTGCTCACAAATCTCTAGCCACTTGAGGTAGAAATTTTTTCCTTCAATAAAAAAAGTAGGGCTAGACAAAAATGTCAAACCGAATTAAATTAAATCGAATCGAATCGAGCGGTTCTTTTTAAGTTCATTTCAGTTCTCGATTCTAGACTGAATCGAATAATCGAATATCCCTAATTTTTTTTCTTAAATAAATCAAATATTTTTTTTTCTAAATAAATTTGTTGACTAATTAATTTAACTTAAATCCAAATCAACAAACAAATGAAAATTCGAAGAATCTGGATAGCCTGCAGAGTTGTGATAAAAACGTTGATATGTTGGTTTTGTAGTTAGATCATCATGAAATTTGGAGAGGACGTTCACATCTTAATGTTCTTGAGATCCAGCGATTAAAATCAAGATCAAGCGATTCATTTGTGAGAAATTGCTATGTGAATGGTAGCACAAATATTGAATTGATTAGAAGATCGTAATTTTTTGGAGAAAAATTACGTTGTTACTTTTACAGAAGAACGACTTTTTATTCGTTCAATATTCTAGAAGAATATTGCGTTGTTGCTCATGTAGAGTACAAATTTTGATTTTTAAAATTATATTATTTAGCTCGAAAGGTAAAATAAAATTTCAATATCAATATTTTAGAAGAATATTGTATTTATATTCTTAAAAAGTAAATATTTTGTTTTGTTCCTGAAGTAGCACGAATTAATATGAAAACATTTGTGTTGATGTTTCTGAAGAAACACAACCTTACTCTATAAATATTCAAGAATGATATTTATTTTGATATTCATGAAGAAATCAAATTTTTATACAAAAATTATATTAGAAAAATGAGGTCGTAGCATGTAATGTACAACTCTTAACCTAATGAATTTTGCAAAGATGGTTGTGAATACAATCACAAGTCCATATCTTGTTATCTTGACGACGCACGAAATTTGAAATGTAATTAAAGTAAGTTCATTTGGCATGATTATTAATGTTATCCTTAAATTATTTAATATACTTGAAGTATATACTTCAAGTGATATTATTATGAGGGGAGTAAACATGTATTATACTCTTTTTTTCCTTGACCAAGGTTTTGTTCCATCGAATTTTTCAACAAGGTTTGTAGCGAGACAATTATAACATACTAAAAAAATAGTGTACTCTTTTTCTTTCATTAGAATTTTTTCCACATAATTTTTCTTAAAAAGATTTTGACGAGATATATTCTTTGTGTAATGAATATCTATAAACTACAAGATATTTACCCTAAAAAAATACCGTTATATATTACAAATTGTGTATGACTCCCAAAGAGAGCAACAACACATTCTATTTTTCAAGTGATCATCACATGACTAAAGACAAACAAAAATTGATAAATATCATCTATAAGACGACATTGCCTGAAAGCCATAACAAGACAATACAAAACATGCTTCACCAGAATTGAAATACTGAAGATATTGGCATACAAGACATGAATTGCTCAGTACAAAAATTTCCATTTATTGAAATCAGGGGGAGCAACTGTACTCTTTTTTCTAAGTTCAAGTTTTGTCCCATTGAATTTTCTTGACGAGGTTTTAATGAGACATATTCTATAATGGATAATTCAAGGAGGAGTGGTGTAAATTATATATATTATTAGTGAATGATCATTACACTCCTATAACTCTAGTTATTATGATTATTGAATCCCTTGCACCCTAATTCTTCCCAATAAATATGAAATTTTGGTACTCAATAAAATAGACAAGTCTATTTACCTTTCTACTTTCTGTAATTTTTCTCTCTACTTTAAAACAATTTAGTATGGTAGGAAAACTTATTTAATTATTAGCTAGGGCATTTTTTTTTTTCCATTTAGTTGTCCGGGTTTCTTTCCTAGCATTTACTATTTAAACAAGTTTAGGGATTTCGTTTGCTTTAGCTTGTTGAATAAATTAAATTATAGAACTTGGAATTTCTAATTATTGAGTTCAACTTCAGTATTCTTCATAATCAAGAAATTTATTGATCAGAATTAAACCTCAATACCTTAACATTTAAAAGATCCTGATTTCAACTACATCTTGATATATATTAATCGAATCAATGAGTGTTGATTGGATGAGGAAAGTGCATTGATGTTTGATATAGTTGGTTAATCAAATGAGAGTTACGATAGCACACCAACTTTCAGGTAAAGAAGTTGAAGCTCATGATTTTTGAGTTCAGATGAGTGATAGTTACAAAGTTGAACTGTCCATAGACTGATTTGAGGAATCCGAGAATTTTTTTTATTGTAGATGTAGGTAGATTAGCCCATATCCAATTTCGAATTAGATGTTTTTTTGGAAGTAACAAATGCGGCATGTGTCCTAAACTCGATTTTCAATCATTTTAACATTTAAGTTCTTAGCAATTGACGTTTTCTATCTTGACATTAAAACACCAAATGCCTCACACACACGATCAAATATTCAAAGGGTAAAATGTCACACCACTTTTATCACACCACATAGGAAGTTTACGAAAGCAAGAACCACTATTTAAAAGATTGCACTTTAGAAGTGTGTATCAAGTGAAGCATAGAGACTCTCTCCACGTGCACGCATAGGGGCGTGCAAATCACAGACCGAAATGGGCTTGATCGATTAACAACTTTTTTTTTTTTTTTTTTTGCTTAATTCGATCTATGATGCATTTAGCTCAAATATTTTCTCTTATTTTTAGCTCGTTGGTGTAATCCAACCTATGCAGCTGTAGATTACCAATCAAATCAAAATGAAGTCTTTGTTGACAAATTGACCTAGACATTTGCAATTTTTTCAATGTGAATAGAATGCTCTGCTAGACTTTTAATATGATCAGAATTTTCTGTCCTTTTTGAAAGGAAAATAGAGGGTTACCTACTTTATTTAGTGCAACCAACCAATACGCAAGAAATCGAATCAAATAATTCCCATATTGTTGTGGTCCATTCGTAAGTTGGAGGTGGAGAAGAAAAATTTTTATGCAGAAAGGAGCTTTTGGAACAAGATAATTTGAGAGAAACACATGTGGATGAGGACTTTGAAATGAGAATGGAGTCATTTTCGTGTCGTATTCTAGCTATTTTCGTCTTCCATATTGTCGCGTTGTTTTCTAAGTATTTCTTTTAGATTCTTTGTACATTATATTGTTAATGAATGTCCTCCACTACATTTACTTCAAAAATTAAATTTTTTGTAAACCTCAATAATCTTTACTTATAAAAGTTACAAATCTCTTAATCCCAACATTATTTTCACTTTTTCTTGTTTATTTTAATATTAATCCTGGAGCTACGGTAATTGTAATTGTAATTAATGCAGTTCCAGTGCTTAGCATACTTGCAGGGGCGGAGTTAGGGAGACATTTATTTTTACTGGATTGATGCATAGAGAAAATAATTCCATAAAATTTTTCTTTTGACTAAAAAAACGACTGAGCCTTGGGCAAGCATCCCTAGCTGTGTGGACTTGATCAAGCCTGAATTTTATTACTTCATTATTTAGTTTAGTATTATTAGCTGGGCATTTTTTTTTTATTCATTTGTCCGGTTTTCTTTCCTAGCATTTGCTATTTAAAGAAGCTTATAAATAAAATTATAGAACTTGGAATTTCAAATTATTGCTTCATAATCAACAAATTTATTGATCAGAATTAAGCCTTGATACCTTAAAATTGACAATTGGATGTGATATACCTGATCAGGTTTTATCTTTGTACTATGATCTTCACTAAGTGTTTCATTGGAATATATGAAACAGTGATTTGATTTACATGAATTGAAGCTCGACAGCATATTATAAAATAAGCTACAATGAAACAGTTATTCTAACTTTTGTATGTACAAGAGTAAAGAGTGATGAATAGTCCAAGTTATGCGTTTTTGTATGTTGCAATATAGAAAATTGCACTCTGCAATAGTCATCGCAAAATGAGATTAAAACACATAAAGGACTAGTCAAGATCAACATTCCATAATATAAAATGAGTGATTGCTCCAATTTGTTCAAAATATTCACCAACAGCAAATTCACAAATACTACCGACAAAACTTCCAAAAAGATAAAGAAGAAAACTCCATCATTTTTTGATTGTATTATATGCATTTCAGACCGCATACATCTTTCACACTGAGGGATTGAAAGTTCAAACTTCTATCGTGTTGAGGAATCGTCTGTACTGGTGATTAATACTGTGATATATGACAAAACCACGCTTAGAACTAAGAATTTTTTTTTTTTGTTTTTGTCTGTATTCCTCCTTGCAAAAAAAAAAAATATAAAAAAAATAAGATGATTTTTAGGCAATCAAAGAATTTTTAAAATTTTCTAATGTTAAAATCGTAAAGTTATCATTTTGCCCTTTTTATATTTGGTCAAAATTAATTATTCTGGTCAATTAATAGTCAAATGGATGTCCATTTGGACAACAGTTGAGATTGTTTTTTGAACATTTGGTACTTCTGGTGGTACAAATGAAATGTTTGAATTTGAGCCTGCTAACACATAAAAGGTTTGGTACCGTGGTTGCAACTTTCCCTTTTTTATATGTATACTCGAAGCTATCGTGGAGTCCTTGTGGGCAAATAATGTGGTCCTTTGGACCTAACATGGAGCCATTGTAGACAAGTAATATGGCGCTTTGGAGCTGATGTGGAGCCATCGTGAGAAATAATTATTTCAACACGTAACAAATTGATAAGTGTAAATGTTACACTCATCGTGACCATCAAAACAAGACTTTTAGGATTAATTTTATGAACTAGATACTTAACTTTATGTATTTTTCATTATTTTAGGAGAAATTGGGATTGGACAAGAACGGAAGAAAATGAGCAATAACTGATAAAAAAAAAAGGAAAAAAAAAAAGAAAGAAAGAAGTAAAGTTGGGCATATTTTAAAAATTGGAGACCAATGAGTCATGTTTAGAAGTTGAAGGATCTCAGTTGCAAAATTTATTAAAAGAGGAAACATAGACCAAATTGCACAAGGAAAGGTTGAATTCCAGCAATTTGAGATATCTTACTTAATTGAAACGATGCACTAACTTACGAATGAAGCTAGTAGTTCTTCTCTATAAGCCAACTTAGGTGAACAAATCATGGTGGCTAGGGGGTTAATTACTCCAATAGTCACTGAATGTGCTCGGGTAAGAAGTTTTGTATAAATGTATACCTTACTTCATTTCTTCCTTTATCTTATATCACTAACTCAATAAAAATGTTATTAGCTCTAATAACAAAATGTCTATTTTGCTTAATATCTTTTCTAAAAGTCCACTTTGATGGCACACCTAGAGTAGGGATGGATGGATCAGGCAGTGCTGGACTTGAGGATGGAGTACTTTTTCTATTTTAAAATTGTTCAGATTTTTTTAGAATTAAAAAAAATGTTTGACCATAGCCAAACTCGCAATAAAAAATACTATCAGTTGTCTTGCCAAGTGTGCATTCGTCCCCTCGACGATATAGCACATGGTCATTTATGGGTTATGTCATTTATGTGTTATTTGATTTGTAGTTTGTTGTGTTTAGTTTGTTTAAATCTGAATTAAGAAGCTTATTGATAAGTGTAAATATTACACTTATTTTGGCTTTCAAAAGTAGTTTTTTGAAGTGATTATTATGAGCTTGTTACTTAATTATGCTTGTTTATTGATTAATTCAAATTGCGATGCTAGTTGGTTTGGGGTCGATCGCTAATGTCTTCTAATAACTGATGTTCTCTTTCTTTTTCACAAGCACAATTTTCTGTACTATTTCTATTTCCACCACGCTTCTCTTAGCACTCTGATGGGAAAAATAAGTCTGTGTTGGTGTAAATAATGTATGTTTCTGTAAATGTATAAATTTTTTAGTTATTGTAATACTACCATTATCTTTTAGTAAAAAACTTAATCCTATGATAAAGTCTGTATCTTTTACATTTAATGATCTGATCCATACAGATTCTTTTGGTAAGGTATATTCTATACTTCTACCACAGTTTGTCTCAAAACTAATCTTACTATTTAATTGTAATAATTTAGTATATGTATATAGTTCTTCATCCATTTGTTGTGCTTCTATTGGATTCTTTGATTGTACTATGTATTGTTTTGGAATTAATTATACAATTACTACATCTTGAGTTGTAATAGCTCAAATGAGTTATATGTGAGAATTTTTCTTTTAAATAAACTTTTATCATACTCAGTACTCTCCTTAGTTTTCTATAATTCTTTTTATGTCTATAAATTTTTTGTTTTTTCCACCTAAGACATGTCAACTTTAATCTGATTCTTTTCTATAAGGTTACCCATGACGCTCCCTTACAGAATTCCTAAATTAAATAGTTTCATTTCCCCAACATCACAGAAAACATTAAAAAAGCTCACTCCGACCAACAGTTTTCATTTTATTTGGATCACTCAGTTTTAATTTAGAAACAGTATGGCTTCTAAAAATCAAATTATGCTTTTATGATATGCATAGGATGAAATGATTATGAAACTAAAAACATATAAACATCATATGTTTATGAAATTAAAATTAACAGAAATAAAAAACATGTTTTTTCGGAATTTATAAAAACATAATAAAAGAAAAATATAACTAAGGAGATGTGAGGAATGCTTAGGAATATAAACCTTTCGGGAAGTCCCTAAACCTTATATATATATAAGGTTTTAAAAGAGTTGGAGATGTGAGGAATGCTTAGGAATTCGATTTTACACTTATCCTTTCAGGTAAAATTCAAGTACTCTTGTCCTATTTTAATGTGTTTGCAACACAATGTAATTGCCATAAGATCCTAAAATTATTTAGAGTTAATTTCTTAACCGTTCATTTGATTTCTTACCCAATTGCCACCCGATTCTTGACTGCCTACAAAATTTTGTACTTCATCATTTATGCCTTCATATGAACCTTATAATTCTGTATTGTGATCATGTCACTTCATGTCTAATGTTCCTAATATGTTAATTACTTATCTAGGGTTTAGAAGGAATCGAATGAATGGTTAAAAAATTAACTCTAAAATTCACCTAACGTTTCCTCCATAGATCAATGTAAAATTCACCACCTAGGTTGAGAAGGTCGAAGACTAACACTACACAAGATGTTAAAAAGTCAATGATCGAATGTACCTACCATTAAAAGAGAAAACAATTATAAACTATTGATGAAAATGCAAATGGCAATGTAAATAACATGTAATGGATGCATTATATAGGCTAAGTGTGTAACGTGAAGTTTGGGATATTACAATTTTTCTATTCAGTGGGGAGCAAGAAGAAAAATGGCTATTTGGGATAAATCCATTTCAAATTAAACATAGCATCTTCATCTTTAAGCGCATCTATTTACATATTTCTATTCAGGCATTCGGGATAGATGGGTCTTTCTTACGGGTGACATATAGCAATCGTTGATTGAATAACTTCTAACTAATCTTGAAATTTCTGTTCATATTTTATTCACCTGTTTAATCCTTCCATTTTTGCTCAAGTACATTGGTTCACATTTTCAAGAACACCTAGAGTATGTCCAAAAGACTCTATTTTTAAAGAGCATATTTTACAATTTAGAGAGTTAAAATTTTTAAGTACTCCAACATGCTATTTATATTCAACACTACTCCCAAAAATATTTATTATTTTTCACTAACTTTTCTTTAAATTGTTGTTGTATTTTTCTCCATTGAAAATTTAAATACTTTGAATACATTTAATTATAGAGAGTGGGTTTGACCATATATTTTTGGCTTTTTGAGTGCTTGTTTAGATGAAAATTCATATATAACAAATAGTCCCTGAAGGTGAAGTCCAATAATTTATATTAGGCTTTAGAACTTGATTTAGATTTTGAAGCGAACCTAAATATGCATGTTCTTTTTTTTAGAAACTTTTGCAATATGTGAACTTAAACTTTTATTTCATCTATTTTGGTGTGTCTATATTTTGACGAAAGGCAAGATTGGATTATCTAGTCCACAATAATCCCCGAAGTTCAAGCTTACTATTTATATTAAGTAGCGAACTTGTGGACTTTGAGATAAAGAATAGGTAAAGTAATTTTCGAAGTAATTTCATATATTAATGATTAGATGAAACGACTCATCAATAATTGCCCCTTTTATATGTATTTTTAACATGCGTGTACCTCAGTGCTCATAATGCATACACTCGCTCTGAATCTTTTTTTTTTTTTTAATATATCTTTTCATATTTAGAGGCTAGGATCATTCTATTTTTTGATGGTTGAGATTGAAGTTGTTGGGACTCAGTGGATGGGATGATTTCTTAGACCTATATATATTGTTCTATTTATTATTATTTTTCCTCTCTAAAATATAAAAATGCTCCTCCGTTCTTTTGCTATTATTGATCTTCTGAAGAAATCAACCCATCTTACATTTCATCAAAATGATACTTTCGAGTTTCGTTGATAATATTTCATTATCCATATTGTTTTTTTGGTACATTTTTCCTAGTTCCTTCATCTGGGAGACATATGGTTAAATATCATTATCAGTGGATACCTATAATTCAAAAGCTCGCAAAAATGATTTAAAAGCTGGTAGAAAATGATTCAGAAGTTGGCAAATTTGCCATGTTGCATTTTGCACATGTATGCATTTGCGAGGAATCACCTATGGTGGAGAGGCTTTGGACTTGGCTGGCTATCGGACAATTGCATTCCATTTTTCCAAATTTAGTTCCACGAAAATGCTATCAATCTGCCTGTTCTTACCTCGCGATTTAAGCGATCTCAAAAGCTAGAAGTAACATGAGATTTATTATTCGCACTTGTTAGATTAGTTTGAAAACGAATGTATTTTGATTTTGTATCCTTTCTTTATAATAATAAAAGTTTTTCAAATTTTGTTATTAATATTTATTTATTATTTGACGTGTCTTTTGCTCAAACTGATAATCTTACTTGACTAAATGATTTCGCCACATTATAGTGAGTTAAAACGAGGTTAAATTTGCTAACTTCCTCAAGTATTAGATTTTGTCAAAGATATTTTTATTAATAATATTTTCTTAAGTACATGTTGTTCCAAGGGTGTTTAAGAAGTTTGCTACTTTCTTCTATGAGCTTGTATGTTCCTGGCTCAATTACATCCGTTACTATGTATGGCCCTTCCCATTTCGGGTCTAGTGATCCAAAACCTATTTCTTTGTTAGCAATTGTTCGTCAAAATCCCGCAAGCGTACGGGTTCGTTGTACAAGTAATAATTAGTGAGTTAAGAGTTATCGTCCCACAGGGAATAGGTTTTAATTCTAGTGTACTCGATATATTTCAATTCGTACTTGTGACTGAGAGAAAATTTTGTGAAATAGTGATTGAAATTGTAATTAAACTTAGAAAATCTATAAAAACTTGTTTTAAAATTCAAATGTGTGAAAGTATTGGATTTCCGACTCCACTTATCAATTCTTAATTCTAATTCTCGACTAGTGTTAACTTATCAATTCATGCAACTGTGACAATCGATAATTCCGCATTTCTTTATTATTCTTTTCCAAGATATAACAAACCTATGATTACCACGAGACGATCCTATTCCTAGTCCGAATTCATATGGCAAACACGCATTAATATTTAGGATTATCATACATGATCGCACACACCACAAATATTATTCCTAATATTTGTTGCCTATGTGTCCCAATAACAATGTTCTACCTACCGTGAGTTTTCCAACACTACGAATAAGCAACTTTATTGTCCTAATGGTGCGCAAACATTAAAAACAATATGATTATGCATGTTAATGGAATCACATTACAAGAATCGATAATAAAAACACCAAGTCTCGAATTAAAACTAAAAATCAACAAGTTTCATCATCCATCCAATATAAAAGATTTAGCCTAGCATATTCATATAGAAATTACAAAGAAAATAAAAGAAAGACATCACCCGAATCATAAAATGATGAAGAAAATCTGAAAATCTTCACTTTTGCCTTCAAATCCGGATCAAAATGATGAATTCTCCTCTCTTCAATGTAGATTTTTCTCTTTTTCTCTCAAAAATAAGCTTAGAGGCTCTCCAATTAGGTTTTTCACCCTTTGACGGCCCTTGAAATAAGTAGGTCGAGCCCTAAAAACCGTCCAAAATATTTCCAAAAACAGAATAAGGAAACTGGAATTTTTCCCGGATTTTAACCATGCGTACGCATGGTTTTATGTGTGCGTACGCACAATGCATTCCATAAAGCTTCAGTCGAGCAATTTCAGCGTCGTGTGCGTACGCACGGCCTGCAGGCGTGTGCGTACGCATAGTACAAATTCTGGGGACCAATTTAGCAATTTGGTCCCTGAACTTTTTCATGTACGTGCTTTGATCCTTTTTCATCATTTCTCGTCTTGTTGACTTCTAATCAATTCCAATTGACTTTTGGCATTCCCAAATCATCATTGAGCACTCTGATTCAGCTTTTGAAGTATTGCATTTCAGTCCCTGAACTTTGTATTTGACGCGAATGAGTTCTTTTTTCCGCTCATTTTCCTTGTTGCTGCATCTTTCGTTGATAACAACCTACAAACAATATATGGATAGAATTAAGCCATGTTTCATCAAATTTGGCAACAATTAATCAATTTTAAGTGCTCAAATGAGTGTGTAAAATATCCTTATCAAATACCCCCAAACTTGAATATTTGTTTGCCCTCAAACAAACCATAATCTAACCCATTCTTCATTTTAGTTAGATGGTATGCCGGTAGTCTCAGGATTGGATATTTGTATCATTACTTCAAACAATGTCCAAATTGCACAATTGAAATCGATTTCCACTTATTCAAGGTGAAACTTAAAGTGTGTGTGTGTGAATATTCATGTAGGCATCACAAGATCATAACTGGTTTGATTCCCGCCCTGCAGTAGTCAGTTATTTCCTTTCCTCACTCGTAAGATACACACCCCCAAACCTGTTTCACTCATTCATTTTTTTTTTTTTTTTTTTTTTTTTTTTTTTTTCAGGTATGTACCAAATTGACTTTTATCTGATTCTACTTCTCACCCACTCTAGTTTGGATAGATTTTAGCTAGTACAAGTCAACATCTCAATGAATAAGGATTCTCCTCTATTTTCGATCACTTCGGCCTTCAAGATTCAATTTAACTGACAACCCGTTATTAGTAGTGCAAGTTTCAAAAACAAGTGTTTGGGGCTTAATCTAGGGTAAATTGATGCGTCTTCTGTTTCATGCACCTGCTTTTTCTATTTTTTTTTTTTTTTTTTTTTTTTTTTTTTTTTTTTTATTATTTATCAACCACGCGACTCAGTGACCCCTGTAGCGAGTTTTCAGCCGATGACTCCCAAGTCAGATGACCATAGGGCACCAGGTTTTAAAGACCCTTGCAGGCTTAATTGCTCGAGTCAAAAAGTCTCAAAAGTGAAACATTTTTTTTTTTTTTTTTTTTTTTTACCAAGATTAGTGCAATGCCCCTTATTAAACACCTATTCTTGAAATCGAACTCTAACTAGAGGTTCTCGCCTCATTTCATCATGTTAGCTTTAGAAAATCCACACAACAATTTCACACACGGAATCCTTACTTATCTCAATGTTTCCCGACACTAGTTCAATTATCTCCAAACTCTCCTAAAGGGAGTATTCTGGCCATGTGTATTCGTAATGTTTCAGGTTTTCATCGATTATGTTCAACTTTCTCCTAAAGGACCAAGTCATCAACTAATAATGCGAAACATGAATACAGTGCTCAATAAGGATCAAGTTTCACATAAAAATAAGTGTCAATCAGCTCAATGCATAACTTTTCCACCGTTCTTAGTTGAATATAGAGTTCCAATGTATGCATCATTGCCAGCAAAACCATCCAACTCACACAAACACACAAAAGCCGAAAGGAAACATTTTTTTTTGTTTTTGTTTTTTTTTTTAATTGCAAAGTACAAAGCAATAAACTAAGAAACATAAGCAATAAACACATAAGCAATAAACTAAGACACATAAGCTACTTAAGACAAAGACACCCCCAAACTTAGCATGTGCATTGCCCTCAATGTACCACAAAATGAGAATTTAAAACAAAAGTAAGGGCAAGGGAGAAATCAGGAACTCCCCTGATCAACCGGAAGGCGGCGGTGGAGGTAGACGGGAGATAATTTCCCTCATCAAAGCAGACTGCTGGCCCATCTCGGCCTGCATGTGATGAGCCATGTCATATGTCTGATCAACCCGAATCTGCATGCCGTCCATTATCCCAGTATAACGGTCCAATCGCCCAGTGAGCCGTTCAGTACTTCGGCGTAAAGTAGAGATCTCCTCCTGTGTCCTGCTAGAGTTTGCTCGTACAACCCCGCTGTCGGTTTGCATATCTTGTATCCGTAAATCCATAGCCATAAAGGATTGCTGCAATTGCTGAACATCCCGAGTGACCCCGGTCATCGTTGCGAACATCTGACGTAGCACGGGATTGTTTTCTGGTGGCTCTTGTTGCGGGGCGGGGTGAAAGTCATCATCAAATTCATTACCTTCGTCATCTTCGTCATCTTGCCGACCCCGTCTATATTGGCTAACCTTTCTCCATGAATTTCTGGCAGTATGAATGTTGATTGAGGCAGCAGGCCGCATAGGCTGTTCAGCAGGTAAGAGCCGCACACCATAAGCTCTACATATCCCACAAATAAGGCTAGGAAACAGGAGTGAGTGGCGTATGTCTTCCTCAGCTGCTCGGGCACAAATCAAATTATAAATGTGCGTTCCCAAATCAATTTTTAATCCCCTGGCCAGATGATAGAGCAATGCAGCTTTCGTATGATCGAACTTGTTCCGATGCTTGGATGGGTCCACATTATGGCATATAAACATCATCAACACCATAAGGGATTCAGTTAAGTGTTTATATAAGAAGTGAGGTCGACGAAGCGGCCAAGCATCTGCTCTCCCATATAAGACCTGTGCCAACTCTGGCCAATTCTGCTCTAATGGTATTGGAATGATCCCGTCTCTGTTTAACTCGAGGTATTCATCAATTACCTCGGGTGTGAAAAGGATCCATTTGTCTCGCACCCAAGTGTGGTGTTCGTGATCGGTGCCGGGCTCATCAATGGAGAAATTGAAATTTGTGTAAAATTCCTGGACAAGTGTAGGGTAGATAGCAAAAGGTTTAGCTATCACCTTGTTCCATCCCGCACGGTGAATTAATGTCTCTATCTCAAATCCCGGGAAATCCTCCAATATCACTTGCCGCTCAGGTAAAACAGTCCATTTCGTGACTACATGTTCAAATCGAATTTTATGCTCCGGGCTAAGAAATCTTCGTATGCCACTCTCATCAACACCGCGAGAACGTGCCGGTGTAGAAGAGGAAGAAGCCTTGCCTTTTCCTCTAGAAGTGGAGGGGGCCTCTCGTGTTCGTTTAGGAGGCATACCTGTCAAAATCGGAAACTAAGCAATGTGAGATAGATATACTAGATACTAATGATCAATGAGATACCAAAATCAAAAGTGGAGTGCAATGTGTGGATAGTATATGAGGGGATTGCACATAGGTGATATTGGTAAACATATGCATGAGAAATTATTCTAGTAAATCCATGGAAATGTTCATGTGTGTTTAGTGCAAGCATATTGCAAAGCTCAAGTCAAATTGTAGACAATTTCTCCATTGAAGCAATTTATCAAACATGTAGTGGGCATAAACATTGACAATGGTGACTTTTTATTCATGTAAGTGATGAAACCAACCAATTATTGTCTACACATTCAACCAAACCCAACATCTACATAAGCCCAATCTCCATAATAAATCATAAATTCCAACAATTTGAAAAACAAAGGGGGAAGAAGGGAGGTCGAGATTTTTGAAAGTAACACCCTTACCTTTGATTTCTTGTCAATTGAGGGATGAAAGTGAATGAATTTGGTGTTAATGATGTTAAAATGTCCAATGCTTAATGCCCAAGTGAGAAGAGGGAAGAATTTGAGAGAGAGTTCGCCGGTTTGGAGTAAGGAGTCGAGGGTTTTGTGTGTTTTAGAGAAGGAAAAATGAGATTCTTTTCGTGGGTGAGGGATTTAAAATCCCGCACCCGGCTTCACTGTGCGTACGCATAGCTTGGGGTGTGCGTACGCACATCAATAGCAGATTGGCTTCTGTCGGCCAATCTGCCTACCGTGCGTACGCACTCCCTGCAGGCGTGTGCGTACGCATGGTTTGGAACCCCTTTTTTTTTTTTTTTTTTTTTTTTTTTTTTTTTTTTTAAAATTCGTGCGTAGACTTAAATTACCTAAGTGATAAATGGATGACGCTAAAGTGTACAATAACATATTTAAGCATAAAAATCCTAATCTAATGCATTAAAGCACAATAAATAAAAGGGAAGAGAATTGGGTTGCCTCCCAATAAGCGCTTGTTTATAGTCTATAGCTTGACTTTGTTGTTCAGACTACTCTGCATTGTTAAGTTGCACGGTCGTTTTTTTCACTGGAGTAGTCACCTCCCCAATACGCTTTCAACCGTTGTCCATTTACTTTGAACCTCCTCTGTTGATCTTGAGAGATGACCTCTACAGCCCCATGTGGGAACACGGACACCACTGTGAATGGGCCCGACCACCTAGATTTTAGCTTTTCTGGGAAGAGCCTAAGGCGTGAGTTGAACATCAACACTTGCTGACCAACCTCAAATTCCTTCTCTCTTATATGCTTGTCGTGCCATTTCTTTGTTTTTTCTTTGTAAATTTTCGCGTTCTCATATGAATCCAACCGAAATTCATCTAGCTCATTGAGTTGTAGAATTCTCTTTTCTCCCGCTGCTCTCAAATTGAAATTTAGTAAGTGTGTCGCCCAATATGCCTTGTGTTCTAACTCAACTGGCAGATGACAAGCCTTTCCGAATACCAGCCTATATGGAGACATGCCAATTGGAGTTTTAAATGCTGTTCTGTATGCCCAAAGTGCATCGTCCAACTTTTTAGCCCAATCTTTGCGTGATGCACTGACTGTAGCTTCGAGAATTTTCTTTAGCTCCCTATTGGAGATTTCCACCTGCCCACTAGTTTGAGGATGATATGGAGTTGAGACACGGTGTTTCACTCCATACTTAGCCAACAATGAAGCAAATAGGCGGTTGCAAAAATGTTTTCCACCATCACTAATAATTGCCCTTGGGGTGCCATACCTTGTGAAAATGTTCTTCTTTAGAAATTGAGTCACCACTCGGCCGTCGTTAGTTGGTAAAGCCACGACTTCAACCCATTTAGAGACGTAATCGACTGCCACCAGTATGTATTGTTGACCATAGGAAGAGGGAAACGGTCCCATGAAATCAATGCCCCACACGTCAAATATCTCAACCTCCAAAATGCTGTTTAAGGGCATCTCATTCCTCCTGGAGATGTTCCCGGTCCTTTGACACTTATCACAATTTTTCACCATATAATGGGCATCCTTGAACAGCGTAGGCCAATAAAAACCTGATTGTAGTACCTTTGCTGCTGTCGTGGTTGCTGCGAAGTGACCTCCCTATGGTGCAGAGTGACATGATTCCAAGACTTGATGTTGCTCTACTTCGGGTACACAACGGCGTATAATCTGATCTGGACCCCGTCTGTAAAGAAACGGATCATCCCAAAAGTAGTATTTCAGGTCACTGAAGAATTTTTTCTTCTGATGACTTGAGTAATCCGGTGGAATGATGGAGCGAGCCAAATAATTTACGTAGTCGGCATACCATGGCGTAGTGATGATCTGAAAGAGCATCTCATCCGGGAAAACTTCATTTATCTCCTTTGTAGGGTGTGGCTCGTGTGATTCAAGGCGAGATAGATGATCTGCAACAACGTTCTCACTCCCCTTCTTATCTCTGATCTCCAAATCAAACTCTTGCAATAAGAGTATCCATCGAATGAGTCTCGGCTTTGCATCCTTCTTGCCCATAAGATACTTCAAGGCTGAATGATCAGTGTAGATAATCACTTTCGACCCGATCAAATAGGACCTGAATTTGTCAACGGCGAACACCACTGCCAAAAGCTCTTTTTCTGTAGTAGCATAATTCAACTGAGCCTCATTCAAAGTCTTACTGGCATAGTGAATGACATAAGACATCTTTTCCTTGCGTTGACCCAAAACTGCTCCCACTGCGTGATCACTGGCATCACACATAAGCTCGAACGGATAATCCCAATCTGGCGAGGTCAACACTGGAGCAGAAACCAATTTTTCCTTTAAAATGTTGAAAGCCGTCAAACACTCTTCAGTAAAATGAAATGGAGCCCCTTTTTCCAATAGATTGCACAATGGCTTCGAGACTTTGGAGAAGTCTTTTATGAATCGACGGTAGAATCCGGCATGACCCAAGAAGCTTCTAACTCCCTTCACTGTTACCGGCGGTGGTAATTTCTCGATGACCTGTATCTTAGCTTTATCTACTTCAATACCCCGTGCTGATATCAAATGTCCCAACACGATCCCTTCTTGAACCATGAAATGACATTTTTCCCAATTTAATACGAGGTTGGTGTCCTCACATCGCTGCAATACCTTCCCCAAATGATCGAGGCATTGTTTGAATGATTTTCCAAAGACTGAAAAATCATCCATAAATACCTCAATGATGTTTCCCACCATATCCGAGAATATAGACATCATACAGCGCTGGAAGGTGGCAGGAGCGTTGCAAAGGCCGAAGGGCATTCTTCTATAAGCAAAGGTACCATAAGGGCATGTGAAAGTGGTCTTTTCCTGATTATTTGGCGCAATAGGGATCTGGTTGTACCCCGAATAACCATCAAGAAAGCAGTAGTAGGCATGTCCAGCAAGTCTCTCCAGCATCTGATCAATGAAAGGAAGAGGAAAGTGATCCTTTCTTGTGGCGTTGTTGAGTTTGCGATAATCAATGCAAACTCTCCAACCCGTGACTGTGCGTGTAGGAATGAGCTCATTATTTTCGTTTGGAACCACCGTGATTCCTCCTTTTTTCGGCACGACCTGTATTGGACTGACCCAGTGACTATCTGATATAGGGTAAATGATCCCCGCATCCAAAAGCTTCAATACCTCTTTTCTTACCACTTCCTGCATAGTAGGATTTAATCTGCGTTGATGCTCGACCGAAGCTTTGTGATCCTCTTCCATCAGTATCTTGTGCATACAAAGCGAAGGGCTTATCCCTTTTATATCTGAGATGGTCCATCCTATTGCTGTTTTGTGCTCCCGAAGTACTCTCAGCAACTGATCTTCCTCTGTTTCTGTAAGTGTATTCGAAATAATTACCGGAAGTGAACTTTTTTTCTCCCAAGTATGCGTAGCGAAGGTGAGTGGGTAGCTGTTTGAGTTCAAGTGTTGGAGCTAGCTGTATAGATGGTAAAGGTTTTGTGGGCCCTTTACCTAGCTCCAAACATGGTTGCTTAAAGCGTGGTGGTGTGGCTGCCAGATAACGTGCACATTCTTCTGCTTCCTCCTTTTCTGATGGTAGATCTTGAGAATGCACTAAACAAGCCTCAAGAGGTTCCTGAGGATGATCAAGTCTGAATGTCTCTGACACTGCTTCTGTTATTATATCGATTTGCATGCAAGTGTCCGGTTCACTTTGGAATTTAAAAGCTTTGAACACATTGATTTTTAGCTCTTCTTCATCTAACCGCAATATCAACTGTCCCTTTTGCACATCTATCAGAGCCTTTCCTGTAGCCAAAAATGGGCGACCCAATATGAGAGGGACGTCCCTGTCTTCTTCCATATCCAAAATAACGAAGTCTGCTGGGAAGATGAACTTGTCGACTTTCACCAGAATGTCTTCACAAATGCCTCGAGAGGGTGTCTTATTGACCTGTCAGCCAGCTGCAGTGAAACTGTAGTAGCTCTTGCTTCTCCCAAACCCAATTTCCTGAAAAGAGATAAAGGCATTAAATTAATGCTAGCTCCCAAATCACATAATGCCTTATCTATGTACAAGTTACCAATGTTACAAGGAATAGTAAAACTCCCTGGATCTTTTAGCTTCGGTGGTAACTTATGTTGGAGAATTGCGCTGCATTCCTCAGTGAGCATGACTGTTTCATTATCCTCCAGCTTCCTCTTATTTGAAAGGATGTCTTTCATGAACTTGGCGTAACTGGGCATCTGAGCTAAAGCTTCAGCGAATGGTATGTTGATGTGCAGTTTCTTGAATACATCCAAAAATTTCTGGAATTGCTTCTCAAGCTTGTGTTTTTGCAACCTCTGTGGAAATGGGATCGGAGGCACATATGCTTTGACAGGAGCGGTGGCCTTCACCTGTGGATTATCTGACGATTCAACTTGATCTTCATTTGTAGCCTTGTTTGACTCATCCACATGCTCCTCGCCCGTGGTAGGTACCTTTTCTGTGACAGTTGCTGGCCGTTTTACATGTATTTCTGGTAACTGGACTCCGCTACGTGTAGTAATGGCTATGACTTGTTCCTTAGGATTTGTCTCAGTATTACTCGGTAAAGTCCCTTGAGCTCTACCTGATAGTGCAGCTGCTATCTGTCCCACCTGTTGTTCCAAGTTCTTGATCGAGGCCTGTTGATTCTGGAAGTTGGTCTCAGTTTTAGTGATGTACTGAGATAGCAAATCTTCCAACGATGGCCTTCTCCCTTGTGGTTGTTGATGTTGTTGTTGGAACCCTGGTGGTTTAGTCTGATTGCTTCCTCCTTGTCCTTGTCCCTGATTGTTAGACCATGAGAAATTCTGATGGTTTCTCCAGCCCGGATTATATGTGTTGGAGTAGGGATTATTTTGTTGTCTCTGAAAGTTTTGTGCGTAGCTCACATCCTCAGGTTGACCAACATGTGTAGAAGCCAAGGGACAGCTTGTAGTAGTGTGATCCGCCCCACACCCTTCGCAAACAGGTGGTGATTGGTGTACCATATTCACTGACTGAGATAGATTGTCCATTTTCATGGTGAGAACTTCCATTTGCGCAGCCAGTGCTGTAACTGCATCTACGTTATGCATCCCTGCTATTTTCTTCGGAGCTGCCCTATCGGTTGGCCACATCGACTGATTTTCGGCTATCTTTTCATAAAGACTATAGGCCTCATCGACGTCAAGTTTCATCACTGATCCTCCCGCTGAAGCATCCACCATATTTCTGAACTCTTGTTGTAGACCGTAGTAGAAAAGGTACTGCTGAGCTTGCTTAGGAATGTCAAGGCTAGGGCATTTTCTGAACAAATTCTTGAACCTCTCCCATGCCTCAGGATAGCTCTCGAAATCTTTCTGCTTGAAAGTGTGGACTTCATTCCTGATTTGGTGAACTCGAGAAGGTGGGAAGAATTTCATCGTGAATTTTTGAACCATATCAGTCCATGATTGTATGCTTCCTGGAGGTAGACAAAGGAACCATTCTCTAGCAACATCCTTCAAGGTATGAGGGAATAAACGCATTCGGAAAGCATCTGCTGACACCCCTTCGTGACTGACCATTTCACTTAACATGAGAAAAGCCGAAATGTGTTCATGGGGGTTCTCCGTGGCTTTTCCAAAAAACCTGATGTCTTGGGGATTTTGAAACAAATTTATGACATCCGGTCTAAGGTGAAAATTCGGCTGTCCGAAGGGAGGGTACACCACGGCAGGTTGCACTTGTGCAGGAATTGGGTTTACATAATCCCCAACCAAAATAGGAGCTTCATCCTGGATAACTCTCTGTTGATTTGGCTGCGGTATTTGCCCTTGAGGTTGACCATGATTTTGTGGTTGATTATTATTATCAGCCATTCTCCTTGCTCGACGTTGTACTCTTTCTACGGTTTCTGAATGTCCTTTCGATTTCCCGATCTATCGGAATGAGATTTGGTTCGTCAAGATTTTGCATAAACCAAATTCGCCTGAAGAAATCAAGACACAAGAGAATTAAGCAATATAGTAATAGCCTAGAAACCACAAAACCAAAAATAAGAACGAATCTAAAATATCTAGTAACCAAAAGTAAAACCGTTTATTCCCCGGCAGCGGCGCCAAAAACTTGTTCGTCAAAATCCCGCAAGCGTACGGGTTCGTTGTACAAGTAATAATTAGTGAGTTAAGAGTTATCGTCCCACAGGGAATAGGTTTTAATTCTAGTGTACTCGATATATTTCAATTCGTACTTGTGACTGAGAGAAAATTTTGTGAAATAGTGATTGAAATTGTAATTAAACTTAGAAAATCTATAAAAACTTGTTTTAAAATTCAAATGTGTGAAAGTATTGGATTTCCGACTCCACTTATCAATTCTTAATTCTAATTCTCGACTAGTGTTAACTTATCAATTCATGCAACTGTGACAATCGATAATTCCGCATTTCTTTATTATTCTTTTCCAAGATATAACAAACCTATGATTACCACGAGACGATCCTATTCCTAGTCCGAATTCATATGGCAAACACGCATTAATATTTAGGATTATCATACATGATCGCACACACCACAAATATTATTCCTAATATTTGTTGCCTATGTGTCCCAATAACAATGTTCTACCTACCGTGAGTTTTCCAACACTACGAATAAGCAACTTTATTGTCCTAATGGTGCGCAAACATTAAAACAATATGATTATGCATGTTAATGGAATCACATTACAAGAATCGATAATAAAAACACCAAGTCTCGAATTAAAACTAAAAATCAACAAGTTTCATCATCCATCCAATATAAAAGATTTAGCCTAGCATATTCATATAGAAATTACAAAGAAAATAAAAGAAAGACATCACCCGAATCATAAAATGATGAAGAAAATCTGAAAATCTTCACTTTTGCCTTGCCTTCAAATCCGGATCAAAATGATGAATTCTCCTCTCTTCAATGTAGATTTTTCTCTTTTTCTCTCAAAAATAAGCTTAGAGGCTCTCCAATTAGGTTTTTCACCCTTTGACGGCCCTTGAAATAAGTAGGTCGAGCCCTAAAAACCGTCCAAAATATTTCCAAAAACAGAATAAGGAAACTGGAATTTTTCCCGGATTTTAACCATGCGTACGCATGGTTTTATGTGTGCGTACGCACAATGCATTCCATAAAGCTTCAGTCGAGCAATTTCAGCGTCGTGCGTACGCACGGCCTGCAGGCGTGTGCGTACGCATAGTACAAATTCTGGGGACCAATTTAGCAATTTGGTCCCTGAACTTTTTCATGTACGTGCTTTGATCCTTTTTCATCATTTCTCGTCTTGTTGACTTCTAATCAATTCCAATTGACTTTTGGCATTCCCAAATCATCATTGAGCACTCTGATTCAGCTTTTGAAGTATTGCATTTCAGTCCCTGAACTTTGTATTTGACGCGAATGAGTTCTTTTTTCCGCTCATTTTCCTTGTTGCTGCATCTTTCGTTGATAACAACCTACAAACAATATATGGATAGAATTAAGCCATGTTTCATCAAATTTGGCAACAATTAATCAATTTTAAGTGCTCAAATGAGTGTGTAAAATATCCTTATCAGCAATGAAGACTATCTTTAACACCAAATCTCCTACTATGAGCCTTGAAATGAAGTATCTTTCCATTTTTCTTTGATATATGGTGAGCTTTACTTGAGAATCATTCTGTTTTTCTTTCAAGAGATCTAAGTTCGCGTTTATAGCCTAATTGAAGTTTGATTTCCTTATCAAACTAAAATATATTTCTATTAGAACCATAGCCTTTGTAAATTCGCGAAAAGTTTATAGAACATAATTAAATTATTCCAGATACCATATTTTATATTTTGAAAAATTGGGAGACTAAAATGATATATGTATTAAATCAATTTTATTTGAGCAAAATATTTAGATATTGATAAGGTGATGAAAAGTATATCAGTATGAGGTTTGTTGGATAGCTCGTATTAATTAATCATGTATATTAGATTCGAGAAAAAATTAATTCAGATAAGCAAAGTAAGTTATTGAAGTTTAAAGGAATTATAAATTGATTTGATAAATTAAATATTGGGTTTGAAATGGGTAGGAGCCACGTGTAAAATTGGACAGAGGTATGTGGTTTTGTTTTTGTTGAATGGGATAATGATGAAATAGAATATTCTTGATAGTGACCTTTGCATTGTGGCACTCAGCTCTATGTAATTCTAGTCAACCAATAATTCAATAGTCTTTTTAGCTTAAATACCATGAATTTGACCCTTTATTCTCACATCAGAATATACATACATACGCACACGCCTGCAGTAGTAGGCAGAAAATAAATATTGGAAACGTGCTTTCTCGGTTAAATTGTTTCACAAATTTGATTGATCAACAAGTGAGGTATAATAATGGGGTGTCTTTGATTTTATCTCATTTAAATTGTTTATTTTCATGTTATTAAATTATTATGCTAATAAAAATTAAAGATATGATATGTATGTTATGGTCAATCGGTACCAAAGATATGACATTTATTGAGTTTTTACCAGTTTCTAAAGATATGATGACGATATAATATTTTGATTTTATTCCTATATACTCACCATTTGTCTCTGCCTCTTACATGTTAGAACGGGACATTGGTTGGTGGGCAAAGAGGTGTAGTCATTGTGCTTGGATTCATTGGACTTAATAAATTAAAGGGGAAATTTCAAAAATGTCATTTTTTTTGGAAAAGGCACAAAAAATTATGATTGGCACATAATTTGATCAAAAATGTCAATTTTTGAGCTTGAATTGTCGATTTTATCCTTACATTCAAAATTCTTGTTGCATTTAATGCTACTTAATGCCAATGATTATATATTTTCATTTTCATTAATATTTGATTTGATTAATGAATTTTATATCATGAATACTAGATATTTGTATATTATATTATTAAATATGAATTATGTTAATTTGAAATTTTAATTGTAAATAAATATTGAAGTCGATATTTCACTATATCTTCCCCATTAAGGAACTATATCTTTCACTACATCTTCCAAAATCCTTTGATCAAGAAATTGAAGTCTCCATGAATTTTGAGAGGTTAGTTTATTGGCAAGTGTTTAAATTTTGTTTGTTTAAATAGCTTACTATTTATGAAGTGTTGAATACAAGATGATCACAGTTTTGTAGAAACTAATCTAACTACAAATTACCATAATGAATGATTTTCCCTTTAGTGAATATATTAATTTTTGGCAACATACAGTTGAACATTAATTATGACATTTAATGATTCGAACACATTCTTACAAGGTAGTAACTATTGTGTCATGTTATCTGGCTTTCTGGCAACCGGACATTGTCATCTTCTCGGGCTAGTTCTGACAGTTCAAATGTCGCAGTAGAAGTTTCAAAACTGTCGGGAACGACATTTTAACTGTCGAAACGACATATAGAAACTGTCGAATTTGACAGTTGAACAGTTGACAGATTTGTTGTTTCACATTCTGCTTGTGAATATTGAAAGTTCCACTTCCATGCTATTACATATCACCATATTCATTGTTCATGTTTCTTATAGTTGCAATCTCCAAATTTTAGGTATGAGCAATCACCTGAGATTCATCGTGTCGCATGGGGGTAAGTTTGTTCATGACGATGACGAATGAAAGTGGATTGGGGACAAAACCATATCCATTTTAGTGCCAAGAAGTATAAATCTAACCGAACTTGTGTTAAGGTTGAATGATAAGCTTGGTGTGTTCAATCCCCGTGCAGACATGGAATTGAAGTTCAAAGTCTCTAACATGAACATACCCCCGGCTGAAATACGCGAAGATGAAGACCTACTTTGGTATATATCAATTCATACAGAAACTGCCCTATGCGTTACTATTTCAGAAATCGAAGTGCCAAGTGTTGACATAAGTCAATTGTAATGTACATGATCGTTCGTTAGCCGCACAGGATGTTCAGGATAACGCAGAAAGCGACGAGGTCAATGTTTTGTGCAGTAGCTCACACAATAATGAACCAGATACTCCAATTTTTGATATGAATGCCTCACCATTAGTTGAGAACTACTGCAACCCTTTAGATGGTATACATGCTCCAAATATTGATGTAGTTGACGAGTCGACGTCATCACATTCTAGGCTTGCGGATAGATGGCCATTGATTGAAAATGTGAATACATCTGATATTGCGGAACGAAAAATATTCTTCAACAAGCATGAGTTGTACTCGAAAATTTGTTTGCTTGCTTTGCAAGACAAGTTCCAATTTAAGGTCAGCAGGTCTAGCGGACAAATGTTAATCGTTGTATGGGTGGACGAGAATTGCAAATGGATGCTACATGCTTGAATTGTGAAGCAGACTGCAATTTTCATGATCCGCAAATTCAGCAATGTGCACACATGTTCTGTAGAATTTCGTCGCAATGCTGAACGACATGCCACGACATCCGTTATTGTCGAGCATATATTGGGAAAACTGGATAATCATAACAGATCGTACGATCCTACTGCTATTGCACGTGACATGGAACATGATTTTGGTGTAAAACTAAGTTACCAAAAAACACGTAGGGGGAAGGTGGGTGCTTTAAATATGCTACATGGTACACCGGATGACAGTTTCCAGAAACTATCTTCATATTGTCACGTCCTAGGAGAGATGAACCCAGGGACGGTAACCCACATAGCAGTAGATTCTCGTAACAGATTTCATTAGTTTTTCCTAGCTATTGGTGCAAGCATTTGTGGGTACAAATAGTATTTGAGGCCTGTGATATGTGTTGATGGTAGTCACCTGAAAGCTCTACACAAAGGTACGCTGCTACTGGCAACTACCCAAGATGACAACAAACAGATTTATCCCATAGCATGGGGAATCGTGGACGCCGAAACAAATAGCTCTTGGAAGTGGTTTTTGTCAAACCTGAAAGATCTGACAGGCGACTCAGAGGAACTTGTGTTCGTTTCGGACAGGAAATCAAGTATTGAAAAAGCTATTGATCATCTATTCCCCATGTTTCACCACGGTTGTTGTATATGACATATGGAAAAGAACTTAATACAGAGGTACAACAACGCAAGTTGTATATTTCTATTCAAACGAGCTGCTACAACTTATCGGGTCGAAGAGTTTGACAGACTAATGGGACAGATTCGTAGGATCAGTGAGAGTTCGTATGGGTACTTGGAGCGAGCTGGTTTCTCATTTTGGTCACGAGCACGTTTCGTTGGAATGCGTTACAACATTATGACAAACAACAACGTAAAATCATTGAACTTAATGTTGAGACATGCTCGTTCGTTACCTATCACGTGCTTGGTTGAACACATAAGACGTACAATGCAGAGTGGTTTTATGAACGTCGTGTGAATACCACCAAGTGCAGTACCGTGTTATCAGCTAGGATGGAGAAAGATTTAAGGACAACATTCGAAGCTGGTACAAGGCTACAGGCTCATGGATTGACAGACAACCTAACACAGGTTGGAATAGGCAACGACACGGACATTGTAGACTTCTCCGAGAACACGTGTACATGTGGAGAGTTTCAACTAAACTGTATGCCATGTGTTCATGCTACTCGTGCGGCATGCATGAGAGGTACGTCCTTGTACAATTTTTGCTTGCCATATTACACATCGGAATACTGAAGGGGTGCATATAGCGAAGTAATATATCCACTGACGCGGGAAGTGGACTGGGTTGTTCCGAACGAGATTTTAGTACTCACATACTCCCTCCCAGTGTATGTCGTCCTCCCGGTAGACCGTCAACCCGACGAAAACGATCAAAATACGAGTCCACCACCCGACTTCGAACCCGCACGCGCTGTGGTACACCCGGTCATAACCAGACCACTTGTTCGAACCCCATTAATACACAGCCCATCTAAACAATGTTCACTCAGCTAGTGGATGAATTATGATGTTCAATGGTCGGCAATGACGGGATTGCTTCTACATCCCGACCGTAAGTTATATTTTTGTACTATTTTGTTTGTACAAGAACTAGAATTCTTCTCCTTTTGTAACACTAGTATTTTGACGAGACTTATGGCGTACAATGCTTCACATTGTATGTTGCATGTTTAATTTGATGTAATCAGTTGTTGGACAGGACGTCGACTTGGTTGTTCTAAACGATATAACAGGACAAACAGTGTTTGTGGTGGTATTTGTCCTAACCTAAGCCTATGGTCGAACTCCCTGTCAACACATTGAACAGTTCTCCCCTCGACATGTATAATGAAGATATTTGTTCAATGCCACCAATGCTCATGTACGAACTGATGTTATTATTTGAAGTTATTGTTTTTTTTCTGTGCAGACGTTTTTTTCGTTGTTTTTACATAAAAACTACGCATTCCGAATCTGTTCACTTTGTATCATCCCGACACTTCAACTGTCATACCCGACACTTCAACTGTCATACCCGACAGTTTAAAATATACATTTTCATTGTTCTCATACAGTCACTCAGTTTCCCATTCGTCATTACAACATGTCATCACTATCGTAGTATTTTTAAATTTGTATATCAAATTTCATCAATTCTCAAACCAACTGAAATACAAGTGTATCCCTCAGAAATTGTATGCATGCGGTTCAATTTTGCAATTTTGCTTTTGTACCACATCAAGTGTTTGGCGAACACAACGTGTATTCCAACTGTGTTAGACATTTGTTCATTACATATAGGGAAATAGCTATTTATAATATAAATATTGAATTAACACATAACAAAACGTGTATACATTCATAAACAAAACACATATGCATGCACATTTAACCGCATCACATCCCGACAGTTCATCCGACGATCCCGATAATTCGGCTCTGTCGACCTGCGATAGTTCGCACGGTCTACCTATTATAACTACACATACGTGGCAAAAGGGTGTAGTCGCTGATGACTATTTGTAACATAAACCATATTTCAAAATGTCGAACAGCATGTCGCGCAAAACAAACAAACAAACAAACATACCAACTTATTAATTTGTACACATGCGTTGGCATTTACCGCCCAACTTTAGACCACATCCACGGCTGAACCAGCTCCGCTACTTGCGTCATCAGGTTCATCAGAGCTGATGACAATAATCTCTTGCAGAGGTGCAATGCTCGCCACCGAGTCGTCTTCAGCCGGGTCCTCTCCATTAAGATCGACGAACTCCTGCCCCCCATGAAGCACAGTGTTTGGAGACTACACTTCCTCGCTTGCAACTTCATTTAGGTCAGGAAATGGAATAGGCACCATGACTCTCATGCTTGTTGCACCATTCAGTTCGTCATCGTTGGAAGAAATGACAATGGGAAAAAGTGGGGAAGAACCAGGTATTGGTTGAGGCGTCGTGACGTAGAAAGACGGTTTTCTTCCAACTGAGGAACTCATGATGTATTTGCAAGAAATTTTGTTAAACAGGATTCAATCAAGCATGTATTTCGAAGACAATACTTCAAAGTGCCTGCTAACTTAAAATTGTAGTGTAATGAAAAATACCTCAATAACCCACTGTATTTATAGGGAATGTTTATTGGCAACAACTAAATTGTATTACTTCCCAACCACTATGTCTAACCTACATCTTTATAACATTGATTCAAAATTTATGACATTTAGATATTTACTTGTGCCTTTATGTAAAAAATTGGGCATAATTGATCACATCTGCAGAAGTGTCATGAGTTCAATTTTTTTTTTCAATTGTTGCATTTTTATAAGCAATGTCCATTACTTATTCTTATGCGTAAGTCATCCCTGCTTCTGAACGGTATTTGTAAAAATACTCAATTGATTTTTGTAGGGAATATTATCCCAATAAGCATCCTAAAACTTCTTAAACTGTTATATTTTTCATCCTACCTTCCTGTACATATTTTGTAGGAACAATTATGTAAATTTGTAGTTTAATATTTTTGTGTATTCGAGGTTTAACTTCTTCATATACAGTGTAGTTCTCCGTAATTGTAGGATGATCAACAATTGTCCATACACATGTTTGACCAAATAACGTCTCATACAGATTTGTAGGTAACAAATTCCCATACATGGTTACAAGTTTTACGACATACGAAGTAAACGTTGTACTGTTAGAGTTTAATAACAACCCAATCCACGATATTAAATTTCCAATTGTAAAATTCCCATCTAAGCAGGTTGTATGAACCCACGAACATCGTACTTGCAACATTAAGTTTCGACATATCAAATTGTTAAATTACCTAACCACGAATATGAAACTAAGTTTCCTTACCCAATTGGAAGTTTCAAAAGATCAAAAACAAATCCACGCTAAGGTTACAACTGCTATATGAGTGCATGGTTTAATAATTTTTTTTTTTGCATCGAACGACGAGAACAAAAAATTGAAGTCTTCGACTCCGGAACCAGCCTACATACGAACAAGAGATACCAACTTCCATTAAGCGCACATGTCAACCGATTTGACCGGAATTGACAATAGATTGGAAATCAAATTGTTAACATCAACCAATCACCGACTCGATGGTGTACATTGTAATAAATCAACATAAGATGAAAGACAAGCAACATGTTACACAAGAATAACACTAGAAGGGGGTACGTATATGGATCCCGTAGCACATTTTTATCACAATATCACATTGAATTTTTATGCATATAACGCTGTTGGATATGCAACATTAGTAATAGTAGCACTAGAACGCAATACATATGGAATCCCAGAATTCATATCGTACTTGTCTAATCAACCTTCATTTTGTTACTAGACATCCATTAACGCTGTGAATAAAAATTTATGTTTTAGCCTACCTTGTATACACTTTCATTGTACAGCTCTATACAGAAGCCTTGGAAAAGGAGTACCGCAAGGCAGGAGACCGTTTAGGGAAACATTCCAGAAGGATTCTCCATAGTGAGGCAGAAAGGCGTATGAAAGACCAACCAATCTTCACATACAGTAAGAAGGTTGATGATGATAATTTTGAATTTATTTACATGCTTTCCAGTACAGATCTACTGTCTACAATTGTTATACATTTTATCTTTCAATACATATTTTGACAATAAGGTTCTTAGAATTCTTATTATCAGAAATGAATACATAAATTATTATGAAAATTAATACCCTGACAGACCTTTCTAAAAGGAAAACACTGAACGACAGGAAAAACTTCTCACAACCTGGAAAAATATTGCTTTTTACGGTAATCGGTATCAGAGCCATAAATTTACGGTATCAGAGCCATAATTTACGGTATCAACATCATTTAAATTACATCTATAACAAGTAGTTTGTTCAGTATGCAAAAATTGTAAAGAGAAGTACAATTAATAAACAGAATTATATTTGTAAATTTTGAAAACATCTTAGAAATAAAGAACATACTAAGTACGCTTTATTGGTATGAAGAACCAATAAATAAAATACTTGCATGGTGTATGAAAAGTTTATCAACAAAACATACAAAGTTTTAAACAAAGACTTCAATATTTGACATATATCTCTGTGTAATTATGACAGACATAATTTCCTGGAATTGCAATAAACATATAATTGTACTCACTTCTGAATATCAAATTTATGTATATTATACAGAAACATATTATACTGCATGTTTTGCTGGAGTACATAAATTATCTTTAAATATTTAAAAACAGAAACAAATAATTGCTTTAGACAATTATAATAAATCTGTTCTAAACTTTATTCTACATTACGTTACATGTCATCACTAGATACGGATGTTGTAAAACATAACAACGATGATATAGAACAGAATGATGAGATCTGTGAACAGATTGAGTGACAAGGCAAATTTTATAAAGAAATATTAATTTATGATAAAAAGCTTGCAAAAATCAGTAAAACAAAGCTTGCAATAGAACCAAGAAAGATATTTGTTCAAACAGGTGTAATTGACAAATTTGTTAATACAAATAGACACGTATATTATGGTTTTTCCCAGACAGAATTCGCCATACTTCTACAACATAGTTATGGTAAAATAGGAATTTCCTTACTTACCAAACAAGTCATAAATAGAGCCAAACTAAAAATAGATGTTGATAACTCAGCTTTGAGGTTATGAAACTTTTTAACAATGCTATAAGCATGCAAGAAAATAGAATTCATCAAAGACTCAATGTTAAAATTGAATCATCACTTGGATTAAAAATCTCATTAATATGATCTATACTTGCAGATACATGCAAATAAAGAATTTTAATTAAAGATAGCAAACAAGCAATTGCTAGAAATCCTAGGCTCTGTTGTGAAAAATACATAAACAGAATCCCAGGACAATATGACTGCTTACCATCCAAAAAAAATTATCAATTGCAGGAAAAAAACCTTTCAAAATAAATTAATATGTTTTTACAAAATATAAATCACCATATAAACAACAATATTTTACCTAAAGGAAATATTTCAGAAAATTTCTCCGACAGGGAAGAGTAACACTAAAAGAAGAAAAACAAAATCTAATGAAGACAAAAACAAATATTGTCCAAAGAAAAAGAAAAAAATTGCAGATGTTGGCTTTGAAAATGAATGCCCAGCAAGACTTGGAAATGAAGAAAGAATAAAACTCCTTAATACATTCCAAAAACAAGGCTTCTATCCAGTAGAAGACCCTAGTGATATAGAATCTCTATATTACTTAACAAAAATTGAATCTGATTATTCAGATTCATCAGAATATGAGTAATAAGAATATCACAAATCCAAATTCTATTTATATTCCAATCAAACTCAGCTACGAGGGATATAAAAAATTTACTTGACATGCATATATGGATACTGGAGCATCAGTATGAACTGCTAGTAAATGGATCATTACAATATGGTTATTTCTACATTGTTACGGATAGTTACCTATTCTTGGGATATCTCCGTCGTCCCCGAGTGTATGGAGTTCTCGTCGAGGTTGCAGGCTTGCAGAACAACGCCGCGTGGTTGGTAATGCAATATTTTTTCGGACGTCGGATATTGCATTACCTACGAAGTAAACATGCAACATGAAAAATAGTAGCCGAAGATGGATGATATTATACAACACAAATTTTTATGCTTGTCGAATGCAATTCTGTCGTAGTCGCGTGTTTTGTGAATTTCGAGTACCATATTATCGTTGGGACAATTTCAAGAAATGACATGTAACAACAAATATTTAAGATTCACAAACAATGATTTCAATTTCATTCCAATGTAAACAAATGCTTCCAAATGTCATAACATACCTTCGTCCTCCCTGCGTCTACAGTGGGAAGACATTCCTCTATGTCTAGGCGTTCTGAATCGGGCTCCATGTCACCTCCTGCGTATTAAACACAATTTATTATGTAGCTATGATATGCATATGTTCGAACTTCAGAACATACCTTTCTTCTCCATGGCATCCATAATGGGAAGACATTCCTCTATGTCTGGGTGTTTTGAATCGGGGTCCATGTCACCTATTGCGTATTAAAAACAAATGATTATGTCGTTATAATATGCATATGTTATATGAACGTCCAATTGTACAACAAAGTACTTATAAAAGTTGACCACATACCTTCTGTTTCCCACATCTCGAAATTATTCGGGCCCGACTCTGATGCCGTCGAACTCTCCTCGCTGCATTGTCCTGCTATAACACAAACTAATATAAGTGTTGAAGAAAATAAATAACAAAAAATTTAACTTCAACATTCGCACATACCACTTAACTCATTCTCCTCGCTAAATGCTGCATCGTCGTCTACCGCCTAGCTCCGGTCGACCTGTCTTCATTGCTCGTCCATTGCACAGGCTTAGTGTGACACAAATAAGAGAGAAAACTTAGATGGGATTTGATTATTCGTGCTGGAGGAAGTTATAGTACAAATAAATGGATGTCAGTCTATGAATGTGACATACCTTGCGCTACAGATACTATTTGCACGGGACCATTCACGGGTTGCACGGGATCATTGATGTGCTCATTTGCGGGGTGGAAACTGGTGGTGCAACCAAAGTAGAGATGAAGTAGCGGAGTTTGTCAAATTCGGTGGTCACGTGATGCATTATCTCAAGTGCATGTGTCCACATTCGCATCTCGAGGAGGATTCTTTGATCCAACAACATCCACTCTATGTCGGACTTTGAAATTGTAGCCTCTGACTGCGCACCCCGCGGCGTGGACGTGGAAGGACCACGGTGAGGAGATACATTACTTCTCGAATTGTAGGCAGTTGAAAAATCACCATGGCCCCCGCCATGGGGTTCCTCAGACTGGCTCTCTTCGTCGCTATGGTCTGAACCGTCCTCGTGGCTGTCACAATCGGACGGCCCCTCTTGGTCATCCGCACTGGAATTCTCTTTGGCCGACCCGGATGTGGATTGAACTTCCTCGACGTTGCTTGTCTTTCCATCGTTATTTCGTTCATCAAGATCAGCAGCTTCGTCAAACTGCGATCCAACAACGGAACTGGCTATGTCTGAGCGGGAACAACATGGTCCTCTAATAGGCGGAGACTGGAGATGTATGGATGGACACCCTCGTTGTCAGCGGGATGCAGCGTTGCATACACATGCAACTGCGAAAACAATAAACAAATGTCATTCCAATGGCAACAAACGTACATAGCATGTAAATAAATAATCAACTAAGTTTTACGTCAAATAGTACCTTAATTTTTTTGAAAAATTTATCGTAAGTTCGTTGTTGTGGTTATTTACTAGCTATCCAATTCAGTAGTCATGGTGATCGGTTAGCAATCCGCTGACCAAACCTTGCACCTATTTCTGGAACGACCTCAAACGCCCATACCTGTCGCAGCATCAAAAATTTGAGAATTCTCAATTCCTGTCACAACAATATATTTGCGATGAAATACCGAATAAATCAACGTTACATTTATTGTTCATACCTGCATGGCAATGGGGAATCCGTGAATAGTATAGGTAATCTCCTTCTCGTTCTTCCTCTTTCCGTCGCAAAACTTCTTCGCCCATTCACCCCTCCACCCCTTCAACAAATGTGTATACCCGACTCTACCCCACGGGTTGGCAAAGAAAATGTCGAGGTCGTCCACGATCGATAGTATGATCTCATCAACCCCGACGTTATTATCCGGAGCATTGAACACTCATTCGCCTATTATAGCAAGGCCCAACTTGTATCGATCTGATCGGGGTGTGGACGGTTTGAGGAATGTCTTCTCAAGCCGGGTCTGTCCAACCCTTTGAAGTACTTTTCCTTCAGTCTTTTTTTTTAATGACGCGAAGGTAATGGTCGTCATGCACAGGCTCATAACACATGCAGTCCTGTCACCAGTGTGTATTCTTGCAGTCCGAACCTCCACAAGTGACCTTGTAGGTTGAACAAAAATTCATGTTTCTTGTTTGTTCTCACCATGCGGAAAACTAGTTGTTGTATTAGTTGGGTTGAAAATTGTATATCTGGAGCATTGGCGAGGAAATCGAGGCAAGAATCACGGAAATTTTGCTTTTACCGGTCATCAAATCATTCTAACACTCGCGGCACATACTTCAAATTCGATCGTTGTGAAATCCTAGCTCGTAGCCGCGCATTCTCAGGGACTAGGAATGCAAACTCCATACGATCTGCAATGAAAAGGCCGAAAAACATTAAAAGCAGTTCATGATAATCGGTACAAGAACATTCCAACACAAAATGACACATGCAAGTTTGCTTAAGTAACGACACTATATGGAAGAGGAAAATAATAAATAGATTTACAACATATGAACAATGGTTGGACATTGAACGGAAAATGTATGTTGCACAAAAGAAACCCAAAACCCATCCGTCCGAGTTGAATGAATCCCAGTTTTGGAGAAGACATACTAACGGTCGTGAACGTTCATCTGTCGGGGTAGAGACACCACAACCCATTTGCCGAGAATTACTGAAGCTAATTGTCGGGAATGTCAGTTGGACACATTGTTCACGACAGAGGATGAACTGCCGGGATTATGGTTCATATGTCGAGGAATACATGTCGAAGCCCATCTGTTGAGAAGTACTGAAGAAAACTGTTATCTTCAATGTTGTCTACCAATATAAATTGTCGGGAACGAAGAAAATGAACGGTTTCTAAATGTTAAGTGCCGATAATGAAGAAAATGATATTTCAACTGCAATTAATCAACACAGAGTTCGAAATGAAATTATGTTAGTTCATGGAAAAGCAACGTGCGTCTTTGCAAATGTTCATCAAATAATAACCAACAATGTCAGCCGAAAAGGGCGCAATAATGAAAAAAGCCAAGACTTCGAACATTTGCATGATAGTGAATGAGCAGTTAGGTTAAGACGTTGCTAACCTGAAGTTGAAGTTGGACGACAAGTATGGAATACAGATATGCTGAATATCAAAATGGTTACTCAGAAATCACAAGCCTGACAGAACAAATTTAACATCAGACACCAATACGTATAGGAAAAATGTGCGCTAACATATAGAAGCAAATGAACGGCTAGAGGCTCTGAAAGCTGTGTACAATTTTTTACTGTAGTGTAAAAGAAATTATGTGTAATGAAAACATAAATGGAAAACAAAGTAGAATGGACTAAAGTCTGTAGCTAAGAAAGGCAGCGTACAAATTTATTTTATTATCGAAGGACAAGCCGCAAAATAAAGCGTGAAGATGTGATAGTTACATAAATCATTAGTAGGAGATTTCATTGGCAGCTTACTTCATTTCTGTCAACTATCATTTTACACCCACTGAAATTTGGTCTAAACATGTTGCGTCCCTTAAAAGTAACTCAATTTTCGAAAGTTAAAAATTGAACCGCCACTTGATAGTTAGGGTGTCTTCAATTGGCAACTAATCTCGTGAAAATAACAATGACGATCAAGGACGAAGAATGAAAACAGTAGAAACGGTACATGAATGTAATAATAATAGGACCCAATTAGCATCAAATTGCTCACTATGTGAGAGTCCAGAAAGCTTGAATACATATCATGGTTATTGGTTTCTTTTGTTTTCCTTTAGTATATAGCATACAGTCATGCCATCCTTAACAACTGCATTGTAATATCTAGTGTGGAAGATGAAGAAGACTGTCAGATAACATACCTTTTGTAGAGCAATTAAAAATCTTTACTATTAAAAGATTTTTAATTGCTTTCGTAAACTAGCTACAGGTAAATTTGAAAGTAAGATCTATGTTACTGCAAAACTAATTCAATTACATAAATGACTCGAATCTGTAACAGTTGAATATTTATATAAGATGGTTGAACATGATAGTGGAGCAACAAAAATTGTACGAGTCGATTTTTATTTACCACACATTTAATGATAACTATGTAGTTTGGACATATTCATGTAACAATTATTTTCGAGGGAACATGAGAAGGACTTTTTTGGGAGAATAAATGTAGGTAATTAAATGTGTAGAGGAGCTTCATCTTTTACATCAAATGGTTTAGGCCATACTTCAAAGTTTAAAGTTATGCGAAGACCAGAAGAAGGAAAAAACGAGCAAATTACACAACGTTGACATCATGTATGTTATATTATAAAATTCCTCCAAAAAAATTTTATGACTTAATTTTGAAACAGAGTTCGATGTGCATGAATAAACTAGCCATGTTCAATCATTTACCTGAAAAGACATTTGATGTAACTCGTAAGGCACACAAAGATTTCCCCAAAGATTTACCTGTGATGATTTCTTCTCTTTACAAGAAATGTGCAACCGTAGTAAGCTTGAATGCAAATGTGGGCCTGTATATCAATGCCTACAAACACAAATTGAGGCTAATGAATTCATATTTGTGAAAATAATAGAGCAACTTTAAAACTAACTAACTAATACATATTTGCTGTGTACAGAAAATATGTACTAAGAACTAGAATATTTTGCGAGATTTGCATAGTCTACAGAGCGTAAGTTGTGATTATCTTCAAGAATTTAAGAGCGTAATTGAAAGGAAACAAACTTAAGCAACAATGTTCAACATAATCAGCTTTTGAAAATATCTTTAAAACAAAAGGCCACCAATGCATTTAAACTGCTACATTCTGGAATCATATCGCAGCATAAAAAAAAACAAAAATACCAAATCCAGCAGGTTTAGGTCAATTTCTTTATTTTGAAGCTTAAGATGCTCATATATAACAAATCATTCTTCATATTGTTAAATAAACTAACAGCAACTCCAACATACTCATCATAGATTATTTTCAAAACCAAACAAATCAAACTTTAATCTATACATTACAGAGTTCAATCGAGCAAAAATTCATTAATTCTACAATTGCTAATGCCTAAAATTCCTACCTACTGCAATACCTTAAACTCTTGCTAACCCATTACTATATATACTGCCTCTAAACACAATTAATCCACTTTCTTTCAAGAATTGAGCAATTAAGATAAATCATAACCAATTAATCATTTGAAACCCCCAGAAAACAAAGAAAGTAAGAATAAAAATTTCAAGAACAATGAATCTTAAAGTAAGAATACAAAATTTCAAGAACAATGAATCAAAGGGAAGGGAAGAAACTCATTTCCTATATCAGTACTAAAGTTTAGCTTTCATAAAAATGTAAACAAGACATATAATGTCAACTGTCAAGCAGGTTTTATCCTTTGTCATTTTATAATTTTACAAGATGAAGTAGGAAACAGAGGTATTGTTTGAGCTACTTTATCATTCTAATAACATGGCCTCGACATGAGGTTATTGCAAGTTGCAACATACCAGAAATTAAAAAAAAAAAATTCATCGTATTACTATAAGTCGATAATGAAAAATGGTATTATAACTGCCAAACACACTTTACATAGGAAAGTGGGAAATCAAAATCTGAAACGCTAAAGCATAGTAATGCAAACTGCAAACTACTACACTATAACTGGGTTTTTAGCATACAACCCATACATTTTTGGATAATGCTACATTTTTGCTCTATTTCTTTCCGGTATTTCCTCATCTACCAGACGTCCCTCAAAAAAATATTCTAACCTATAATTAATGCAATAATTGTAGTTTTACTTAAAAAAAATAAAAAGTCCGAACAAAAAATTTGAATCTTACCTTGATAAATATGACAGCCAAAATGAAGCTTAAATCTTCGGTGTAAAGAAATTTCAACACCGAATCCTTAACTCCATGAAACGCCGATTAACCACCTCGGTTCCGAAGGCCCCCCACCCGTGAAATAAATCCCACATCAGAGGGGAGTGAGTGCTCGGCTTGGGATGATTCGAATGACAGAGGGGATTGAGTTAAGGGTTAGTGTATTTTGTGGTGTAAATCATTGGCGGTGAAGGTGGCAGGACGGTCGACGATTTCAGTGAGAGAGAGGAGGGAGATTAGGGTTCCTTGGTAACGAGAAGTAGTGTCTTCAAATGTTTTTTTTTAATTCATTTCTAAATTCGTAATCACACTTTACCTATTTTTGTACACAAAGTCAATTGACATTTATTGACATTATGTATCATTTACTCTAGGACATGGAAGGTATTCAAATTTCTGCGAGGGGCAAAATTGTACATAAGTAACATTTTTTATATGAGTTCAAAATAGTGACATTTTGGTAATTACATGAGCGAAAATTGACACTAGATATAATTTCCTCTAAATTAAATTCGGAGGAATGTGACTATGGATTTTATTTTCAGCAATTACTTTATTTTTATTAATATGTAGATTTGTCATTTAGGGAATTTGGAACATTTTTTAATTGGTTATATTTTTCTATATGTTTTATTTAATATCGGTGTGCTTATTTAATTACGAAATGAAACTTTTAGTAACTATTTAAATATTAAAATTTGGGTCGTTACAATATGGTATTAGAGCCCATATTTACATTTTTTGTAGATTCAATTGGACTTTGAAGTTATAAAAATAAATTACATGAACACCGTGAACAATGACAAAAAAATGAAAATGAAAAAAAAAAAAAAAGATTTTAAATGATTGTTTAAAGTGTGTGTTTGTGTGAGAATGGGATTAATTTAAATTGTTATAAGTAATAAATACATATTTGTCAACTTTAACTTTGCGTGGTATTTGTTAAAAAATTAATAAAGTTTTTTAAAGATATGATTTAAAATATATATTTTATTTATTTAAATTCTTAAATATGTAAGAATTTGAACGATCTTTGGCACTCAACGATTACCAATTGGTCACCCTCCAACGACTCTAAGGTATGTAAAAGGGCAAGAAGGAGAATTGATTTAAACTTTTTGTATAACTTAAATCTTTTAAATTTTTAAGACATGCATGTTTGTTTTCTCGCTAAAGTTATGATATATATATTATGAAAATATAGGTATAACATGTTAGATTTAGTACTGGTATGTGACGGGTGACTTAATATTAATTTTTAAGAAATGACACCACCCACACACATGAATTTGATGCGTGACTTATTACGAGCTGTACAAGAGTTGAGCAGACAAAATCAACCTCCCTCACCACAAAATGCACTGCCACAGCAGAGTGCACCTCCGTTTGTCCATATCTCAGTTGTTGAACAGTTTCGTAGGTACAAGCTTCCTACTTTCGATGATAATTCTGACGTACTCGCTGCAAGAAGTGGATAAGAGGCTGCATATTCCAACACTTTGCTTGTACAGATGAATAAAAGATACTATGCACATAATTCATGTTTGCTGAAGTAGCCAGTCACTGATAGGAATCTATCTCAAGTATTAAGACTGAAGAACAGCAGCATAACCTGACTTAGAAATAGTTTAAGAATGAAGAGATGGCAAACTACTTTCCACGGGCTTTGAGAGACTTCAAGGAATTAGAGTTTCAACAGCTTAGATAGTGAGACATGTCGCTTACTAATTACGAGAGGTAGTTTGAGCAACTCTCAAGGTATACCCCACATTTGGTAGATACAGAAGTTACTAGAGAGAGTTTGAGCAGTTCGAAAATAGACTACGCCTAGAGATCGACATGATCATTATGTCTCATCGTTTCACTTCATATCGTAAAATGTTGGAGAGGGCTCATGCTATTTCGTATAAGAGAACTACATTTGAACAGTAAGCCCAGCAGGGCAATGAGTCATTAGGAAAAAGAAAGTGAAATGCTTAGAGCATTGACAAATGTAACTTGCAGAATAGAAGACCAATCATATGAGTCTGTATTGGTGGGACAAATGGGAGTATTACACCTTGTCCTAAGTGTAATACACTCCACAGGGGTGAATGCTTCCTTGGGAAGAACACGTGCTTTTGGTGTGATAAGCCGGGACACATTGCTCTCAACTGTACATGGCCTATAAAGAAGAAGGATGATGATCAGGACAAGAACGAAAAAAGGAGGCTCGAGTTTTTGCACTAAATTAGCATGAGGCAAAGCAGGATCCTAATGTGTGATACATGTATTTTATTATTATTTGAAGTACCTATTTATGTTCTTGATTTGTATCCTCCGTCGCTAAGTCTAACACTATAGTTACAAACATAGGTATTCTATTATTATATGATGTACCTCTTTATCTATTTTTTGACTCTCTAGCTACAATTTCTTTTATCTTTATATCCTCCGTTGCTATGTCTAACATTACGTGTGAAAATGGATGATGCATTAGAGGTTAATGTCCCTTTAGAAAGAACTCTTTGCACAAATCAGATGACCTATGCTATGAAGTTCGAGATTGATGAAAAGGTACTGCTGGCGGACTTATATATTTTAGAGATGAAAGATTTCGATGTTATTTTAGGCATGGACTGGTTAGGATACAATCATGCGACTATTCGATGTCACGAGAAAGAAGTATTAGTTTATCGTCCAGGAGATGAAGAATTTCATTTCATTGGGACAAGGTTCAAATCTCTACCTCATTTTGTATCAGCTTTACATGCAGAGAAGCTGTTGAGAAATGAGTCATATCAGGTATTCTTAGTTAATATCATCGGGTCTAAACATACAGGATCAACCGTTAATGATATGAACGTTGTTGGAGACTTTGCATATGTATATCTAGAAAATCTACCAGACATTCCACAAGATAGGCAAGTGAAATTTACAATTGACTTGGTTCCCAAAGCGGCACCAGTAGCTAAGGCCCCATACAAAATGGCACCAAAAGAACTTCAAGAATTGAAGTTACAGTTGGAAGAGTTGTTGGAAAAAGGTTTCATTCGACCGAGTATATCTCCTTAGGGTGTTCCAATACTTTTTGTGAAGAAGAATGATGAGAGTATGAGGATATGCATTAACTATCGAGATTTGAACCATCTAACTATCAAAAATAGATAAGATACCCACTGCCAAGAATAGAAGATTTGAACCATTTGAAGGTTAAGGCAAGCGATATACTGAAAACTGATTTCATGACTCGTTATGGACATTATGAATTCACCGTCATGCATTTTGATTTAACCAATGCATCAACTGTATTTATGGATCTAATAAATCTAGTGTTCCATCAGTACTTAGACCAGTATGTCATAGTATTTATTGGCAACAAACTTGTGTATTCCAAAGATAAGAAGCAGCATGAGGAACAACTTCGTATAGTACTCAAAACTTCAAGGTGTGAAAAATTATATGCCAAATTCAAGAAGTACGAATTTTGACTCGATCAAGTTCTTGATCATGTGGTTATCGCCTAGGGCATTTAGTTAGACCCAATTAAAGTCAAAGAAGTAACAAATTGGCCTAGACGGACCAATGCTGGTGAAATTTGCAGTTTCTTAAGATTAGCTGGCTATTATAGAAGATTTATTGAGGATTTTTCAAAAATTGTGGAGCTGATGACTCTATTGACTAGAAGGGTGTGAAGTTTCAGTGGACGAAAAAGTGTGAAAATTATTTGCAGGAACTGAAGCAGAGATTAGTCTCGACTCCTGTATTAATGGTACCTGAAGGTTCAGATAGGTTTGTAATTTATAGCAATGCCTCCAAGAAGAATTTGGGTTGTGTTCTGATGCAACATGAAAAAGTGGTTGCTTATGCCTCAAGATATTTGAAGCAATATGAACATAACTATTCAACGCACGACTTGGAGCTTGCGGTAGTAGTTCACGCCTTAAAGATATGGCGTCATTATCCCTATGGTCGAAGGTGTAAAATCTATACAGATCACATAGTCTCAAATATTTTTTCACACAGAAGGAACTGAATATGGACGAGAAGATGGTTGGAATTAGTGAAAGAGTATGATTGTACAATTCTTTACCATCCGGGTAAGGCTAATATAGTTGCAAATGACTTAAGCAGGAAGACAGGATTGCAATTAGCAGTTTTACCCATGGTGTAGGAATACTTGATAAAGAACTTGGAGAAACTGGGATTAGAAGTCATCATCCCGTCGACCTAGATATGACGAGAATAAAAGAGTTTATCATTCAACCTAATATTTGGGATCGAATCAAGGAAGCACGGGATAATGATCATTTTCTACAAAAGATTAAGGCTGAGATTGATACAAACAAACATATAGAATTTGAAGTATCTATAGATAAAGCACTAACTTTTAAAGGAAGATTGTGTGTACCTAAGGATAAAAGTATAAGAAACGAGATATTGGAAGAGGCTCACTCCACCCTGTGTGCTGCATGTACAGGCGGTACGAAAATGTATCAAGATTTTCAAGATACATTTTGGTGGAGAAACATGAAAAGAGGAATCGATATGTTCGTGGAGAAATGTATTATATGTCAGCAGGTTGGTCCTTCCATGAAACACCGAGTTTTTTTTTACCATTGCAATAGTTGACTGATTGTCATAATAGATCACAGTTGCATCAGATTGATTATGGCTAAAATCTTCCAATACTTTCCTCAACCAAATAGCTTGGTTAGTTGCCTCTGAAGCTGCAATGTACTCTGTCTCAGCAGTTGATTGAGCCACTATTTTTTGCTTCATTGAGTTCCAGCAAATAATACTTGATCCTAGATAAAATGCATAACCTGAAGTGCTTTTCATATCATCAAAATATCCTGTCTAATCACTATCTATATAGCCAACTAAATCCATGGTTTCCGACTTTCTGAACCAAATTTCCATTTCCTCAGTACCTCTTGCATATCTCAGCACTCTCTTTGCTGCCTGGAAATGAAGTTCACTTGGTTCTTGTCTAAATTTGGATAGAAGATTGGTTGCAAATGTGAGATCAGGTCTAGTAGAGGTTAAGTACAGCAGACATCCAACTATGATTCTATACACCTTTTCATCTATTTTCTTGGTTCCATCATCCTTCATCAATTTCACATTTAGAACTAATGGAGTACTTACTGACTTGCAGTTTTCCATATTGAAATTTTTCAACATCTCCCTGACATATTTCCTTTGGCAAACAAATATACCATTTTGAGTTTGGAATATCTCCATGCCAAGAAAATATTGCATCTCCCCTAAATCTATCATTTCAAACACCATTTTAAGTTCATCCTTCACCTTTTTAATCATTGAACAGCTACTGCCAATAATTAAGAGATCATCAACATACAATGAGATGATGATCATCTCTTCTTTCTCTTTTTTTATGTGCAGAGTTTGTTCATTCATACTCCTTAAGAGACCAAGTTTCCTCAGGTGTTCATCGATCTTGTTGTACTAGGATCTTGGAGTCTGTTTTAAATCATACAAAGTCTTCCTTAGCAAATATACCTTCACCGCATTCTCTGTAACTTGAAAACCTTCAGGCTGTTCAATGTGTATTTCTTCCTCCAAGTGTCCATTCAAAAATGCTGACTTGACATCTAATTGGTATATCTTCCAGCCTCTATGAACTGCAATGTCAAACAGCAACCTAATGGTTTCATACCTTGCTACAGGTGCAAACATGTTATTGAAGTCTACACCATATTGTTGAGCATATCCCTTCACTACCAACCTGACCTTAAGTTTATTCAGTGAGCCATCTGGATTCAGCTTCGATTTATACACTCATTTTACTCCAATTATATGTTTGTCTTTTGGTCTGTCAACCAGTAGCCAAGTTCCATTCTTTTCAATCATGTTTAACTCCTCCTTCATTGCAGTCATCCACTCTTTAGACCTCTCAACTTCAGCAAAGTTTGAAGGCTCCAATTGAGCTGAATTACATCTGGCATATACATCAACAAGTGGTCTAGTTCTTAGCACTTCATTTTTAGAGTCTGAATCACTATCAGTTCCCTCTTCTTCTTCTTCATTTACATCAGTGTCAACTGTCTAATAACATTTGAAACCTAATGTTGATTGCTTACAGATGATTCCCAGTTCCATGAGGCTTCTTCATCTACTTTGATGTCCCTGCTGGAGATTACTTTCTTATATTGTGGATTGAAGACTCTATAACCTCTGGCATTACTGTAGTAACCAACTAGAACTCCAACCTCAGCCTTGTGGCTCAATTTATCCCTCTTCACATCATGTATGTAAGTGTAACAAAGGCTGCCAAATATCTTCAGATGAGAGACATTAAGTTTTATTCCATACCAGGCTTCAAAAGGTGTCTTCTTTTCCAATGATTTAGTAGGTAACCTAATGAGTAAATAGACTGTAGTATTCACAGCCTCAGCCCAGAATTCTTTAGGCACCTTCTTCTCCAACATCAAGCATCTGGCCATGTCCATGATAGTTCTGTTCTTCATTTCACAAACATCATTCTGTTGGAGAGGATAAGGAATTGTCAGCTAATGTTTTATTCCCATATCTTCACAGAACTTATCAAATTGGCTGCAGCAATACTCTATTCCATTGTCTGATCTTATAGCTTTAAATCTACAATTGCTCTCATTTTCCACCAGGTTTTTAAACCATTGAAATACACCAGCAACTTCAGACTTCAACCTCAGAAAATATGTCCAACACATTCTTGTCAAGTCATCAATAAAAAACACAAAGTACTTACTGCCATTCAGTGTAGGTTGTTCTCATTGGACCACATACATCAGAGTGAATTAGTTGCAGCTTATTTGAGGCCCTTCTTGACTGATTTTTACCAACAACTATCCTACCTACTACCACTAAACCATACTTGACAATGCACTAACTTGTAATATGTTCAAAACTAGCCTAACTTTACATAATTACATAAGTTAGACTTCAACCCAAAACATGTGACTAATGGTGACCAAAAATATTTGTTAAGTGACAACAAAAGAGTCACACACACGGCTGCCTTCAACACATGAACTTCACAATTGAACTCAAGAATAGCGGTCTGTGAAATAAATTGGATTTAAAAATATTAGTTATTCTATAATAAATCAGCGTACAGATTTCGGAAGGATATACTAAAAATGGGGTCAAGGATTTAATATATTACCTGTGGAGGAATACCATAATCACATTCCAAATTGAAATAAGCAACCCAGATATTCAGTTTCTCTGATTCTTCTCATAACAAAGCCCTTTGAATAAATAAATACATAAACACATTGAGTGATGAGAGATACATAGATCAGCAAATGCAAAATCTTTTTATTGATTCTAGAGTTGCAGGCGTTAATGCGGACGGCTGTAAAAGGAGAAATGAACACTTATTCAAAACATTAAGCCAGCTCGATTCTTCTATCCTTTTACCAATGACCAAACGTCTAAAGTAAGAAATGGTTGATCAAGTTATTCTTCATTGAACAATTTCATGCCAGCAAAAGTGTCATGGATAATTCTCCACATAAAGGACTCAATTGTATATGCCACTCAACCAAGGAAAGTTGATAAAAAAAGTATCCAGTTTGTTTCTTTTACCTTCAATACGTGGACCACCAACCCATAAATTAGATTCGGTAAAGTCACAACGTTTTCCAAATATCAACTGGACAATGACAAATGCAGGGGAAAAAAAGTATCAACGAAAATTCTGGTCAATCAAGAAAATAACCAGAGAGTTTGTCATCGGGCAGAATTTGAACGACAACATCAAGTACGTGTGAGAAAATTTCATCTTCGTTCTTTCATTTCTCTCTTAAATCAATAGTTTTCTTCTCTATGGCTTCAAACATAAGCTAGAAGGGAAAGAGTTGCTTTATTGAAGAAGCAAATGTTTACTATACTATATAATGTACCTCTCAGCAATGGATCGTGCCTTCTCAACATCTGCCAAAGATTATGCCATGTATTTTATCCAAATAAAGCTGCTATTTGGGGAACTTCCAATAAGTTTCTCAAATTCATCAGCATTCCTTGGGATGTCTTTTTCCAGCAGTCTTTTCTCGGCAGCCCTTATTTCCCGTTCCCTAAGCAGAATAATTCAAAATGAATAGCACCACTTACATCTGAAAATTTGGAAGCAACTAATCTCTACAGTGAAGTCATCAATAGAAAATGGAAGAAGAAATAAATTTTGAAGAGCGCCCCTACCTCTCTTCCCTTGCTTTCCTTTTTGCCTTCTCGTTTTTCTCACCAGTGGTATCTGCATCCAGCCATACTTTGACTAGCATCATCCTCAATGTCAAAGCTTTCAATATAACCTCAAGTGGTTGAATGAAAGCTCTAGCTTCAACATTAGCTAATGTGGGATGCAGCCCATTTTCAAATTCATTCTGCGGCAACACTGTAGACTCGGTGCCTACAAGAGAATCACTTTTTTTCAATGACATTATCATGGCTTTCTCTTGAAGATGTTTGCACAGCTTTGTCATCTTCAAAATATGAATTCTTCATCCCAAGGGATTTTAGGTTTCTTTCTTTATACACCTAAAAAATTTAGAAACGTAAGATATAAAATACAGCTTCTATTATTTTAGAATTAAACTAGTTTGATTGAAAAAGGGTGACTCCCTGACAGCCTAGCAAGGTTGATTATTTTAATGAACACCGACAGACCAGCAATCAGGATTCCATGAAGTCTGAAATTTAGTTAAATTCGTAAACACCAAGGTTACATCTCCTTGTAATCAACGACCAACAAAAATATTATGTACTGAGATATAAACTTTGATCTCATTGGGAAAAGCAAAAAATATGACAATTTGGACCGAGTGAGAGAAAAAATCGAAATACTGAGGTTTGATAATAAAGTTACCACCAGCAGTCAAAGTTTAGTCCACCTTATCAATAAGAGTAATGTTATGTAGTTTCATTGGAGGTACAATCTCAATCTAAGTAACGTTAAATAATATGTTGAATAAAATGTCAAATTAAATTACTTATTTGATTCCACATATCATTTAATGTCACATTAACGCCACCTAAACTGGAGTTATAACTCCAGTGAGACTCAATAACATTATTCTATCAATAAATAATAGTACCACATATTTAGAAGACGTCTTTATTTTGACGTCTTATTTTATCTTTTACTTTTTTTGCTTCTCTCTTAACAATAAGTAGTAGTACCAGACAAGTATTAAACATTCCATCCAAGTAACGTGACTTACCAAAGTCATCATGCAATTATTAAAGAAATGCATCTACATTATTCCAATTAGTATTTACCATCTCCAACCCATCCTTAAAGAACAAGCAAAAGGATATTGACTACTCTCCTCCAATTAAAAATTCACACTAACATATGCAATTTCTGAGATAATCAAGATAAACCCAACTGCCCAGGCCAAGTTAGAAATCAACCAAAATAGAAGGGATAAAAGTCATAAAATCATACCTTTAATGTAATCTTATTGGTGAAACTTGGCAATTTCCCTGAGATGCTATCTCCAACCTCTGAGAATTGATTTTCGTTTTGCACTCTCCTATCCTTCTTCCTCTTCTTCCACAATCTCTGCTCTGCCTCAAACTTCACGTCCACATCTGCTCTTACTTCATCGAGCTCTCCTCTACTCAATGAACTTCCCCCACCTAATAAGCCCCAACAAAAAGTATCAATCAATAGGGAAAACATGTGAACAAGTTCTTAAAATAATAAGCTTTTGGTTTGACATTTAAGAAACAATTTTACATAAGCACATAGACAGGAACATCATCTTCAAGCTAGCTGGAGAGAAGAGGTATGTTGGGACGAAACGTTGCCGTTTGAGATGTTTCATTTTAAGAATTCATTCCCGTGGAAGCAATTAATAGACTTGGGAATTACGTGTGGACCTGCAATCCTGTTGGCCAAATATACAGTGTTACTGCCACAGGATACAGATGCAGCATTTAGCAAATGAAATGGATAAGATACTGTATACAGCATCACCTTCTTGCACATTTACAGTCTTGCTGTTTACACATTTACAATGTTCAATATTTTATTCCCTTTCGTGCCAAATCACAAATATTGACAACTACTTTTTCGACTAATTGTTAAAATCTATTTGCCAAATGCAAAATCATGAAATTAAAAAATAAAAAATCATTAAAAGTCTACTTCCCCCTCTCCAAGTGCAACGAATACATTAAGCAGATACAAAAGTTCGCGCGTCAAAAAATGTAGTTTTGGTTAGAGAGAAGATGCTCTCAAATCCTAGAGAGAGAGACTCTGGATTGCCTAAACTTTCTACGTTCTTGCTCTTGTTTGGTCTATCACCGTCCCTGTTGATTTTTGACTTAACATTCTGTGTTTTGTTTACATTTGCTTATTACAAAGTGAAATCTTAACATTGTTGGTGATTATTTGGGCTGTTCTTGGAACTTAGTTCCGTTCTCTCTTGGAACGGGACTCTCCAGTTTCTACTGCAGTTTCTGGGTCCCTGTTTTCTGACTGGTTTGGTGCAAGTTTCTGCTGAGGCTTTTGTTCTCTGCCTTCGGTTTCTTGGACTGTGGGTACCTTCGGTGCCTTTCTTTCAGTTGGGTCGACCGGAGGTTTTTGTGCTGCTCTTTGGGGAAGACGAAGTTGCTACGTGGTTTTGGTTTTCCTTCGTTGTGGTTAGGCCAGCTTTCGTGCGTCACTTGGTGGTTCTATTTCGCGTGGAAACCACTAACAATTAAAAGAAAGATTCAGACAATTGTGTAAGGAACAACGACCTCTCGAGACAAAATCCTAACGAGAGGGTGTTTATTTATGAAGATTACAATTCACAAGACCCGAAATGCTTCTAAGGGGCGCAAGCATATAAAGTAACTAAAATTTGACAATGAAAAACTTAAAGAAAATGAAATTACATAATTCTCTATTTGAGAGTGATTTGTTCGATCATTTATTCTATATTCTCTTTGTTCTTTTATACTCCTGGGTAGTTTCTCTTGTGGAATTGCCTGAAAATCGTTTGTTGCTCCGTAACCACCCACGTTTTCCATGATAAGCACTCTGTCCAGAAACTGTTGCTATTATTCCCATCATATAACTGTTTGCAACCGGGATTCTTGGATGGTGGAATGCGATAAAGTTGTCCCTTAACCGTTTTGACAACCATCGCTTTTAAAGGTGAGGAGACGTTATGCTCGCTCAGATCTTGGGCGTCTCGCGCAGCTGAGTAACGTCCAGCAGGGTTGAGCGATTATGGGTTACTGTAGCATGACTACTTCTTGGGTAGTCTCGCTTGGGCCTGCCTTTTGAGCTGGGCCTTACTCTTTTCTCGAATTGGGCTCCATTGTTTGGGCCATTTAATTGGGCTCGCTCAGTTGGGTTTAGTTTTTGTGTGTCAACAGGTTCATTTCCAGTTTAGGGAGGCATTAAGGCTTGGTCACTATTTTGTTGTCGATTGCCGGTAGTTTTTCTCACTGTTTGAGTTGGAAAGTTGTGTTGGGATTGTTGTTACAAGCTTCTGCGATTTTTGATTCCTTGTGGGTTTCTCTTCCTAGCTTGTGGGTACTTGTTGTTGGCTGATCATTTTGTTCTGGGTGGTTGGCTTGCATTAATTACTGGTGGATTTATTCCTGTTCGTTAGTTATTCCAATTGCTTGAAGCTCATGCATTAATGGTGTATGTAATATGTATGTATAGCTTTTGGGCCATACTTTGATTTTGTGTTAGAGACGGCTGTCATTTGAAGAATTGCAGAGAAATGATAAGATAGAGATGTGAAATGGCGGGAAAATCTGTTGGGAGAAAAATTATATTGAATTAATGAATGTAAATTACAAACACCGGAATTTATAGATTACTACCGGCAATAGAGATAATGATATACGGTATTACAATAGTATTCAATATCCGGTAAGTTATACACTTCAATATCTGGTATGTGCTCAATACCCGATATTCACCCTAAATCCGGTATAACCAAATCCGGTAAGTTCAGCATCCGGTATTTACCCCAAATCCGATAAGTTTAGCACTCCCTCTCGAGATGAGGAGTATATATTCAATATTCCCATCTTGCATAACAAAGATTTAGACCTAGTTCTACCTATAGCTTTTGTCAACAGATCAGCGAGCTGATTTTGTGATGCTGTATATAGCATTTTTATTTCACCTTCTTGAACTTTATCTCTAACCGAATGACAATCTATCTCAATATGTTTTATTCTTTCATGGAACATCGGATTACTTGATATATGGATGACAAATTGATTGTCACAAAACAGTAATGCTGCCTTGGATTGCTTAACACTTAAATCACTCAGCAAGTTCTTCAACCAACTTAACTCGCATACAGCTACTGCCATGGAACTGTATTCTGCTTCAGCAGAAGACCTTGATACCGTATGTTGTTTCTTGGACTTCCATAATATCAGAGAATTCCCAAGGAAGATGCAATATCCGGTAATTGACCTTCTAGTGTCTGAGCAAGCAGCCCAATCCGCATCACAGTAACCTTTGAGTTGCAAGTCTGGTTTGCTTTCAAAGAACAAACCTTGTCCTGGTGTACTCTTCAAATACCTTAGAACATGATGTGCTGCTTCCATGTAAGATTGCTTAGGTGATTGTAAGAATTGACTTAATAACTGAACAGCATAAGATAGACCAGGCATAGTTATGGCTAAATAAAGTAGTCTTCCTACTAGCCTCCTATACTCACTGGCATCCAAGACACTCTCTCCTTCGTCTTTATTTAATTTCAGATTATGTGGTAGAGGAGTTGCTGCTGGTTTGACCCCTAAATACCCAGCATCAGACAAGACATCCAAGGCATATCTCCTTTGACATATAGAGATGCCCTTTGCAGTCCTAGCAAGCTCAAGCCCAAGGAAATACTTGAGAATCCCCAAATCCCTTAGCTTGAATTCATCATTCAGTTCCTTCTTAAACTGATCAGTATATGTCAAATCCTTTCCACCAACTATGATATCGTCTACATAAACTAGTAAAATGGTGAATGAGCAGCCATTCTGTTTGCTAAATAATGAATAGTCAACCTTTGACTGCTTAAAATCTTGTGACAAAATATATGATGTAAGCTTAGTGTTCCACTGCCTTGAAGCTTGTTTAATTTGGAAACCAATCGTTCTCCATTCTCCCTCTGCTGCTCATAACCTTGAGGCATCATATACACTTATTCATTCAGTTCACCATGGAGAAAAGCATTACTGATGTCTAACTGATGTAAATTCCATTGCAACTGAGCTGCAATAGCCAACAAGGTTTTGACAGTGACCAATTTTGCCACAGGAGAAAAAGTCTCCTCATAATCTAGGCCTGATTGCTGAGTAAACCCTTTGGCAACTAGGCGAGTTTTCTTTCTCTCCTCAGCGCCATCTGAATGAAGCTTGATTTTATACACCCATTTGTAGGCTACATGCCTCTTATGTTCTAGAAGATTAACAACATCCCAGGTCTGATTGGAAACCAATGCTTTAAACTCCAAAGCCATGGCATCACACCACTCTTGATGCTTGGATGCCTCTTCAAAAGACTGAAGCTCAAACACGGTGGAGAGAGCCATAGAATAATTTCTATGTGCAGGAGATAGCTGAGTGTAATCAAGATGTTTGGATATGGGATATTGCGTACCTGAAACAAGACCTTTTCCCAAAGAGTCTGATATAGAGGTTGGTAACGAGAGGCTAGATTACAGTGATAATCTAGGAGATAAGAGGGTGGTCTAATGGTCTTTTTAGATTGTCGAATAGGCACCAAAGATGGAGGAGATGAAAATTCAGATGAAATATAAGTTGGTGTGACAAAATTGTTAGGAATGAGAGAAGAAATGGGAACATCAGTAGCAACAGAAGCTGGAGATGTATTAGAAAAATCATTTTATGAAGATATCTGAGGTGAGAATATGGTTTGATTATGCTGTGAAAAAATAGGAAAACTGGATAATGACTGAAGGAGAGAAGGATGATGAAATGGAAATATGCTTTCATGAAAAATAACGTCCTGGAATGAAAGGCAGTATTGGTATGAAGATTATAAAATTTGTAAGCTTTCATACCAATGGGATAACCAATGAATATACAAGGGGTAGCTCTAGGATTGAATTTAGTTCTGTTTCTTGTCAAAGTGCCAGCATAACATAAACAGCCAAATACCTTGAGATGAGAATATGAAGGAGCAGCATTATAGAGGATTTCATAAAGGGGATTTGTCAGCAAGAATGGAAGTGGGAGTTCTGTTAATAAGGTGTGCGGCAGTTAGAATACTGTCACCCCAAAACTTATGTGGCAAATGTGCTTGGAATTTGATGGCTCTAGCAATATTTAAGATATGTTGATGTTTCTTTTCAACAATACCATTTTGCTGTGGGGTTTCAACACAGCTGATTTGGTGTAAAATGCCCTTAGAATTAAAGAAATCAATCATGGAGAACTCAGCTCCGTTGTTAGACCTTAGTGTTTTTATGTTGCTTTGAAAGTGTGTCTAAATTAAAGAGTAAAAGGCTTGAATTATAGGTCTGGTTTGAGACTTATATCTCATTAGGTATGTCCATGTCACTCTATTATAGTCATCAACCACAGTGAGAAAATATTGTGATCCATTTAACGAAGGAGTGGATTAAGGTCCCCAAATATCACAGTGAATGATCTCAAAAGGTCTAGAAGCTCTTGTCTCACTAAGGGGAAAAGAAGGTCTATGTTGCTTAGCCAAAGGACAAATCGAACAATGTAAGGATTTATTGAATATCAAATCAGGAACATACTTATGAAAAGCAGAGAATTTGGAAAAAAGTACATGACCTAATCGGCAATGCCATATATCAATATTACTTTTGATATTATTGGCGGTATGTGAATTACAAGAAGTAGCAACAGCTTTATTACAATTGAGATTAGAAATATGACTGCAACATAATATGACAGGTTTATAATTTTGAGAAAAAGACTGATGAGATTTGATAAATGGCTTGCTGCTAGACTTGAATATAGGCTGGCGATCAGGAGGTTGAAAGTGATATAATACATCCTCAAGTTTGCCTACCCTAATCATCCTCAATGTGGAAAGATCCTGCACAAAGCAAGCATTATACACAAACATCAGAAAACAATTATGTTTAAGCACCAAATTGCTAGCAGATATTAGATTGAATGTGAATGATGGCACAATAAGAAGATCAGTCAAAACCAATTCATTAGATAACTTCACAGTGCCAATGCTAGTTACAGCCACACGATCTCCATTTGGCATTCTAGCAGATGCATTTGTCTCAGCTGTGATAGTAGTCAAATATGTGCTGGAGCAAACCATGTGTTTTGATGCTCCAGTATCAATGATCCATTTAATTCCATTAATCTTATCATTGTGAATGATTAATTACCTGAGAAACCAGAATTATCAGGAATAGCTATGAGGCTAGTGGAATGTCTTGTGATTTCGAAATGATAGTGGATAACTGAGTTTGCAATTGTGGAACAAGCATAGTGAGGAGTTGTTGACACTGATATGGAGTAAAAGGCACATTTGATTGAAAATTGACTTTCTCAGATTTTCTGTTAACTGAAGCATAAGTTACTGCATTAGCAATATGTGTTCTTCATTTAGCAAGTTTGTGATGTAGAGGATAACCTATGAGTTTATAACACTTTCCTCTTATATGTCTACGTTCACCGCAATAGCTATCCATAGGTCTTTCCTTTCATCTTGCAAAATGAGTGCAAAAACCTCATTTAAAGAAGGTAATGGATCCATCAACAACACTTGACTTCGAACAACAGAAAAATGATTATCTAGCCCCATCAAAAATTGCATAACTTGATCCTCCTGCTTGTAGCAATTGTTGTTAATGTCAGGTCTGTAATTATCCAACTCTTCCCAAAATCCTTTGAACCTGTTAAAATAGGAGCTAACAGAACCATTCCCCTGTAAAATTGAAGCAATTTGTTTCTTCAATTCATAGATGCGTATGCCATTTCCTTGGCTACACCTGTCTTGAAGCTCGATCCATACTTCTCGAGCAGAATCCTTATGCATCACACTAGGATAGAGCTCTTTAGGGATAGAATTGGTAATCCATGAAGAAACTACATGATTACATTGATAAGTGCGGGTTTTACACTTATTTATGTCATTAAACTTAGGTCTTTGTGAGTTTTCTTTTATTAATTATTACTTATTTTGTTACTTTTGTTATATAGGTTCAAACCCGAGTAGATTGGATGATTAGGAAGGATTTTGAACGAGAAAAGGGCAAAAGAATTGAAGATGCAATGATCCAAAGTCTTGCTTACAAGGGCTATCAATTGTTGGAGGAAGTTTGGTGGCTTGAAGTGGTGAAAATGGTGAAAAAAACATGCAAAACCAGCCAAAAATAGAAAACAGGGTTAAATTTCAGCAAGCCCGGCGCCATGACTCCCAAGAAACAGAAAATTTCAAATTGCTGGGCACCACGACGCCCAGCTTCCCAGCTGTGTGAGAAAAATGCGTTTTGACCCATTTTTCACTCCAAACCGCCTCCTATCCTCTATATACTATAAATACAACATATTGAGAGCTTCAAGGGCACATTTGGGGGGGAGAAAATCCACCAAAAGAGGGAAAAATCTGGGGCAAAAATTTGGTGCGAAAATCTGTAATTTTTGAAGAATTTGAAGAAGAAGAAGAATGAGAAGACTCTTAACATTGAAGATTCATACCATCTATCTTCCTTTCAATAAGCTTTCTCTTGTCTTTAATCTCATTTTCTTCAATGTATTTTATGATTTTGTTGGCAATTTGTAAATACATTATGAGTTGCTAAACCTAGATGTGATTGGGGGTAATTTTTGACCCTAGTAATGATGTTCCAATTGATTTGTGCTTGAGAGTTCTTGTGGTTGATGTGATTAATCCATTGTGTTTAATGTTTATATTGTTCTTCTCGGTTATTTAGCGGCGCAACTAGATGATTGAGTTATTTCAATTATTGCTAATTTGGGAAATTTAGTACGTAATCGTTATTTTTACCGAACCCTAGTGGCGACTACATTTTGATGGATTATGAGGAACTTTCTATTAAATATAGGTGGATTACCACTTAAGTTAACAAACCGAACTTGTGTGTTTGTGCCTAATTCAATTCGACTCTATTGTGTGAATGCTTTCGTTAAATTAATTCTAGCAATCGTATCCTAGGTTATTTGATGATTAGGGTTGGGTAAAGAGCTTATTTTATTCAACTAAAATCAGAGAGTTTGAGGTAGTCGAGCTTGTATTTATTCTCGAATTGTTGTTAACCATTTGAACGATTTTATTTTTTTTTGCAAAATTGGATTAGAAAATCATTCTCGCAGTAAAGAATTATCCCCTGATCACACTCTCTCTTTTGTTGACTTATCGCCTTCGTTATTTAATTTTATTGCATTTTAAGTATTGCGCTATTTCAATTTTTAATTTGTTGTGTTCTTTAGTTTAGCGAATGAATCAAACCCCCCCCTTTATATGCTTTCGCCGTTTATTTTCTTTTGCGCAATTAATGTAATTGAACCAATCATCTGCAGGTAATGACCCTTGCTTGCATTATACTATTCGAACGAGTAAGGAATTATTTTCGATGCCCCTTTGGTGGTGATCAAATTTTGGCGCCATGTCGCTGGAGATTGTTTATCAATTAGTTAATTGTATTTATTTTTCTTTTTGTTGCTTTTATCTTATTTTTGCTTTCCTTGAATCTTAGGTTGTGAATGAGCAAAAAGAAAACATCACACTACAATCTAAGATCAAGAAAAGAGGTCAACACATCATAAAGTGAAGAAGAGGATTCTCCAACCGAACTTCTAAGGAATTTGGGTATTGATTCTTCGAGTGAATCTGAACGAATAGAGTGATGGTGGATGCAAACCGAACATTAAAGGAACTTGCCGCTCCAACGGTAGTTCAACAACCTTTGTGCATCAAATATCCTCCAATAGAAGGGGGATTTGTGCTTAAATTCGGGATGATCCATCTTCTCCCTACGTTCCATGGATTTGCTGGAGAAGACCCCAACAAGCACTTGAAGGAATTCCATGTTGTTTGCTCAAGTATGAAACCAACGGAAGTATCGGAAGAGCAAGTGAAATTGAGAGCATTCTCTTTCTCTTTTGCGGACACCGCTAAGGAATGACTCTACTATCTCCCTTCCGGACTTATCACCACGTGGAATGAGATGCAAAAGCTCTTCTTAGAGAGGTATTTTCCGGCTTCAAAGGCTACAAACATTAGAAATGAGATATGTAGCATTCGGCAATCACAAGGGGAAAATCTATATGAATTTTGGGAAAAGTTTAAAAGACTTTTGTGCTAGTTACCCGAACCACCAAATTAGCGAGCAACTACTTTTGCAATATTTTTATGAAGGGCTACTCCCGATGGAAAGAAGCATGATTGATGCGGCTAGTGGTGGAGCTTTAATGGACAAAACACCGGCGGCGGCTAGAGAATTGATAGCCAACATGGCCGCCAACTCCTAACAATTTGGGAGTAGAATGGAGGTGCCAATTAATCAAGTGAGTGAAGTGGGCACAACCTCTCAACTCGTAAAGCAATTATCCGATCTTGCATACATTGTACAACAATTGGTGCTTGGAAAAATTCAACAAGAAAAAAGTGTGTGGGATTTGTTCGTATACGGGACATCCTACCGATTCATACCCGACACTACAAGAAGGAGTCATTGAACAAGCTAATGCCATTGGGGGATTTCCAATGCACCAAAGACAGAGATATGATTCATATCCTACTCCATTCATATCTCCGCAAACACATTTCAATCTCCCAGGTTTCAATCAACAAAGGCAACAACATTTTCAACCTAGCCAACAACCTCCGCCTCCAAGTTCAAGTATGTCTCTTGAAATGGTCAAGTCTTTGGCCTCAAGCACAATACAATTCCAACAAGAGACGAGATCTTCAATTAAAAACTTGGAGACACAAGCGGCCAATTAGCTAACATAGTGGGTAGATTGGAGTCTCAAGTATCGGTAAAGCTTCAATGCAGTGACACTCCAAAGTGGAAAGACGTTAGAAGAGGTCCCAAGAAAAATGAAAGAGCTCTTGTTGAGGAGTCAAAGAAAGAGAAGAACTCATCGGGAGAGAAAGAGGAAACCACAACTTCAACCTCGGGATCGAAGGCAAATGTTAAAAATTCTTTTCCTATCATTGTTCCTCCTCCTCCAGTCCCTAGTAGGTTTGCAAAGTCCACGAGGGATGAACATGAGAAGGGAATTTTGGAGACCTTTAGGAAAGTTCAAGTGAACATACCGCTATTGAATGCCATCTACCAAATGCCGTGTTATGCAAAGTTCCTCAAGAAGTTGTGTACTTCTAAGAGGCAACAAAAGCTCAAGGGGAGTGAAACGGTAAATGTTGGGAAGAATGTCTCGGCAATCATTCAAAGGAAACGCCCGACAAAATGCAAGGATCCAGTTATATTCAATATTCCTTGCACAATAGGTAATGTTAGGTTTGAGAAGGCCATGTTAGACTCAAGAGCTTCTATCAATGTCATGTCATATTCTATGTATGCTTCTTTGAAACTTGGACCTTTGAATGAAAAAGGGATTGTAATCCAACTAGCTAATAAATCGAATGCATATCCTAAGGGTATAGCTGAAGATGTTCTTGTGAAAATCAATAATTTAATCTTTCTTGCGGATTTCTATGTGCTTGATATGGGGAAAAATGATGAGACTACTCCCATTTTGCTAGGAAGACCATTTTTAAGAATATCCAAGACTAAGATAGATGCTCATAGTGGAATGGAATTTGATGATGAAATTGCTAAATTCAATATTTATGATTCCATAAAATGCCCTAATGATAATAATCCTGTTTATTCAATTGATGAGACCGATTACTTAGCACAGGATATTGTCGAGCTTGAAAGTAAGGAAAGGTTGGGCAGTTCCACTAATAAGCATCTTGTAAAGGATGAGCAAGATTTATCGTTGAATATGGACTTGCAAGAGATTGTTGAGGCATTAAATACATTGCCGAAGTTACAGCGGTCAGGTAACATTTTTTATAATGTATTATCTGCTACTAAAAAGAAGCTTTACTGTGCAGGTTTCCCAGAGAAGAACACAATAACAGCAAAATTCACTGTTGGTAAACACTTTGAGGATCCAATTGATGCCGGTTGACTAAGGAGAAAAAAGTCTAGCTAAAGACTATAAAGAAGCGCTGGATGGGAGGCAACTCATTGTTATTCTTTTTGACATTCTTTTGTGATCACATCTTTTTGGACATTGATTATTTTTGTTTTCCCCACGTGACAGATTTTCAAGCGTCGGATCATAGCTTTGAGCATTAATGAATGCAAAAGGGCCACAATCATTCGCACAACCATCAACGTCAAAACCAAATTTAGGGGAGTACTTGTTCTTTTTGCTCTTTATATTTCACGTTTTTACATTGAGGACAATGTACAGTTTAAGTTTGGGGGTGTGGTGATCGCCACCAAAGGGGCGTCAAAAATAATTCCTTACTCGACTAAAAATAAATATCGTTCAAATAGTATAATACAAGCAATGGTCATTATCCGCAGAGAATTGGTTCAATTACATTAATTGTGCAAAAAAAAAAAAAGGCGAAAGCATATAAATTAGGGGGTTTTGATTCATTCGCTAAACTAAAGAACACAACAAATTAAAAATGGAAATAGTGCAATACTTGAAATGCAATAAAATTAAATAACGAATGCGATAAGTTAACAAAAGAGAGTATGATCGGGGGATAATTCTTTACCGCGAGAATGATTTTCTAATCCAATTTTACAAAAGATTTTCATTCAAATGGTTAACAACAATTCGAAAATAATCACAAACTCGACTAATTCAAACTCTTCTTAGATTTTAGTTGAATAAAATAAACTATTTACCCAACTCTAATCATCAAATAACCTAGGATACGATCGTTAGAATTAATTTAACGAAAGCATTCACACAAGAGAGTCAAATTGAATTAAGCACAAACACACAAACTCGGTTTGTTAACTTAAGTGATAATCCACCTACATTTAATAGAAAATTCCTCATAATCCATCAAAATGTAGTCGCCACTAGGGTCGGTAAAAATAGCGATTACGTACTAAATTTCTCAAATTATACATCTTCTCCACGCATTGAACAGAGGATCATCCTTGTTCGGTTTACCTATGGTTCCATCAATGAAACCTTCTTTGTTTTTGACACTTAATGTTACAACCACAGCTTGACTCCATGTCAAATAATTTTCCTCGATGAGAACAAAAGAAATGATCTGCATACATGTTATTTCCATAATGAAGATAGTAAGAACTTGCAGAATCAGAAATTAATCGACTAAAAGGAGAGTTATTGTCTCCGGAAGCCATGTCTCCAACAAATGAATCGCCAGACGAATTCGCATGATCACACAGAGTTTGAGATCTACTGCAATATTTGATTCATTTGCCATTGTGCGGAAGCTTCAATTATTGCTCTGATACCATGAAGAATTGTAGAGAAATGAGAAGATAGATGTGTGAAATGGCGGAAAAATCTATTGAGAGAAAAAATATATTGAATTAATGAATGTAAATTACAAACATCGGTATTTATAGATTACTACCGGCAATAGAGATAACGATAAACGGTATTTACAATAGTATTCAATATCTGGTAAGTTATACACCTCAATATCCGGTATGTGCTCAATATCCGATATTTATCCTAAATTCGGTATAACCAAATCCGGTAAGTTCAGCATCCGGTATTCACCCCAAATCCATTATAACCAAATTCGGTAAGTTTAACATGATTGGCAGAAGTCTACTGATTTTCATTTATTGCTGGTTAGTGTGCAATTGATTGTGGTCAACTGTCAATTGATATTGGTGTCAGAGGGCATTTAATATTTTTCTGTGGGTTCCAGCTTCATCCGGTTTGTAGCTTTTATTGGGCTTCTCGTGTTTTCTTGCGTGGAGTCTGATGTGGGCCTTTTATCACTTGCTAGATCACTTCTCTCTGCTAATCCATTTTCACTGGGCCATTTGTTGGGCCACTCTCTGTTGGGTTATCTATTTTGCTGCACTAGGCCATTTCTTTTTCTGGTATTATCCTCCACTTGGCTTTTGCTGGCCTATTCTTTGCTGGATTTTCTGTTCTGCTAGGCCCTATTTCTTTCTGGAATTTATCTGTTGGGCCACTTGGGCTTCTTTTTTCTTCTGGCCATTTTTTGTTGGGCCGTCTCCTGTGTTTTGGCTAGGCTGTGTTGGGCCTTCTATTCTCCAAACATGTGTAGGAAAAAAGGCTCTACGCCTGGGTCCAATAAATATGTTGGACCTGTGAAGAGAATTACGCCTCTTCCCATCTTGGACCCCTCCAATTCGGGCTCCTCCCTGCTTCATGCAAAGGTTGGTATGAACTCTACTCATATTGCTCCTATTTCTAATTTGAATACTTTGAATGCTCCTAAATCCTCTTGGGAAGAATTTTTTAAGGAAAATATCAATCATGATATTTTTCCACCTGTACAGCCTCATTCTTCTCCAGCAGACTCCTTGTAATCAGCAGCCTCAATCATCTCCAGCAGATTCCTTGCCAGATTATAAGGAATTCCAAAGGAGCAGCAGCCTAGAATCATGTCCATTGTTGACTGTAAATCTTATAATTGGGGATCTCATTTACTGTTGAACATGTATATATACATATGTGCTGCAATGTAAATCAGTATGCAGAAAATATAACTTTCTCCATTATTATCTTTTTCAATATTTTCTCTCTTGCAACTTTTCTTTCTTGGTATCAGAGCATTTAGGCTCACGCCAATCCTCGATCCAACACCTCCATCATGGCCATTTCAACAACAGCTGTAGACACCAACACTCTCCCTCCATCAGCCACTCCCTCCCCTACATTTACCTATCCAAATGTTACTCAATTGATCTCTATTAAGCTAAATGAAACCAATTACTTGCTATGGATATCTCAATTTCTACCCATCCTCCGTAGCCATGATTTATTGGGCATCGTTGACGGATCTGTGCCGTGCCCTCCTCAATTCTGAAAACCCAAGATTGGCTAACCAAAAGGGGGGTGAATTGGTTATTAAAAACTTTTTCTTCAATGATTCAAGTTTTAATAAAATAATCAATCAAATAATAAAAGGCAACTTAGGCACAAGTATACAAGTGAGTGGAGCAATATAATTTACACAAAGTAAACAATGCTAAGTAGAAGGGATAGAGAGTGCAAACGATATAATTATGGAGGTTCGATCCAATGCAATGATCTACGTCCCCCGTTACCAAGCTCTCCGTCACGAGCAAGGCCTTTTTCACTATCTTGATTGACTTATGGTGCAATCCAACCCTTTACAACGCTTCCGGTGACTTACAACCAAGGAGCACCGATCCTTTTACAACGTTGAGCTTTCCGGGACCTCAACACGACCCACAAGTTTGAGTTTACAATTTGAAACTATTCCTCTCAATAAATGATATATTCAAAGTTGAGTACAATGAGAGAAAATAGGCAAACACTTTAATAGATGGCAATGAATGAAGCTCAAGTGTTTGGTGAGTGAAAAATGATTTTCAAAGGTTGAATCACTCAAAAGGTTTTTCAAGAATCAAATAATGAGTAAAGAGTATAAAAAAAATATTTAAGCTCAAGAGTATCTCACTTTAATGCCTTTTAGAAGTGTTGAAATGAATGCAAAGTGAGTTGGTATTTATAGTTGAAAAGTCATAAAAGTTCTGCCGAACCGGTGACCAGTCCGGTCGACCGCCCCATTTCCGGTCGACCAAAATGACCGTTTGTACGAAAAAATCAGAATTCAGAACGGTCAAAAATTTGGACCGTTGGAACTTCCGATCGACCGCCCCGACGGCCGATCGACCGGCGCCGGTCGACCGCCTCTCCTGGCCGGTCGACCGGCCACTGGCCTTTTTGAAAAAAAATTGTTTTGAGAAACTTCCAAAATTGTTTTTATTGTACAAATGTTTCAATGACGTGCATAAGAAATTCATTTACTTGAGCTTTCAATATATTCATTGTCAATTGTTAAAGCGTTTTACCTTTACACATGATGAATTCAAAAACATCTACGTCTAATGTCTTCTTGGCAAGTGCACTTTTCCTTCTTTCTTGACTTTCATTTGATCGTTTCTTGTAAATGTATGACAGCAATCCTTTTGTCTTTGTTTGATCGATTTTGCCGTAGATGCTATATCACTTGAATATGATTGTTAGAGAAAAGAGAAAGACGATTTGTTTGTTATAATCAAAACATAAAAGAAGCATATGTCAACAAATTCATTTCTGCTACCCCTGGTGCACCCGCTACCACCCTCAATCCAGAGTTCATAATCTGGACCAAGAAAGACTAGTACTTTCTTAGCTGGATCAATGCTACTCTTTCCGACAAGGTCCTTACCACCGTCTATGGTTTGGACACCTCCATGCAAGCGTGGACATCTCTTGCATCCCGCTTTGCATCCCAGTCTCCCTCACGTATTGCGCAGTTGAAAAGACAGCTACAGATTCTTCAACAAGGCTCGGAGACGTGCTCCGAATATCTTGAGTCGGCAAAAGCTCTTGCTGACCAGTTGGCCGCTGTTGGAAAACCTTTGGATGGTTTTGACCTTATTTCATTTATCATGAGTGGTCTCAACCCATCCTTCACTTCATTTATCACGGCGTTTTCCTTTGCACAACGTGATAAGAATTTTACATTTGAAGATTTTCAAGTTGAGCTACTTGGCCATGAATTGCTGCTTCTCCATCAACAGAAGTTTACTCCTCCTTCTGAGACCGACGACTTTGCTCTTTATGCTGGAAAACCTCGTCATTCCACATCTCACTGGCAACAAGGGCATCTTCAAGGCTCTCGAGGCTGGCAGACTCGCAAGCCAAAATTTCCTAATCAGAATTTACGTCGTGGTTCACAATCTCAACAACCTGCCTCTTCTGTCCAGCCAACCACAGGACAACAAACTCCTTTCCTTCTCAACAAACCAAAATCCACATGCCAGATTTGTGGTCATAAAAACCATGAAGCTTTAGACTGCTTTCATAGGATGGAGTACGCCTATCAAGGGCGTCATCCTCCTAATCAGTTGGCTGCTCTCGTTGCTCAATCCAATGCCATGATTGAAGAACAAACTTGGTATGTAGATAGTGGGGCAAACAACCACATCACTTCCACAATCGAGAACCTAACCAAATATCAACCTTTCCATGGATCTGACTCAGTTGCCGTTGGTAATGGAGAGGGGCTCCAAATTGCAAACACTGGTTCAACATTCTTTTCTCACCCAATATCAAATCTCCGTTTATCTAATATTTTACATTGCCCATCTGCATCTACCAATTTATTATCTATTCAACGTTTTTGTCATGATAATGATTGTTTTTTTATACTCACTGCCTCTCATTTTTATGTGAAGGAATCGCGGACAAGGGCCCTACTGCTTGAAGGGCGTAGTGAAAATGGTCTATAGCCAGTCAAACTCCAAAAATCAGCACCAGTAGCACTTCTTGGAGTAAAAACCAGCTTTTCTGGATGGCACTCTAGACTAGGGCACCCCTCAAATCCCATTGTGTCCTCTATAATAAAATCACATTCTTTACCTATTTTATTTAATGTGAAGAATAAATTGACTGGTATTTGTGAATCATGTCAACTTGGCAAAAGCAAGAAATTACCCTTTCCCCACTCATCCCGTCAAAGCACTTATCCTTTGGAAATAATTCATTCAAATGTTTAGACCGCACAGATTACTTCTCTAAATGGTTGTAATTATTATGTTGCATTCCTAGACGATTTCTCCCGATTCACTTGGATTTATCCACTTGCTCGAAAATCTGATGTGTTATCCTCTTTCATTAAATTTAAATGTGTGGCAGAGAATCTTCTCTCTCATAAGATTAAACAATTTCAATTTGATGGGGGTGGAGAATTTAATTCTACATCTTTTCAGTTGTTTTTATCCCAGCATGGCATTTTACATAGAAAATCATGTCCCCATACCTCATAACAGAATGGTATCGCTGTGAGAAAGTTGAGACATATCCTAGAAACTGGCCTTACTCTACTTGTTCATTCTCGACTGTCTAAAAATTTTTTGGGTCGATGCCTTTACTACGGCGGTTTATCTCATTAATCGTCTTCCCACACAAATTCTTAATAATATCTCTCCTTACCAAAAGTTGTTCAATCAAGCCCCAGATTATTCTTTTCTCAAAAGCTTTGGTTGTCGGTGTTAACCACTTCTCAGACCATATACTAAACATAAATTAGAACATCGCACCAAAGCTTGCATTTTCTGGGATATAGTGCTGGTCAAAAAAGTTACAAATGTTTTGACCCTCTCTCTAGAAAATTATACATCTCCCGCCATGTGATCTTTGATGAATCTCTCTTCCCAGGACTGGATAAAGCTATGCCTACTACCTCTTCACAGCACACAACTCCATCGGCAATAGAGGTGAGTTTTCCTAGTTTATCTCCTTCATCTGTTATCTCTAATTTTCCTTCCGTTGACCCTACTCTGTCACTACTTACATCAACTCCCCTCAGCACACCTATCCAAAATTCTAGCTCTCTCATTCCTACTAATTTTTTTACCTCTCATTCCAACGACCTCATCACCTCATTTCTCCAAACAAGATCTCTCTCACTCACCCACAATATTCTCTCCCACCAAAACAAACGATGATCTTTCTTCTCCTCCCAAAATATCCTCTCCTCCTTTGATACATTCCAATGAATCAATGACTATCGTGCCTTCTGTCTCTCCCCATCCCATGCAAACTAGATCACAGACAGGATCACTTAAACCAAAAACATTTCCAGAGTTTACCCTCTATTACTCTACCCGACATCCCATAAAGGCCTTTTCATCTGTTTTACAAACTATGGAGCCCTCTAATTACAATAGTGCTGCCAAAGATCCTAAGTAGCAGGATGCCATGAAGCAAGAATTTGATGCCCTGATCTCTAATAACACTTGGACTCTCTGTCCTAGACTACCTGATTGCAACATTATTCGGTCCAAATGGGTATATAAAATAAAACAGAAAGTTGATGGCACCGTCGATCGATTTAAGGCTCGGCTTGTAGCCAAAGGTTTTCAACAAAAGAGTGGGGTAGACTATCACGAGACCTTTAGTCCTGTGATCAAGCCTACAACTGTCAGATTACTATTAGCATTAGCGACTCAATTTGATTAGCCCATTCATCAACTTGATGTATCTAATGCTTTTCTTCATGGAACTCTTGCAGAAAAAGTGTTTATGGAACAACCACAAGGATTTGTGGACCCTACCTATCCGGATTATGTGTGCTCTCTGAACAAGGCAATATATGGTCTTAAGCAAGCACCACGGGCGTGGTTTTCTCGCCTATCGAATGTTCTTGCAGATCTTGGTTTTCTTGGCTCTAAAGTGGACTCATCACTATTTATCTATCATGCCTCTGATGTACACATTTATATCCTTATCTATGTGGATGATATTCTTGTTACGGGCACTCATGCTCATCTTATTCAGAAAGTTATTCTCGCATTACAAAAGATCTTCCCAGTTAAAGATCTTGGCCCTCTTGCATTTTTTCTTATCATTCAGGCATCTCGGGATTCCTCTGGTCTTCATCTATGTCAGGCCAAATATATTATTGATGTTCTTAAAAGAGTTGAAATGATTGGCGCCAAGCCCTACTCGGCTCCATGTATTGTCGGCACTCAGCTGTCCAAATCAGCTGGTGAAGCTCTTCCTGATCCGATTCAGTACAGACATGTAGTCGGTGCCCTCCAATATTGTACCATTACACGGCCTGAAATTGCCTTCTCCGTCAATCAGCTGTGTCAACATCTCGCCTCATCATCCACAGCTCACTGGGTTGCGGCTAAGAGAGTTCTTCGCTACTTAAAAGGGACAGTTGACCATGGTCTCTTCTACCAAAAAGGGAACATTCATCTCTCTGCCTATTGTGATGCAGATTGGGCAGGTAATCCTGATGATAGAAAATCAACAACTGGATTTGGTATTTTTTTTGGCTATGCCTAATCTCTTGGGGTGGTAAAAAGCAACATGTGGTTTCTCATTCGAGCACTGAGGCAGAATATAGGGCAATGGCAGTTACCACTGCGGAGTTATATTAGTTAAGAATGCTGCTATGTGAGTTACAAGTTTCACTTGCTTCTCCCCCAACATTGTGATGTGATAATGCTAGTGCCTTAGCGTTGGCCTCGAATCCTGTATTTCATGCTCGTACAAAGCACATTGAGATTGATTATCACTTTGTCCGTGACAGAGTTGTTAATGGGGATATTTTAATTAAATTTGTTCCCACTGAGCACCAAGTGGCAGATCTTTTTACCAAAGGACATAGTGCACCACGATTTCTACACCTTCGGTCCAAGCTGCTGGTTAGCTCGCCTCCCATCAACTTGCGGGCGGGTGTTAAGGAAAATACCAATCATGATATTTTGCCACCTGTACAGCCTCAATCATCTCCAGCAGATTCCTTGCCTGATTGCAAGGAATTCCAAAAGAGCAGCAGCCTAGAATCACGTCCATTGTTGACTGTAAATCTTATAATTATGGATCTCATTTACTGTTGAATATATATATATACATATGTGCTACAATGTAAATTAGTATGCAGAAAATATAACTTTCTCCATTATTATTTTTTTCAATATTTTCTCTCTTGTAACTTTTCTTTCTGAATTATGTATGGATGAAAAGTCACCCTGCTTATCCCAAACTCTTGGGGATAAGGACACAAGCTCTGAATGCTCACATGATGAAGTCCAAAATGTTGAGCACGTTAATACTGACTTGGTTAACAATAAGGTTGGCAGCTGGGTAAATTTGTTCAAGGACAATAGAAGTCCGGATGAAGGTTTTAAATTGCGAGCATGTGCCAAACAACCGGAGGGATTGGTTTTGGAAGATGAAGACCTTGATGATATTGACTCTGCTGTGGGGTACTGCCTTGTGGGGTATTTTGCTGGACGTTTTCCAGGTAGGGGTGCCCTAGTCCATCTATGTAATACTTGGAATGTAAAATATCGATATTTTCTTCATTCTAGTGGTTGGCTTATTTTTAAATTTGACGATGAGGCATCTAGAAATTGTGTACTCCAAGGAAGTCCCTACTATGTATTTGGTAGAGCACTGATGCTTAAAATCATGCCAAGGTGTTTTGAATTTGATGGGAATGATATTAGCACACTACCGGTTTGGATCAATCTCCCCGGCTTGCCATTAGATTGTTGGAACCCTCGCGCACTTAGCAAAATTGCTTCCATGGTGGGTAAGCCCATCACTATCGATAAGTTTACATGTACTAAAGAAAGACTATCGTATGCTAGAGTCTTAGTTGAGATAAATTTCTCGGAGGAGATGGTGAATTCCATTGAAATGAAACTACCTACTGGGAAGATGAGGAACCAAGAAGTAATTTATGAACACGTTCTAAAATTTTGTGGTGTTTGTAAAATGTTTGGACATTCTACATCTAGTTACAACATATCAAAAGGCAACAAATAGGCTGGAAATGTTAAATTGAGGGGTAAACATCCGGGTAATGAAGTGCAGGTGGTGGTTGATGTTGCTCCCCAGGCTGCCGAAAGTGTGGCTGTGCAGCCAGGTAAACAGTAGGATATTGGGAAAGCAAAAATGTTGACGGCGATGACTGGAACAAAATGCTTCCAGTTTTGGTCAGCTGAATTGTCAGCCGGCTACAACAGATTCTGGTATGGCAGGCCCAGTTCGGGCAAGTCCAGATTCGGCTGTTCAAGGGGAACAATCCGTTCCTTGATCGGTGGATCGAGCAATTGTTGCTCATACACAGCAAGAAGATGTGCAATTTCAGATTGTTGGGAAGAATAAGGGTGTTAATTCAGTACCTAAAACTTCCAGGCAGAATACTACAGTTTTGGCAGGTAATGTAGTTGTTCATAAGGGGATGAATAATGTGAAGTTCAAAGAAAAGGTGGATGTGCAATGCAAATTATCAAAAATTATCGATAAGAAGAAGGGAAATTCCCTTCCTCCGTCGTCATGAAGATAGCATCTTGGAACATTAGGGGCTTGAACACTCCCCTTAGTCAAAATGGTGTTCGGGATTTTATGAAACAGCATAATATTAATGTTATGGGTATCTTGGAATCAAAGCTGGGGTTTACGAAGATTGATCGTATCATGAGGAATAAATTTGGAAATTTCTTGCAAATCAACAATTTTCCTTTCCATCCGAATGGTCGTATATTGGTCTTATGGAATCCTTCGAAAGTAAACTTGGATGTATTGAAGACCACCTCTCAAGTCATCCATTGTTCGATCACTTGCAAGGAAACATTACGAAACTTTTTAACCTTTGTATATGGTTTTCATACGGTTGTTAGTAGGAGACCATTATGTGAAAATATCATGATGTTTGGGGTAAATTGCTTTCTTCCTTGGCTAATTATGGGGGATTTCAATAATGTACTTCATTTTGATGAAAAAAAAGTAATGGAGCAGATGTCACACCATATGAGATAAGGAATTTTGCTAATTGTTGCCTTAATGTGGGAATAACGAGTTTGAGATCGATTGGTTGGTTCTTTACTTGGACCAATATGTCGGTTTGGTCTAAATTGGATAGGGCTATGGCTAATGATTTATGGATGCATATGGATAACTCTAGTGTTGTGGAATTCTTGCCTCTTGGATGTCTATCCGACCATTCGGCTTGTATTGTCTCTACTTTTGCATGTGATGGAGGCAAAAAGAAACCATTTCGATTTTTTAACATGTGGACTAAACTTGAAAAATTCCATCAACTTGTTACTAGTGCATGGAATGTTCATATTCGGGGTACTAAACACTTCTCGCTTTGCAAGAAGTTGCAAAGCCTAAAGGGAGTGCTTAAGGAGCTAAATGCTAAGCACTTTGGGCACATATCCTCTAGAGCGGAGGTTGCAAGTAAAGTTTTGATTGAATCACAAAACATGCTACATGATGATCCTACAAACTCACATCTTCAAAATAAAGTTGCATGTTTGAGGCAACAGACTATGGATCTTAATGAGGCGGAGCGTAGTTTTCTACCAACAAGCTAATTGTACATATTTGAAGAATAGTGATAAATGCACTAAGTTTTTCCACTCGGTTGTCAAGAGAAACACCAAAAGAAACTTCATTCCAGCTGTACTTAAAAGGGATGGGTCCTATACTACATCACAAAGAGAAGTGGCGAATGAATTTGTGCGTGTTTATGCTGATTTACTGGGGGAAAAAAAGCAGTTCCCAACAGTTTCAGGATGATATTTTGTCATTTGGGGCTGCCTTGTCAGAGGAGGATGCCACCTCAATTAGTAGGGATGTGTCTGTGCATGAAATCAAGGAAGCTCTTTTTAACATTGGTGATGCCACTTCATTCTATGCTTTTTCAAGGAATCTTGGGATATTGTTGGTAAGGATTTCACGGATGCTATTCTTGAATTTTTTTGCTTCTAGTTCTTTACTTAAGCAAACGAATCATACGGTGATTGCCTTGGTACCAAAGGCAAATCACTCATCTTCGACGGATGATTATAGACCGATTGCATGTTGCAATGTCTTCTATAAAGTGATTACTAAAATATTTTCATCTCGGTTGGGATCTATGCTTGGATTTATTATTGATCAAGCACAAGCCCTTTTTTTTTGAAAGGAGAAATATGGTGGAAAATATTCATCTTGCTCAAGAACTTTTGAGGCAATATAACCGGAAGCGAGTTGCACCTAGATGCCTCCTCAAAATTGATTTGAAAAAGGCTTATGATTAAGTTGATTGGGGCTTCCTCGAGAGGGTGCTTGAGGGATTGAAATTTCCTAGCAAATTCATTGATTGGGTTATGGAATGTGTCAAAACCCCTACATGCTCTATTTCTCTTAATGGTTGCCTCCATGGTTTCATTAAAGGAAAGAAAGGTCTTCGACAATGTGACCCTCTTTCCCCTTTTTTATTCGTGTTGTGCCTTGAATATTTTTCGAGAATGTTGAAGAGAGCTACGGAAAATAGTGATTTTAACTATCACCCGAAATGTGTCCAATTTTTAGATCACACACTTGGTTTTTGCCGATGATTTGATGTTATTTTCTAGGGGCGATCCTATTTCGGTCTCTATTTTGATGGATTGTCTTGACACATTTGGCTACATGTTGGGGATTAAAATGAATGTTGACAAGTCCAACTTGTACATGGTGGGGGTACATGGGCAAGACATGGACGCTATTCATGAAATTGCTAATATCCCCATTGGTTCTATGCCCTTCCGTTACTTGGGCATCCCTCTTGCGGCGGAAAAACTTAAAGTTAGCTCCTATGATGTTTTCTCGACAAAATAACAGCCTCCATTAGTGTTTGGTCTAGGGCATCATTGTCATATGCGGGTAGATTGGAACTTGTGAGAACCATACTCCAAGAAGTAGAATGTTTTTGGCTTTCTATCTTCTTCATTCCGGCTAGGGTATCTTCTAGAGTTATTTCTCTTTGTCGGAATTTTCTTTGGGGTTCTAGTAAACCATTGGCTGCATGGAATAATGTTTGCTTACCGAAGGAAGAAGGAGGTCTTGGCCTCAAAGATATTAAGTGTTGGAATCTTGCGCAACTTTCCAAAATACTTTTGGAATATTCATTGTAAGAAGGATACTTTGTCGATAAAATGGGTCAATCATGTGTATCTACGAGGAAGTGACGTCTGGACATACAAATCGAGGAAAGAGGATTCCCCGCTTATTAAAAAGCTCTTGCAAATTAGAAACAGCATTGTTGGAGCTGAACATAATGATTTACTTGCTGAAAATGTGCTTGACGGTAGCACAGGTGAAGATTCTGCTGGCATGCTCACTGAAGCTGGTTCGACTGTGCAGTCTGGTGGGGGAACAGCTGCTGTTTTTGCTGAAATGCAAGCTGAAAATGGCAGTGTTAGGGGGGCCGAAAATAGCAGATTTTTTGGGGATAATGAGGGGAGTTTTTTGGGAAACAGCACAGGTGCTGGCTCCATTGTGCAGTCCGGCAGAACAGCTGCTGCTTTTGCTGGGCTGCAGGCCGAAAATGGCATTTCAGGGGGGCCGAACACAGCAGTTTTTTGAGGGATGATGAAGGCAGATTTTTGGTACCTGAAGATGGAATTTTTGGGGCTACACTGGGCGATAATAATGGTTGTTCTGGGGCTGTTCGGTTGCTGTCCAGTTGGGTAAAAAGTGGAAATTTTTGTGTTGCTGATGCATATGAGCACTTTAGACGAAAGGGGATGAAGGTGACTTGGGCCAAACGGTTTGGAACTCATTTGTAACACCGAAACAGGCATTTATCACATGGTCAGCCTCAAAATGGAGGCTATTGACGAAGGACAAGCTGGAATTTCTTAACATTGACAGCACATGCAGCCTATGTACACGCACAGGTGAGACGGCAGATCACTTGTTTTTTATATGTCCTCTTAGCCGGGCAATTTGGGGAAAGATACGAGCATGAGTGGGTCTTAGGCGAGCAATGCCTACCCTACCTAGTGCAATGAAATGGATCAAAGAGGAGGCTCGTGGAACTACTTGGCATTCAAAGGTGAAATGTATTGCACTTGTCACTACCATCTACCATATTTGGATGGCAAGGAACAGGAAGATTTTTGAGGATATGGTTCCAAATGGTGATAGTATTGTACGACGAATCAAAACACACGTATACAAAGTTATGTTTTCTTTGTATCCGAATGTTTTGATTCATTTTGAGCTTAGCTATGAGCTTCTAGCCGTTTTGATTTTTCCTTGTTTTTTTCATTTCGCTTGACACGGTGCCCGGTTTGTTGATGTAACACTTGTTTTTGTATTGTTTACTCGAGAATGTCCGGAGTTTTTGTATTGTTACTTGTTATGGACTTCTATTGTCCGGGTATGTCCAGTGTAATTGTATGTCTATTTGCATTGGTTTCGCTCGAGTATGTCAGGATGTACTTGTATATGGTTTTGGTTTTAACCTATATACACATTTATCGATAAAAAAAATACATTAAAAATATGTAACATCAGTCATAAGTTAAAACTTTTAAGCAGCTTCATTGTAACGTACGTCAGGGGCGGACCCACAGTGGGTCCCGGTTGATCACGTGACCCAACAGACTTTAAATTGATTTTAAAAAAAAATCAAATCAAATTTTGCAAAAGACATTCATTTGTAGTCTGCAGAAGAACGGAACCCCTTATTTATGCCTTATCCTTGGAAAATCAGAAATCTTTCCGCGCAACAAAACGCTCTCTTTTCGTTACACGATTCAGCCTTCTCCTTTCTCCTTCCAGCGAATCACGATTCAGCCTTGTGTGATCCTACCCCTTTTGGCTTCTACTGTTGATTGCTCCCGTGACTGTCGGTCTACCAGCCAGTTCTCACTCCACCAGCAGTAACAATTCAAACCCCAAGGTCCCAAACCCAAAGCCCAAAGGTCACTAATAGTTTTGCTTTGATTCCCGTCCTGTGACTCCAGTTCCGGTCTGTTAGTTAATTAATTATGCTTTGAAATTGAGCCTTTGCTTCTATTGACACTTGACTAACTGTTAGTTTGTTACAGTATGTATGTTTGTATGATGTATCTCATTACCTGCCATCTTGTATGAAATTTGGAAGTATGTTTGTTAATTTGTGGTTTGTAATTTATGAATTGTGATTTTTGATTTGTGAGATTTATTTTGGAAACTTCATCAAAAATTCAAATTAGGGACAGCATTATTAGACAATTGTGAACTCTTTATGCTTAAATTCTTGAGAGTATGTTAAGATAGTTCATATTTAGTTGGAAGCAAGAATGCTGCTATTTAGCCCATTGATTGGATTACTAACACTCAAATGATGGTTGATGAATGCGCACCAATAGATTTTCAAATGAAATGGTTAAAGAGCGCAATAGTACATGTTTTTCATTGTCAATGGTTCAAGGGTTGTTTGTTTTTATTATATTGTTGTTTGTAACGGACTTATTATTATTGATAGCAGGAGAAAATTATGTATTCCTGAATTGATATAGTGCAAATGGTTGAACCTTTAATTGGTAGTATCAGTTTTAATTATAAACTTAAAATATATACATTATTTACTTTAAACAGTTAGGGTGCGTTTGATTGCAATGGTGGAATTTGGATGGAAAGAAAAACGAATTGTAGGAAATTGAATTGTCTAGAATTTGTTTTAGAGGGAATTGTAATTAATAGTATTTTATTGGTATAATTTTTCACCTAATCCGTTTTGCTTTGTTTTTCATGCAAATTGTTAATTTTTGAGATAATTTTTTTTACAATCTGTATTAAAATTTGTTTGAATTGCCAAAAAGTAAAACAATAATAATAATAATTTTTAAAAAAATTTTAGTGTTCGTTTGACTTTATTTTTCATGCAAATTGTCAATTAAATGGATAAATTTTTTTACCATTGGATTTAGAATATGTTTCCATTGCCAAAAAAAAAAATGAAGAACACTTTCTCACCAAAATCATGAGAAAATAAAATGTGAAAAATGTGTTTTAAATGGTTGTACTTAGAAAATTGATGAAAATAAATTCCATAGAAAAGTTATCCATTCAAATACCAAAATTAAGCATGGAAAAGAAAAATATTTTCCTTTTCCACCATTTTCCACCCCAATCAAAAGGACACTTAATTTATTTTCTTGTTTGTATTAGTTATTTTATTGGAGTTGATGCTAAAAAGTGTGAGAACCCGTAAGATAATCATTGTAATAAAATATCGAATACTTTAATTTTTTTCAACTTTTTTGCAAGTTGATTGTGCCCCCTAACTTAAAATATCTGTGTTCGCCCCTAACGTACGTATATTAACAGAAGCTTCTGAAACCACACTAATATGTCCAAACCCCGCTGGAAACTAGCAATCACTTGAAATCAGAAAAACAAAATAGGTATGTACAGGAACCATTCAAATTCACATAAGATGCACATATAATATGCCTGTGGAACGATACAAATTCACATAACATGAAGGTACGATGTGTAAGAATTAAATCACCAGCAAAACAACAAATTTGTTCATATAACACTAGATTATGTCGTAGCCACAACCCACTCAAAAATAAAAATAAAAAAATAATCACCAAAACTGCAAGAAGCAAAAATTAAATCAGCAACCAGCAAAACAACAATTTGTTCTTATAACAAGCACGGACATATATAGGGTTTTTCTGTTTGTTCATATTTTACAAAAAAAATTAAAAAAATGGTTGTTTTGGTCTGTGGCAAAATTTTTTATTATGCTAAAATGTTAATGGGTTCTTTTTTTTTCTCTAATTTTTTTTTTTTTTAATTCTTTTAGTAATGTCCATATAAATGATGAACATATGCTACTTATAAGTTGATGAGTGTTGTAATTTTTTAAATTAGTTAAGTTTGATTCGCATTTCAATTTAACTTCTAATATCATGGATTTAATTGTATGAAATTTTTATTTTAGATTTATCAATCACCACAACCATTTTAATTGTATATATACATCCATTTAGGGTGTCCTAAGCACATGACAGCTTGAAAGTATTATTCTCTCATCATATTCATGCAAATATGTATTATTTTTTTATTCATATTTATGAATTCGTGGAACCATCTTTGGTTGGACGTCTATGTGCCAGATTTCTTTCCATCACTATGACTCATCTTTGGCTTGACGATTTATGTTTTTGATATTTATAACTTTATGGTTTTTATTTAGCTGTTTAATTATTTATTAAACTACAATTTAATAATTAGTTTTAGGAGAGATGATGAGACATTAGTATAGGTAATTATTTTGAACTTTGGCAATTAGGATTTTGTTGAAACGTGAACAACATTCACTTTGTATTGATCTTTAACTAATTTTTATATTAAATAAAATCTTTTGAGAATTTTTTTCATATTTATCCAATTTTCGGTATTAAACAAATTTTGAAGTGTTAAATTATAATTAGTATATGTCGCTACATCATTTCATATCTGAGCACAATCACATTCTTGATAAAGAAGTGTTGTATGATATGTCCTGTATTTACTATATGATTTTTTTAACATCGTTGATAAATAAATAAATAACTAAACTAACATATCAATGTCTTTTTTATTTTGTATGCTACAAACATCACATATGAATGAATACAACATTGTCGAAAATACTAACAGAAACGAGGTTTGATTCATCAATAGATCAAACAAATTGAGTCATATTTAATTTGAAAAATATTAAGTTTTCCCGTTTTGTTAATTTGCAATGTTTGTTTTTGTTCTTATATCTTAAATTTATTTTCATATTTGTAGGATTGATGTCATGAAACAAAGATTGGGATTATATCATTACAAGACAACTGAATGTATTTGAAGAAGAGTAGATTATAAAAGTATCTATACTTCGAAATGGTTCCATTGAGATCTACATCAATAAGAACGATCATGTTGAAGTTTGAAAACTAATTTTGTATGGTGGGTAAGTATTATGTATCAGAAGTAACCAATACTTTTTCTTGTAGAAGTTTCACTATTAAACTAATATGTTATTTTTTATAATGTTTTCAGGGAAGTAATTTTCAAACTACGTTGCTTAAGGAAATAATCGAAAATTTCTTTCTCATGTTTGAGAAAGAAAAACATATTGATATCAATTACCTCAACTACTTTTAAAAAGTAATATTTTACTTAAAAAATATTACGCATATCGTTTATTCGATACATAAAACGTACAACGCACGTGCTTACTATTAGTAAAAGCAAAAACATGTTTTCGAGCCAATGCTTCTGTGCGACAGTGAGAACAAATGAGAACCCCTAAATCCAGGATATGCTGCAGTGAGAATTGGAGTGGGCCAGGGACTATAGATGGAAACAGCCCAGTTTGTATTTTTCTGTATTTTCCAGCCCATAAAAATAAAACATTTCTAATATAGAGCATGTTTGAACTCCATTTTGAAAATAATGTATTTTAAAATAGCGTTTTGATGGAGAATATGTGATTAAAAAATAAAGAAAAGTTTTGAATTTGCATATAATATTATATAATTGAGAAATGTATTTTTTTTTAAAAAAATGGGTTTCAAACAAGTCCATACCACAAAAAGAAAAATAAACATCATAAATAGTGTCATATGGCTCGTTTGACATGGTTTTTGAAAAAAAAATATAAAGAGATTTGAAAGCCCAGGAATAATTAACCAAAAGGGGGGTGAATTGATTTTTAAAACTTTTTAGAAAAATAAACTCAAATCATGGAAACAAATGATATGTTGATCAATTAATAATCATAAGCAAATAAAAGTAAGTAGATCAATCAAATAACAAACATAAATAAGATAACGATAAGTAAAAGGGTAAAGATGATGCAAACGATATAATTATAGAGATTCGATCCAAAGCAATTATTTATGTCTTCCATTACCAAGCTCTCCGACACGAGGAAAGGCTTTTCATTATATTGATTGACTTGTGATACAATCCAACATTTTACAACGCTTCCGATGACTTACAAACAATGAACATCAATCCTTATACAATATAGAGCTTTGCGGCACCTCAATATGGCCCACACTATTGAATTTTACGGGACCTCAATATGACTCACACGATGACTTACAACAAGGAGCACTGATCCTTATACTATTGAGTTTTTACGGGATCTCAATACGACCCATAAGTTTAGAAAAATGATTATACAATGAAATTCATCTCTTAATAAATTATACAAATGAATTAAATACTTAAAAGAGACTAACATTTCAATGAATAACAATAAATGATAACTCAAGTGTTAGATGAAAAACTTTAATGAATATGATAATTAAATATTTGATTTAATCAATCAAAGTTTTTCAGTAAGAAAATGAAGAAAAAATAAATGCAATGTAAATTCAAAAATCTTCTCAAAAAATATATATATATATATATATATATATATATATATATATATATTAATACATGATTATAATAAATTAAGCACAAAAAGAAAAATTAGAATTTTGATGAATATAATGAGTTTACAAGTTTGATTCAATAAATCAAAGTTTTCGATATGAAGAAGTAGAAGAAATATATACAATATAAGTTTAAAGATCTTCTTTGAAATATATTTCTCTTTTATGAATAATAAAAATAGGATAAGTTCAAAAAGATAGATGAAAAACTTTGAATAATAGAAATAAGTTAATTTCAAAAAGATAGATGAAAAACTTAATTGATTCTGTAAGATTAATCTATGTAGGGCAATGGGAAATCAGTTAAAATTGAGACTATGAGGATTTTTAGATTATTATTAAAGACAGATATATTTGAATATGAAATAGATATTTGTGCTACCGTCTTTTAAGACATAATTTGGTTTCTATTTCTATATTAGACAAATTTGGTAAATATTGTTCATTTGAAAATAGTCGGTTTTATCTCTTTCTTAATTCAAATGTTATGGGTACCAATTCTTTTTCTGGTTATGATGACCTATAATTGCTTAATATGATTGTCTCTTATAAAGAAACATTGCATGTGAATTCACGTAGTATTGAACATAAATTAACCGATGAGAATTTCGCTTTATATGATACAAGCGATCAAGCTACATCTCTCAGCTTGTGTAAGAAGAAATTCTTGATTCCCTGATTTTACGGACTTTAGTGTTTGTGTTAATTACATTAAGGAAAAACCAATGTTGTAAAAATCGGACTGGACCGGCCGGTTCAACCGGAAAACCCGGGAACCGGACCCAGGCCCGGTCCGGCTATTTCCATAAAACCTTAAATGGAAAACCCGTATAATGAACCGCTGAACCGGCCGGGTTTTGGAGGACCCGTGACCCGGATACGGTTTTAAGGGTTAGAGCATCCAGTATTTCAGTTCTAAACTTCTAATCAATTCATAATTTCATACGGCGTAGACTCCAACTCCAAATCCCGGCAAATCCAAAACAAAAACCCATCGCCCTGCTTCTTCAATCTTCACGGCCGTCCAATTTCCAGGTGAATCTCTCTTCTCCTTCTTGATTCTCAGCTTTGCTTGATTCTTGGCTCGTTTATTTTAAATTGGGATTCGAATGTTGAGCTCTATTTCACACTTTGATTTTGTCCTTGTGTTTCAATTTTTTTTCATAACAGTTTTTGACATATGTTGTGGGTTTCGATTTTCGATTTTCCAAGATATCAGCTTGTATGCAAATCCCAATAGATTATTATTAAATAAAATATTGTCGATAATCTTTTGAAGGCACAAGGGACTTGTAGGTTTCAGATTTTTTTTGCTGTATTAATGCATAGTGAGACATATTAGACATTAAATGTTTGGTTAAGATGAATTATTTCCACTTCTATAGTAAAAAAAAAAAAAATTGTTCTTTCACAGCTTATATGTATGCTGGTGCTGCAGGTGCAACCTCATATTGCGAGACTCAGAAGGCAGTTGAGTTCGGTAGACGGACAGCAACAATTAAAATCTGCATCTGACATGTAAATTTTCATTGCTTCTAATCTAACCTATTAAATTTTATCATTCCAAGAGATTAAGAGATCAAGGGTTTCAATTCATGTGTGATTGAACATGATCCTTTTGCTCCTTTTGTTGTCATTTTTGACATGTGAAACCTTTAATGTATTTCATGGAGGAGGCGAAAAATTGGTAGTTAAATCAATTCTTATATATGAAGATATACTCGTTTAGTGCTTTGTATAATTTGTGGGAACTCTTTACCACTTTCAACATACTCTACTACATATTTACAGGAATTTGTTGAATGATTTGGGAAAATCTCTTTAATGTATTTCATGGAGGAGGAGACAAATTGGTAGTTAAATCAATTCTTATATATGAAGATTATTTTTTCTGTTTTTTATACTGATTTTCACCAAAAAAAAACAGTGCATTTTTGCCATCCCTCTTCAACGCCATTTAGAATATTGATGATAAGTATTAAGTTGATAACTTCTTCTATTTGTGGAATTAATCCCTGTTCGGCAGCCATACCAATTCGAAACCTTTATAATATGTTTATTGCTGAAGATGATTTGAAGACAGAGGAAATGCAATTAAGGTTGCTGAGTGAATTTAAGAGATATATCTTTTGATTTACTTGTGCTGCGGCTGTCACTTTTGGTGATAGAAAGCAAAAGATTTGTGCAAGAAGCTATTGGAATATGATTCTGGTTGAACTATTTATTATTTAATACTCGACAACTTTAATACTTTTCAAGTTTTCATTGCTTTTATTTATGATGGATTGCAATACTCAATCTTCGGAAAGTCACTCTAAAGGTTCCACACAATCTAGCCGTACAAAGACTGACCCTGCATGGGAACACTTCTCTTCAACTCGTGATATTGACGGTAAAGCTCGTTTCACTTGTCTTTATTGCAAAAATAGCTTTAAAGGTGGTGGAATTAATAGAATGAAGTATCATCTCGCTGGAATTAAAGGTCAAATATCTCAATGTAAGAAAGTTCCTTTTGATGTTTGATTTAAATTTGAAGGTATTCTTAGGGATTTATCTAAAAAGAAACAAGATGTTAGGGACAATTATATAGATTTAGAAACTGGACGAGAGGAAATAGAAGAGGATATTCAAGAAATAAATATATCGTTTGAAAAAGGGAAGAGGAAAGCAAGTGAAGGTATTGAAACATATTTTGCTCCAAGGACTACTCTTGGATCTCAACCTAGCTTAAAGAGTGTTTTAGCTGGTAAACAAGCAATACAGAGAGCCCATATATCTTGGGCTAGGTGGTTTTATGATGCTTGCATTTCATTTAATGCTTTGCAATCACCTTACTTTCAACTTGCTTTAGATGCCACTGCTGCAATTGGTCCAGGATTTAAAGGTTCATCTTATACTGACATTCGTGTTAATTTGTTGAGAGATTGCAAGAGAGAATGCCAATTGCTTGTGGACACTTATCGAAGTCAGTGGATAAATAATGGATGCACAATTATGGCCGATGGTTGGACTGATCAAAGACACGGAACTTTGATTAATTTTTTAGTATATTGCTCTTCTGGGATTGTATTTATAAAATCTTATGATGCATCAGATGTTGTCAAAGATGCTCAAACGTTGTGTAATTTGTTTTTCGAGATAGTTGAATGGGTTGGACCTCGTAATGTAGTTCATATGGTAACTGATAATGCAGCTAACTATGTGGCGGCAGGGAAATTATTGCACGATAGATGTGATCACTTTTTTGGTCTCCTTGTGCTGCACATTGTTTGAATCTTGTTTTAAAAGATATTAGTAGTATGCCTCACGTACATTCCCTTGCATTGCGTGCTTCGAAGATTACAATATTTGTGTATAATCACACAATTTTTTTGTCTTGGTTGAGAAAAATACTAAATGGAGGGAAATTGTACGTCCAGCTGTGACTCGTTTTGCTACTACTTTTATTACATTGAAAAGCATTTATGATCACAAACAAGCATTGCAGAGTTTGGCAACAAGTAGGCATTTTACGAGCCATAGGCTTTCAAAAAGCTCAAATGGAAGACTTGTGAGTTCTATCATATTGGATAACAAATTTTGGGAGGATTGCTTGATGGTTGTGAAAATTGTGGCTCCTATTATAAGATTGTTATGGATTGTAGATTCACATGAAAACCTTCATTAGGTTATGTAAATGATGGCATGGATAGGACACGAAAAGGAATTAAGAATATATTCTTACGTAAGAAGAGGTTGTACAAGTCGTACACTGATATAATTAAGGAGCGATGGAATAAACATCTTCGTCTTAACTTACATGCAGCAGCTTATTTTTTTAATCCTGCCTTCATTTATGAAGAAGGATTTTGTCAAAAAGTAGAAGTCATGCAAGGTCTATTCAATTTGCTTGAAATTAAAAGCATTTGTGGTGATGAGACAAAAGCAATGGCAGAAATAAGGATGTATCGAGAACGTGAAGGAAGTTTTGGAAGGCAATCTGCATGCAATACTAGAAAATCATTACAATCCGGTGAGAATTTTTATTTAGTTATTTATTGTTTATCTTTAATAGTTCTTAACGCTTAAAACTAATTTCATTAAATTATGCAGATGAATGGTGGAAATTGTGTGGATCTAGTGCTCCTACTTTGCAAAAGATAGCTGTTCGAATTCTTGGTCAAACAGCTTCTTCTTCGGGATGTGAAAGGAATTGGAGTGTCTTTGAACGTATTCACACGAAAAAAAGAAATAGATTGGAGCATCAAAGACTCAACGATCTTGTCTATGTTACGTATAATTTGCGATTGAAGAATAGGTATATAATCTTAAACTTTTTACCACATCAAGAGTCTATTTAAATTTTTAATGACTCATTTATTTGACATATATATATATATTTTTTATCTAACTTCTACTCATTTACAATGTTATAGACGTCATTATAAGAAGAGATCTTATGATCCAGTTGATTATGAGTGTATTGTCAAAACAAACTTTTGGATAGAGGAAGAAGTGCCACCACAGGATTTCGAGCATGAAGACTTAGATAACGCTATTTATGAAGAAAATGCAAATTCCAATGTTAATGATCATGAAATTGATGATAATGTTCAAGGTTCGTAAGTTTAATAATCTTACTTATTATTATTATTCTTTTTTTTTAATATTAGTTATGTATTTATATCTTCTTTTTTTCGTGTTGTAGATGACAATGAAACTACGGATGCGATTAATACTCAAGAGATGGGAGATTTAGATACAATGGATGTTATTCATCGTTTTGGTGGTTCAAGTGATTGTGGAAGTGATCAAGGATTAAGGCTTATGGATGAAAATGATAGAGGAGAAATTTAACTATTTAATCTTTTATGTTTAGTGCACTTTTTGGTTTAAATTATTACTTGACATTTTTTTTTCATTGGTGATAGTCGATGTGAACTTTTTAAATTTTAGCTATTTAAGTTTTCATGTTATTCAGTTATTGACATTATTGTTTACTTTATGTTATTGACTTATTAAGTTATTTATATTCTATAATTGAATTCAGTAGCACTTGGCTTAGTTGATTATAATAGATTGTTTTCGTGATTTGATATATATTATATATACAAGTCACCGGTTCAATCCCGGTTCGACCTGTTGACCCTTGACCCTTCCTCTTTTCTGGGTCGATGACCGGTTCGATTTTTAAAACATTGGGAAAAACAGACAAACATAAGGAGATTAGATGTCAATAGGACTCCAGAAGCTTAGAACTAATACATAAGAATATTTGTGGGTCATTCCCTTCAACTTCTTGGAATAGTCAACAATCATTTATTACGTTTAGAGACAATTTTTCTCGTCATAGCTACATGTGTCTCATTCATGAGGAATTCCAATCACGAGAAATGTTCAAGGATTATTAGGCTATGTGTGACTGGACAAAATAGGAAACAACTACTATGTGTGACGTGGTCATGCCATGGTTAAAAAAAGATTGAGAAACATAATATTTACAAATCCACTACACATATCATACTACTCTACATGGTATTGAAGTGCTACAGACATATTTGATTTTAGAGTACAATACACATGACTAGAAAAAACTATAACGTGAGGCATATATTGTCCGCAGAATAAATTTTGCATACTACGTGCAATACAATAACTGAAATAGCAACTGTAAGTGGCTAAAAAAGGTTGGGAAACACAAATCATGTCGTGAATTGATGCATACATTTGGGATTATTGTCGATTTTAAAGTGCAATGCAAAAAAAATGAGAGATCATTCGCTTTAGGTTTATATTGCGGCAACTATTTTCATCTTTAAGCTCAAATCAAGCACTATAGTTTCTTTGAGCTCAAATCAACAAAAACTGCATGCCGAAAGTTGTGATTTATGTTGTGACAATTTAATATTAGATAAGTTCATAATCTTATGTTGGGTTTGTGACCCAAATTCGGTCCAGGGTTGCGCGTTTTGGAGTATTAGGCTTGAAGATGTCAAAATAGGGTCCAGGTGTAGAGGCCCAAATCTTTTCTATAAAACTAGGCCCATAATTGTGTGATTAACTTCACATTAGGCCCAATAAAGGAAATATAAGCCCAAAAGATAGTCCAATACATGTTTAAATGTAAAATGATGTTTATAAAGTATTTTCTTAAAAACGATTTGATGAAGATTGGACGGAATGCAAAGTATTTCATTTTATGACTAAAAGTATACTTCAAATATTTTTAGTCTCCTTTGAGACCCATTTTCGACATAGAAAACATTCGACCTTTGAGACCCATTTTCGCCATAGAAAACATTCGACCTTTGAGACCCATTTTCGCCATAGAAACATTCGAATTTGAAAATGCTATCTGAATAAGATTTGTAGCTCTTTGAGTTAGCTTTCCAACGCACTTTCAATCACCTCAATCGGATATCGGAAGAAAAGGTTATGATAAAAATACTGTAAGTTGTGCAGTGTCGACCGGAAAACTCGAAAACCCGAAACCCGCGAATTTTTGAGAATTAATGACCACTACTTGCACAACTTAATTACCCTATTTAATATAACCTTTCACTCACCCCAAACCTCACCTATAAATACCATCTTCACTCATTTGATTTTTCACACCAAAAGCACTTTCAATAGAGAGTTTGGGAGATAAAAGGAAGGTGGTTTTCAAAGTGTTTTTCAGAAGTTTAAGTGTGGGCAAAAATATTCTGTAAGAAGGTTTTTGTGATTTCAAAAGGTGTTTTCAAACAACAAAGGAAGGTCCAAACTTCTTCAAAGTTTTAAAGTTCATCAAAGTTTTTCAAAGTTCATCAAGCATCAAATTGAGGTAGGTAGAGGTGCATAAAGTTGTTATACGTGTTTAAGTTATAATTTCTAGCAAGTAATGTTATATGTTAAAGGCTACTGTTGTGTGTCAAATGGTATCGTCGATTCGGCATGTGCCTTTCATGTCAAATGGTTTCGTCGGTGCGGCATACATTCAAAGGTTAATGTTGTGTGTCAAATGGTATCTTCGGTTCGGCATGCACCTTTCATGTCAAATGGTTCCGTTGGTACGGCATACATTTTCATGTCAAATGGTACCTTCGGGTACGACATGTTTTATGAAAGTTCTAATGTTAATTGTTATGAAATGCTTAGCTTAATCACGATTGCACCTATGACGCTTATTGAGTTTTCAACTCACAAGTTTCTACCCTATATCTACAGATTAAATGTTGATGCACCGGGTTGGATGATGGAAGAGATGGAAGGAGATGCAATAAGCTTATGAGAACCCGGTGAAAAAGTGATTTAGATTTAAAGTCTTTGATATTTCAAATGTTATTTCCAACGTTATTTCTTTTGAGTATCTTGAATAAGTCATGATTTCATCAAATAAATTATATTTCGTGATTTTGGAAAGTTATAAAGTGTTTTAATCCAATATCTTTCAAAAAGAATGTTTGTTAAGATTTAAGCTTCCGCTAAGATATGTACACTTCTTACTAAACCACCGGTTAAGTTAAGTAAAGTAAGTAGCGTTCCGGTCCACTAGGGGTCGGGGCGTTACAGCGTGGTATCAGAGCAATAGTTTTTAAATCGGTTCTGTAGACCAAGTATGTTTTCAAAACAAAAAGAAAATTTGAAAGTTTAAGGTATTCCATGGCATATTGCATTCATCCATCGAATCTCATCCTACAGCCCAGGTATGTGCAAAGTTTAAAGTTATGGAAGTTATGTTTATGGAAGTTATGATTTGATGCTTTGATAAGTTATGGCACATTTTCAAGTATATGTTTATGTTAAAGTTAAATGTGTTGTTTCAAAGATATGTATTAGACTTGGGCTAAAACTAAAAGTTATGGGCATAAAGGAAATGTATGTTATGATGTTATGTGATAAAAGGCATAATTCGGCATTTATGTGATAGAATGGTTAGATATTTACAAACGGCAAGGAAGACTACGTCTAGGGCAGATTTAAATCGTAGAATTGCTATCCATGCTTACGAGAACTATGTAACGGATCATAACCGACCGCTTAGCGATCATGTGCATGACATCTACGAGAGATGCATGACGGCGGTTAATGCCGGTATGGAGATCACGCATATTGAAGATATAAATAACCTCATACACTCCCTCCCACCTCAATGGGGAGACATGGGAGTGACAGTTAGAGATGAAATGTTAGAAGGCAATCCAAACATGTTCAAGTTCGAGAGATATTGCCATGCCCTGATAGATTTATGGGATGATGTAATCCATGAGGAGCCTGAGGAAGAACCTATAGCTGAGGAAGAAGACCCTGAAGAGGAACCCGAGGAGGAGCAGGAGTCTGAACTAGAACCACAAGTGGTGATAGATATAGAGTCCGGGCCTGAGGCGGAAGATTCTTCCAAAGATGAAACTCCACCAAGGAAGCTTCGTAAAACTATAGGGATTAGAGATCTAGATATTCCAATTTCCTTATGATGTTTTCTTTCATGCTAAGTTTATCAAACTATTATGTATCCTGATTTCAAGAAGTTTGAGAAATAAAGATCTTATCTTTCTTCCTTACAAAAAAAGAAGTTAATAAGAAACCTTACATCTTATCCGTAGGAAAATGTCGCGAGCCAACCAGAACAACCTGATAAGAGATCTCCTCCAAGCAGTCCAAGACCTAGGCAGACAGAACCCGAACCAAGCTCAAGCCCTAGCACCAGCTCCTAATGCTCTTCAAACCCATGCTTCAGTGGTCGAGCAATTTCGAAGGCACAAACCCCCTACTTTCAATGGAGCAACTGATCCACTTGCAGCCGAGGAGTAGCTTCGCAAGTTGGAGTGAATATTCCGATTGATAGGGTGCACGGACGCTCAAAAAGTCCAGTGTGTTGAGTTTATGTTCTCCAGTGATGCAAGTCACTGGTGGGAATCAATGTCTCAAACTAGGACTCCGGAGCAACAATTGGCGCTAACATGGGAACAGTTCAAGGAGGAAGTGATGGATAAGTACTTTCCCCAATCTCTAAGGGATTTCAAGGAGGGCGAATTTCTTCAACTCAAACAGGGAAACCATTACCCTGACGGAGTATGAACGGAAGTTTGACCAGCTTTCGAGGTATGCTCCACATCTGGTGGACAATGAGGCAAAGAAAGTTCGACGGTTCGAGCAAGGGCTGAACTCGGACATGAGTATGATCCTTATGTCCCACGATTTCACGTCTTACCGTGAAATGTTGGAACGAGCTCATGCAATCTGGTATCAGAAGGCCAATACGGAGAAATCGGTTCAATTGGACAACCGACAGGATAAAGGGCAGTTTGGGAAACGAAGGTGGAACGACCAAGATAAAGGAAAAATCAAGTGGCATAACAAGAGGGCTAATGGTGGAGCCAATGCCAATAAGAGCATAGTGCCAGTCATTGCACCAGTTTATGTATTGTTGTAATTGATGAAGTTGTATTTTTTCTCTCCATTGGATGTCAATTAATAAAATTAATCAATTCTTCTGCCAGTCTCTCTTCTTTCCTTTGATCTTATTTTTACTTATGTGATCAATACTTCATATCGTGTTATATTTGCCTCTATGTTCCCAACAAGTGGTATCAGAGTTGTTCCGCTTTCAATAAAGTGGTTTCAAATCTGATCCGAATTATAACAAGTGGTATCAGAACTATTGGTTGAGGATTTTGTTCGAGGTTTCTGTTATCGATGGCAGCCACGAAGTATAAAATTTTGTTTTTAGATCGTAAAACAATATTTTCGTTGTAGTAAGTGAAAATGCGAGTTGTATTGGTGCAAATGGATTTAGATGATGCATTGTTGGGATTTGACAAGATGCCCACAACTTGGACAATAGAGTAGAAGCGATGGAAGGATCGGAAAGCATTTTCTAACAATATTCTTTAAGATGTTTTGAAGGAAAAAACAGCAGCTGAATTATGGTTGAAGTTGGAGCAACTGTGAATGACCAAAAGTATAACAAGCAAGTTACATCTAAAGTAGAGACTATATTCTCATCGCATATCAAAAGGCGGATCTTTGGAAGATCATTTGACTATGTTCAAGGAGATCGTCGCTGATTTGGAAACGTTAGAGGTAAAATATGAAGAGGACTTGGCCTTGATCCTATTGTGTTCGTTACACGTTTCGTTTTCATCGTTCATGTACACGATTCTGTATAGTCGCGATACACTCACCATTGAAGACGTGTATGATGTATTGTTCTCAAAGGTGAAGATGAAGCATCTGGTTGGATCTGAATCTAGAGATAGAGAAGGACTTGTGGTTCCCGGTGATCGACGAAAGGGTAAGTCGATGGTGAATTTCAGTGATCAAATTTGTTTCTATTGCGAGAGTAAATGACACATCAAGAGGGATTGTGAGAAGTAGCAAAATAAGGATAATTCGGCTGCAAATTATGGGAAGCAATCAAACACTTCGGACGAGATCAACATAGTTGACAACTATTTGAGTGATGGAGATATCTTGGCGATTTCTAACATGGAATCCAAACCTGACAATGAATTTTGGATACAACTTGTGCATTCCATATATGTCCCAATCGGGATTTGTTTGAAACATATGAAACGGTGACTCAAGGTGTCGTCATAAGAAATAACGAACTTTATCGGGTAGCTGATATTGGCAGGATTAGATTGAAGTTGATAGATGGGACAATTAGAACACTTGACCAGGTTCGAATGATACAGATTTAAAGAAGTATCTCATCTCGCTGAGTACCCTTGATTGGAAGGGTTATGAATTCTCTAGAGAAGGTGGAGTCTTAAAGGTCCGGAAGGGTGTTTGTGCAGTATTGGAGGGATGGAAGAGGTCCCCGATCATACATCTTGCAAGGTCGTGTAGAATCAGTGAAGAAAAGTCAGCACAAGTTTAGTACCGTGGTGGAAATACAGTTTGGTACAATACATTTAGGAGTTGCCTATGGGTCATTATTGACGAATAGTACTCGAATAAGTTTAGAGGATATGGGTCCCACCATTGTTTGCGATGTCATCGTGTTCAACTGCTAGGGAAGGACCTATTGAGAATAAGTACAGGGATGTTGTTCTGGTTGCGTATGTTTTTTGTGGTTTTGAAGGTGTCAAACTAGCAAGGGCTTTTAGTTAAAGCATTTGGAGTTGATTTTGCTACAGAGTGTGCTTCAACCCTATTTGGTAAATCTTGAATTCTTTGGGGGAATTTTGGGACCCAGTGTCTAGGTTCATGTATTATTTGTGGATATTATGGGAAATGAAGACTAATTTTTCATGAAGTGGAGAAGTTTTGTTCTAGTTGAAGAGTTCGGTCTATTTTGCTGCAGTCAAACTTATTTTTTCAGGTGGAGAACTTTTAAAACATCGTTTGTTGCCCCGAAATTTGTGTCAATGTGGAGATTGTTGGGCTTGTGGCCCAAATTCGTTCCATGGTTGCCCCTTTTACAGATTGGGCTTGAAGATGTCAAACTATGGTTCAAGAAGGAAAAATCGGATTTACCGCACTGAAGGTAGCTAGCCTACCGCTCGAGCTGTAGGCGAACTTTTGGAAGCAGCCAGCTGTCGTCCGCCTGTCATCGAGCTCTCGCTCTCGCTCTAGCGATGTTGAAGCGAACGGCACCGCACGGATTTTTTGCATTAAATCGGTTTCACGCGTATTTTAACATAGTTTCTATCTTTTTGGTTATTTTTGAAGTTGAGAACGTCCCCTATAGATATGAGACCCTTATTCCAATTTATGTATTTTTGTAATTGCTGAAGTTTTATTTTTTCTCTTCATTGATTGTTAATTAATAAAATTACTCGGTTCTTCTGTCAGTCTCTCTTCTTACAGTTGATCTTGTTCTTGCTCGTGTAATCAATACGTCATATCTAGCCATACTTTCCTTTTCATTCTCAAAAAGTGGTATCAGAATTATTCTGCTTTCAATAAAATGATTTCAAATTTGGTTCGGATTATAACAACTTCATTTACAAAGTGAATCAAATGATTAACAAATTTGTCTAAACTTGTTTGCTGTTCGATGGATTGATCGTGTTGAGTATGAGTTGATTGCCGTAGCCACATGGGCATATTACACATTATTACAATTTTACTATTAAAGATTTGTCTTTCTTATACTGTTAATACATTTTGGATTTGTTATTACCCGTGAATCTCTAATTTGGTGTTTAGGTGGGAGGATTGTGCCAGGTTTCAAGAGTTGACTCCAAAAAAATTAGGCAGAATAATGTTTTGTCTCTGTCAATACTAGCCTGCTACTTATTTTAATAATTTATGTATATTACTTCATTTGCTTTTGCAAGCTACAGTGCACTGAGGGAGACCGGAGATGGGGGTGCGTGGGGTGGCGTGGGAGGAAATTTCCTTTTTCCGTTTTTTAGTTTGACTATTCTAATTGTTAATATTTGAAAAATGTAAATTTACCATTTTGTTCTTTAAAATTGGTCAAGATTGGTTAAAAGATGTTAATGCTCAACTGGACAAGAACTGTCCATTTGTCCTTCGAAACTAAATTATAGGATCTTTTGATGAAGCCACCATATCTGAATTTTTTTGTGGCTGTAAAAAAGACCACTCATAAGCTGAATCCTAATATGTTATAAATCCTGATAAAATGAAAACCAAACACTCGAATCTAGTAATCATGCGCCAAGCTTAGTATTTTTAGGTTTTTTTATTTTTTTGAATTAAGCTATGTGTATACTCTCCTTTACCCTTTCCTTTACCTGACCCCACCTGCTCCTCTCACATGGGGGCGAAAATATTAAATTTAATGGAGTGGGACCTGACCCCATGTGAGTGCTCTGATGGGGCCGTGTCAATCAAAGGGTGAATCGGAGTGTACACATAGCATGATTGTTATTTTTTTATTTTTTTTGGGAAGTGCGTTTGATTATTGGCTGACCGAAAGGTGGCATCCGAAGTCTTCAAGTCTAGTAAAACTCCATCACCTATTGTGAAATCAAATCACCGTTTGAGATATCATAGAGGGCTTTTCAGAGTTTGAAAACTTTACCAGATTGATGAGAGACATCATGAGGGGAAACCATGTAGACGGTAGACTTCTTTTTATAATGAAGAATTTTTAAGCTCAAGCCATTACTTTTATATTCGAATTATAGGTTTCAATGTAGTGATGTGTTGCTGAGTTTACTTAATTGTTTATATGTTTTTGGCATTTAGCATGGCTTAATGAACAGGGAAAAAATGAGTTCTTTGTTTTTCATTTCATTTCTACTCAGTATAGTTTTTTGTAGTAGATAGATTTATCATGGTGATGTAACCTTAAACATTTCCACCCATTCCTAAAATTTATGTACTCAGGAGGGACTTAGATGTCAAGAAATACTTAAAGAGTTCTCTAACTGACTGACATTTTTGCATTCAAGACGTCGGCATATAAAACTATCGTATGATAACATTTGGTGCCTATGCTATTGGAAGCATTGAAATTAAGTAGAATAAGTCCAAAAAATGAAGCCGACGACCAATATAGCTTACAAAGTTGTGAAAATGGTAGAGAGTTAAGTATGACAATATTAATATTTGTGTGAATGAACAGGGAAAAAATATAAACAATTAAGGTTAAACTTAAATTAAACATATTCAATTTTCACAATAAGGTATGGCGTTTTATTGAATACATAATTGTTGATCATATGGAGACTAAAAGATCATAGAAGATCTGTTATTCTCTGTTCCTCATGGCATATTTCGTTTTTGCATACTGACACTACATCTTTCTCGTCTGGAGATATTGTCTATATTAGATTCCTTCAAGCTCATATAAAGGTAATTCTACAAGTGTTATACCCTAAGTCCAATTGATTTTAAGATGTAAAAACTTCTAATATAATTGATGCATAGCTATTTATGACATATCTATTATTTAATTGAATTATTATTCTGACAAATTATTAGGGTTTAGATTATTGACTTACAATATTTATTATCTTGCTAGCACAAGGGGGGGGGGGGGGGGGGAATATAATATAATGTCTCATTCTTGTTTGTTTGTGTAGATTACCATTGGATAGTTGGACAGCTGTGGAGTGAAAATATATTACGATTGAGAGGAAAGATTGTGATTGTTAATGATCAAAAGTCTCAAAGAAGTTTAAAAAATTTGCTAAAGGTAAAAAAAAAAAAAAAATTAATCACGATTTCTATTTGAACACAGACAATCTTTGAAGGGAATTAAAATATATATTAAATTTCCTTGTGTATGTATAAGTAAGTTCCAAATGAATTCTTCATAAATCAATGACTTTTGAGTATAATTGACTCTGGATGATTAAAGTTTTCTTATTTGCTAGAAAGATTGAATTCCAATTTTGTAGAGACCCGAATCTTTTTCTATAAAGTTAGGCCCATAATTGTGTGATTAACTTCACATTAGGCCCAATAAAGGAAATATAAGCCCAAAAGATAGTACAATACATGTTTAAAGGTAAAATGATGTTTATAAAGTATTTTTTTTAAAAACGATTTGATGAAGATTGGACGGAATGCAAAGTATTTCATTTTATGGCTAAAAGTATATTTCAAATATTTTTAGTCTTCTTTGAGACCCATTTTCGACATAGAAAAGATTCGAATTTGAAAATTATATCTGAATAAAAGTTGTAACTCTTTAAGTTAGCTTTCCAAAACACTTTGAATCACCTCAATCGGATATCGGGAAAAAACGTTATGATAGAAATACCGTAGGCTGTGCAGTGTCAACCGGATTACCGGAAAACCCGAAACCCGCGAATTTTTGAGAATTAATGGTCACTACTTGCACAACTTAATTACCCTATTTAATATAACCTTTCACCAACCCCAAACCTCACCTATAAATACCCTCTTCACTCATTTGATTTTTCACACCAAAAGCACTTTCAATTTGCTTTCAAAATTGAGAGAAAAATTGAGAGTTTGGGAGAGAAAATGAAGGTGGTTTTCAAAGTGTTTTCCAGAAGTTTTAAGTGTGGGCAAAAATATTCTGCAAGAAAGGTTTTGTGATTTCAAAAGGTGTTTTCAAATAACAAAGGAAGGTCCAAACGTCCAAGTTTCATCAAAGTTTTTGAAGTTCATCAAAGTTTTTCAAAGTTCTTTTCAAAATTCATCAAGCATCAAATCAAGGTAGGTAGAGGTGCATAAAGTTGTTATACGTGTTTAAGTTATAATTTCTAGCAAGTAATGTTCTATGTTAAAGACTAATGTTGTGTGTCAAATGGTATCGTCAGTTCGGCATGTGCCTTTCATGTCAAATGGTTCCGTCGGTGCGGCATACATTTAAAGGTTAATGTTGTTGTCAAATGGTATCTTCGGTTCGACATACACCTTTCATGTCAAATGGTTCCGTTGGTACGGCATACATTTTCATGTCAAATGGTACTTCCGGGTACGGCATGTTTTATGGAAGTTCTAATGTTAATTGTTATGAATGCTTAGCTTAATCACGATTGCACCTATGACGCCTATTGAATTTTCAACTCACGGGTTTCTACCCTATATCTACAGATTAAATGTTGATGCACCGGGTTAGATGATGGAAGAGATGGAAGGAGATGCAATAAACCTATGGAAACCGGTGAACAAGTGATTTAGATTTAAAGTCTTTAACGTTTCAAATGTTATTTCCAAGGTTATTTCTTTTAAGTATCTTGAACAAGTCATGATTTCATCAAATAAATTATATTTCGTTATTTTGGAAAGTTAAAAAGTGTTTTAATTCAATATCATTCAAAAAGAATGTTTGTTAAGATTTAAACTTCTGCTAAGATATGTACACTTGTTACTAAACCACTGGTTAAGTTAAGTAAAATAAGTAGCATCCCGATCCACTAGGGTTGGGGCGTTACAAATTTTATGTGATTTTTCTATTAATGTATCTACATGTCAATCTCTCATACAATTTGATTGAATTAAAAAAAAAAAAAAAAAAAAAAAAAAAAAAAAAAAAAAAAAGAGGAATTATGGGAAGAGTAATGCTATTCGTCGTTAAGAATCGGTCTAGATGACAATTACATGTTATTAAATGATAAATTCATTTAAATACAAAGTTACATGACTTATTTAATAGAACATATAAAATGTAGTTACCTAAAATGATGTTATAGGACCACTAATGTTAGATAGTATTATTCATTACCGAAATTTGACTTGTTGACTCTAATTTATAGTTTTCCAGATACATTATCTCCAATGTTTATAAAAATCAAATCGAATCAGCCAATTCAATCGAAAAAATCGTAAACCGACCTCTAATCCTATTCGGTACTCATATATTAACCAAATAATAAAGAACCGGTTAATAAACCATCAACTCGGCCAGTTTAACCATGAACCGAAAAATCAGCCGCACTTTTCAGGTCAATATAATTTTTTTTTCCACAAAAAATTATAACTATTTTGATGGGCCACATATTGCAATTTTTTTAGGGAAAATTTTATAACTAAGAAGTTAAATATTACCATTTCAAATCTAAGAACAAAAGGTCTCCCATTTCAAAAATTAGATATTTAATAAAATTTATTCATGATTTAATTAATTAATTAATTATTTTATTAATTAAATATTTCAAAGTCACATATCTATATAATTTGGTCACGAATTAACGATTTAGTTAATCAAATATTATTTTTTGGTTACAAATCAAAATATTTATATGTCACAAAATATTTTACGGTCACAATTCAAAAAAAAATTATTTGTCAGAATTTATTCATTGGTCAATCAAAAATTTATAAGTTACAATTTATTTATCAGTCATGATTTACAAATATTATGGCCCCGTTTGATACACATTTTTTGTAAAATGAGAATGAAAAATATAATCGTTATGGGCCCCACACAAGAGATGTAAAGTCAAATATGGTGGCTTGATGTAATGGATAACGGTCATATTTTTCATTTTTATGGTGAAAAAATGGGAACCAAACAAGGGCTATAAGTTACAAATTATCAATCACAAATTAACAATTTTTTATGTCACGCATTATTTCTTCATCACAATTTAACGGTCACAATCAATCAAATAATTTGTGACAACCACCAACACTTGCGATCACCATCTCACCACTGCCTCCAACAGTACTACTGTCATCGTCGTCGTCACAACCACTACCACCACCTCAAACAAATCAAAAAACACCACCACATCATCACGTCAGATCCACCACTATAAAAAAAATTATTACAGCCACTACTACGACCGCCACACCATAGATTGGGACCCATCACATATGTCACCACCACCACCACCACCACCACCACCACCACCATCATCTGAACCAAAAATCGATGATTTCAGCCCCTGCCACTACCACCTCCACCTCCACACCACAAATCGTCTCCTATCTCTACCACAACACATCACCACAACCAACCAAAGAATTTTCAAACTTATTGTCACCGTCGCAACCCCCACCACCAACACCACCACCGCCACAGCTAGCACCATCTCCTCCACGGCCATCACAGCCAACAAAACCCACCCCAAAATCATTTCACAACCACCAAAAGCTACCATTATTGTACATCACGGTGATGACATTGCGCTCGGATCCCAAACCTACCGCTAAAATCACTGTACATCATGGCGATTATCGCTATGCTCAAATCCCAAACCTGCCACTAAAATCATTTCACATCACGAAAATGATTGGGAGCAGCGATGATGGCATCATCGCTACTGCAAGATGACCACTGCACTCATATCAAGGCGGGTTGCTACAGCGACATCCCGATGGCAAAGATCTAATAGTAGAGAGACGAGTGGTAAAGAGAGAGATAGAAAGATGAGAAGAGAGGACGGGGGCGACGATCTAAGAGTGTAGAAAGACGGGTGGTGAAGAAAGAATGGAGAGAGAGAGAGAGAGAGAGAGAGAGAGAGAGAGATTTTAGTGTTTGAATGGGGTAGATAGAATAGGACGTATGTGTATAGATTAATTTATAATATTATTATTAACATTAAAATATTAATTTATAATATTTGAATTAATATTTGATTTTTGTATAAATAAACATTACATCTTATTTTTCAAATTGGATCATTAAAAGTAGGCATTTGTGCAATTTTCATTTTTTTTTATTCAAGTGATTCTCCTTTTTCTCTTTTTTAAAAAGAAACTCTTCTTTCAATGTTTTAGTAGTCTTCCAATGTGAGATACTAGCTCGTTTTTAAAGGAGATTCTTCTTCCAATGTTACATAATCTTCCAATGTGGTATACTAGTCAATTGTCAATTCTAAGTGTTCACTAGTTTCTTTCATTATTTTTATTAACAAATCATAATTCTCACCAAGATTATAATCACAAACAATTTCAATTTGAACAAAACAAATTATTTTGAACATATGAGTTGTTAGTTTTTGAGGTAATAAAATAAATTAATATAATAAATATAATTAACAAACATGGATTATATTTACTTTGAATTAGTAACCTAAATTAAAAAATCTATTATAGTTATGATATTTTTATAGTTTATTTGTGTATTTATTTATTTAATTTGTCATCCGGTTCGACCCTTTAACTCTCGACCCTCTTCCTCTTCCGAGTTGATGCCTAAGACATTTTTTTAAAACATTGATTATCTCTATTTGTATTACTGATTCCACGTGTAAAAAGATATAAATATAATTTATTTCAAAATTGTCTCAACTGGACTCTTTTTTTTTTTTTTTTTTTTTTTTTTTTTACAAATACATCAAAAAAATAGTAGAAATTGACAAATATTGCAAAATCAATTTATTACAAAATTACTTCTTTTGGAACAATTTTGGGAAAAAAAAATACTGCAAAATCTTAAAATATTTGGCAAAGTGTAATCTTAAAAAAAAAAAAGAAAAAAGGTGCAATACATTTGTTATTCTAAGCCAACAAATCTGAATGCAAATTTATAGAAATAAATCGGTGAAAATTGCAAAAAGCTTAAATAAATCAGAATAGAGAGAAATTTGCAAACAGTTGGAATATATCCAACTAGAAAAGGGAAAAAAGATGTTCGAGTGTGTTTTGGGAAACGACGAAATTGGGGAATTTTGAATAGTTGGGAGGACAAATGAGAATTTTCTTCTTATATTAAGATTTTTAATCATTTTTTTAACAAAAATAATGTTAAAATTAGTGTGTAACCCAATTCCATTTGGAAGACTATTTGGGAATTCTATTTAAAGTTGACTTGAGAATTCTAGTTGGAATTCAATTTGGGAGTTATGTTGGGAGTTTAGAATTTGTTTTGGACTTGAAGAATACATGAAGTCCAAGTTGCAATAGGAGAAGAAGAAATCGTGCAAGGAAAAGGAAACAACGAACAGGCACTCGCTACATACTCAACTCTCGCTTGAGCGCCCATAACAGAAGCATTGGCGCTCGCTTTCCGCAAGACCATCACTTGAGCAATGGTCTTATCCGAATTTTGAACAATTCTCCTTCTTGGCAGATTTTTTAATCTTATTTTATTGAAAACACTCCATTAATGTATAGACTTAATTATAGTCGAACTTTACCACATCTTATAATGCTCGTCTTGCACTTTATATACGAGGAATAAACCTCTAGAAAAATCAATCATTACATTCTACATAATAATTTTCAATCCTCCGTTATTGATGTTAATAAATTCTCATTTTCTACTCGTGGTATATTTTTATCACTTAAATCTTGTGTTCTTATTTGATTTTCATATTATCATATTATACTCATTCTTTTATTATTTTCCAACAAGTGGTATCGGAGCATACATAATTCTTAACAAATAAGTAAATGCATTATTTTTCATTTTTTTTAACAAAAATGAGTAGGGAGTCTAATTTTCACTTTTCTTATCGTTGAACAAGGCTTAATTTTTATTTAAAGAAAAATTAACCCTTTTATGCCTTTTTTCCCCTCTTATTATTTGGTTCCTAGGCTTCCAACAAAAAACTTAAAATGCTTGTATATATGTAACTGAAATTTTTCAGATTATCCTATTTTTGTTTTGTATAATGCGATTGGGAAAAAAAATGGGTAAAAAATGTTTCAATTTTTTAGGTTTTGATATGAAAGAGAAACAGTGTAAGCTCGAGGAGAATTGTATGCTGAAAGGAAAAGGTGGAGATGTGATGGAAGGAAGTCTACAAGGAGCAGTGGTGAATTCAGGGTTCGAGTTCAGTTAGGACAGACCACAAACGTTGAACGTTTATAGTCAACGGTCAACGTCTGTGATAATGATGTTGTTTATTAATATTTAATTAAATAATATTCAAAAAAATCGTACAAACTAGACTAGAACTAAGTACAAACTTTCATTTCGGATGAAAAAATCGTTCTATAATATGCAAAATATCCTAATTTATTTTTCAATCAAACATACAATATATATTAACAAAAATATCAATATTTATTTTACAATTAAAGTTAACTAAACAAGCATTATTTTATTAACAAAGTTGAAATTATTTGTGTTTATATCAATTTTATGTGTTTGTGTGATTCCACTTTTTCGCAATCGATTTTTTGTGAACGAAAAGTGGAATTTTCTATTAATTAAGAGCTTGTCTGTTTCCAATTTTTTTTTCAACCAGAATTGATTTTTTTAACGTTATGTTTCAGCGAATGGCAGAGGGTGTGAGATAGAAACTCAACAATTTCGGCTGGGTTGAAAAGCAATGGTCCAAAATTTGATTAAAATTTGGCAAAATTTGGAAACAAACAGCCCCTAAATAAGTTTTGTTGAAAGATTTCTTATGACACTAAGGCCAATTTTCTTTTCTTTTAAAAAAAAATCATCATTAATTAACCAAACTGTTAATCAATTGATTAGAGCAAAAACAAATATCAAGAAGAGGGACACATCACTAATTAAATTGCATTAAATCTAATAATATTGAACATCTATTATTTTATTTCATTGATTGTTAGAATCAATGATTGCCATGATGGTGAAGTTGGTAATATGCTTAAAGGAGGGTGTCAAGTTCGAATACCACTCATTGCACTTGTTTGGTAAAAAATATTGAAATACAAAAAATTACAAAACATATTGTCGTTGAGAGTTTCAAACCCAAAACGTCCAAATTCATAGTGCAAGCGTCAACCAACTAAGCTACCAAAGATGTTAGTAAATAAAATGAATTATCAAATATATAATATAAATCTTTTATCTATTATCAAAAAAAAAAAAAAAAAAATCTTTCCGGCGAATCCAGCAAGAAAGGCCGCGGGGCTCGCTGGGTGTTAGATCCGCCCCTGGCACAAAGTCGAGTATGCAACGTGTGTGTCTTTTTTTAATGAGTGTTTTATAATTTGTATTCGTTGTTCCCATATGTTCCTCAACTGTATTGGTTTTTTAATTCCCTTTTTATTTTTTCTTCTTGTATGTTCCTCGATTATAGGTATGTTACACTGAAATCTGTTGAAATCTATCTTCAACATTTCGTCTATGTCACTGAATTTGAAATCTCTTATTACAATTTAAATCAATCATGTTCGAATTTTTCAAAGTTGAAACAACTTTGTTGTTGTAATATGATGAAATTTGTGAAATTTTCGTCTATGGCTTGTTTGCCGTTTGTCATAATTACTTGGGTTGAAGACCTCCGAGCATAGACCATGAAAAGGCCATTGTACGCTCCTTAATCTTCATGTTTCTTGGCGGATGATTTTAATTTATTTACTAATGCAAACAGTTGAAATAATAATTCGGTTATGTAAAGAAAATTAAGTACATATGCTCTGTTTCCCAATTGTCAGTTAGCTTAGGGTTAATATATAACCTAATCAGTTTATTGTCTGGTCTGTATTTTTTTGATAGTTTTTTCTTCTTTTCTTTCTTTTGGAAAAAGATAAACGAACAGGGCGTGTAGCAGGTCTGTATTTTTATTTATTATTATTTTCACTCTCTCTAAACAGGCATTCTTTAGCCTAAATATTGGTAGTGGAGATTACGTAGATACATAGAAGAAACTAATTTGGTACCAGAATAATTTGTTTAGTTTTTGGGAGAAATTTTGAGTTTTTATACTCAAGAGAGGCATCCAATTTATATGTTTTTTTTTTTTTTTTTACATATATATATCAAACAAGTAAAAATAGATTAACTGATGTAAATGATAACTTTATTAGTGAAGGATAATTGTACTCATACGATCCTAAAAGTTATTATCATTGTATCATTAATTCTTTCCTATAAATATAGGACTTTGATTATCAATATAATACACAAGTTTATTGACTTATCTATTCTCCATTTCTCTATTTTCATAACACGTTATCAGCACCATTAACTTAAAATCAAAGTAAATTAGTTAAAATACAATAATTTTTATAAGCATAATCATTATATTACATGTACCAAAATTAATTTTATGACATGTGAATTCTTTCTATGTATATATGCATCATAACGAGGTTGCTTCTTTTCCTCTACTTTTCGTTTGTCCGCATATTAATTCTAATTTAAGGTTTTATGTGTAATCTGTACACATATTAATTCATGATTTATTAAGTACCATTAATTCATAACTTTTAATTCATACACAATCAATTTCGTCACATATTATTCATTCACGTATTAATTTTACCACGTATTAGTTCTGTCTTTAACTCTACCTTTAATTTCTATATATATGGAATTCATTTGTATATTTGGTATCTTTTGCATGTTGGTAAAAATTTTAGCCCATAAAAAATTTAGTCAATTTTATTAATTTCTATATTCATATATTCTTTTTTTCCTAAAGCATGTTTTGTAATTAATTTTTATATATAAATTCATACCATATCTATTTTGTAATTAATTTTTATACCACATCCTGTTTGTACGGTAATTAATATTTTTAGATGTTCCTTTATAAACTTTAAATTGATAATCTATCATGTTGTTGCTCCTAAAATAGCACAACGTTATAACTAATTTTTCAGAAGAATATTATTTGCTCCTAACAAGTATGAATTGGAACTTTCAATATTTCAAAAAAATATTGACACGTTGTTTCTGAAAAATCACAACTTTATAAATATTATATTCTCATAGAAAATATACTCTTGAAGAGTAAAATTTTTATTCAATTTATTATTTTAAATGATAATATATTATTGTTCTCGAAAAAGCATGATACTATGATTTCAATATTTTAGAAGAATATAGATATAAAAAGCAATAGTAAAATATAATGTGTTCTAGAAGTAGTACATGCTTAGAAAAATATATGTAATTTTAAATTAATATCTATTCTTGAAGTTGACAAAAAATACTTGGAAGAGCTTGTATTATTCACTCATGTATATCAATATTTGGTATGAAAATTTTAAGAAGAATTTTCAATTGATTTTTTGAAAAAGGAAAATGGCAATAGCGATGATTGGTATATATGCTAATGGCCACTTCGTTTGAGGGGATCAAGAAACCAAAAATATTTGTAGTGAAATAAGGCAATTATCAAAACGCTATTAACTGAGTTTGACTCATTTGTTTGAAATTGATGAAGCGTTTTATCAGATCCTAGAGTTCTAATTTGATATTGTGCTCTAAATATTTTTAAAAGAGTTTTGTATTAAAATTGTCAAATGACGTAATCCAATGTCTGAAATTGTAACTTGTCAACAAAGAGTTTCAAAAAATGGACTTTGACGGAAAAAATGGAAGTAAAATCAGCATTAGTTGACTTTTGAAAGGGCGTGTGCTTTTGCAAAGATATGAAGGCAGCAACAAAAATTTAACCTCGGGTTGTTTGAAGCTTTGCCTCTCGCATGGTAACATAACTTACCGAAAAAGAGTGGTCGGTGCTCTCACGCACGTTGTGATCTTGCTCGCTAGTTGTTTAACAAGGAATGAGTTAGAAAATAGTCCAAATATTTAAGTAGAATTGAAAAAAAAAATGCAAAAATTAATTTAGGGTTCGTTTGATGTTATGAATTTACTTAACATGCAAAGCGAAATTTAAACAAAATTTTCAATTCCCACCAAAAATCGTTTTGCTTAAAAAGAAAACTGTGATAAACATTTGATGAATTTCTTGAAGAATAGTTCTGATCAGCAATCCACTGATGACCAATTGTACAGCCTCCAATAAAAATCAACATAGGGAACAAGATTGATAGAATTGGGGTTTTCTTTTCTTGTGCTAATAAGAATATAATTATTTTGTATTATATATTTGCAAACCTAGCAGCCTATTGATGAAGTCCAAATAGGCTTAACACGTCTCTTAACTTAGCACGGACCAAATGTCCAATGTTTAATTAATTCAATTAATTAAATTTGGTCCATAAATTAATTAATCTAATTAATTAATTAATTAGGAGTCATTAACAAGCAACTCAATTAATTAATTCTCCAACATTTATTAATTAATTAATTGGTTAATCTCATTCTTCTAGTTCTCATTTTGTGTGTGACCCATTAAGTTTCCAATCACGATGTCTAACGACGTGAATTATTATTTTGATCTAATCAAAATCGATAAATTAAAATATCCCTTTTTAATTTATCACTAATTCATATACGTCGTTCCAGATTGACATCTAGCAACATATCAGTGCAATACATGTGACAAAAATGTCACGTAGTGTGGGAAACCTTTAGACGCGAACCTCCAATGTAAAATTGGGGGTTGGCTTTGGGAAATTGTAGAGAAAATAGTGAGAGACCAAAGTTATGGTTTGAGAGTCTAAACTTGTGTGAGCTTTTATAGTAGGATAGGATGAATACTAGCCGTAGGATGAAAGTGTATGTGGTCTCATCCATACGGCTGAGTGGTGTGCTGTTATAGGCCCCCAAAATAATACTTTAACTTCTTAAAATTACTGTAGTAATGGAAGTAATGGTCGATCCCACGAATAGTGTTTAGTTTACTATTTATGCTATATTAATGAGATGGAGGAATTTTATTTGTAATGAAATCAATCTTATAACCAATAGCAATATAAATTAATGAGTTGTATCAAATCAATAAAAATTGATCTAAGTCAACTTCTACCGTTGGAGATTTATAACCGATCATCGATCGACAAATAATAATCAATCCACATTTTTAATATTCACCATTGGAATTAATTCATATTTCTCATTAATTTTACTTAGTTAGAAATCAGCGTTCTAATTAACCATAATTATTATATTACCTCAGACCAGCGCTCAAGATTCAATTTAGTAACAGTTTTACACAATAGAGAAATCAATGAACTAGATAACACAAACACAAGCGGTTGCTTTCAATCTATTTAAACATTCTTCTTAAAATTCAATAATCTCTATCGCAGAAAATCATCAAATCCTAGAGCTTCAAAAGTTAAAAAAATCAAACAATTACGGATTTGAAATTTAACTTAGCTATAGATTGCAATACATGATAAACTAATAGGCTTTTTTAGCAATCAAGCATGGCAACTATATAATTACGCGCAGAAGAACATTCAATACTAAAAATATAAATTAAATAATGAAACTAGACGGATCTCACAGTTATAATATTTTCAAGGCTTCAGTATCCTTCGATCAAGCACCGAGAATTAGTTACACATGATAAATCTATGAACAAAAGAGAGAAAAATAGTTAGTAGGCATTATGTGTCGTTCTGGACGTCTTCTAGGGTTTATAAAGTGTAGAGAAATTTGTTTTCATAAGTATTTGATTGGAATTTGGAAATCAGAAAATTTACCTCGAAAGTCTTCTATGTGACCGTATGGTATAAAGTCATGTTGTCGCGTATAACAAATAAATTCAGCCTTCAAACTCAGGAGTGGTCTGTGTAGTCACAAGTAATTAACACTATGCGACCGCATCGTTGTAGCATTTTTCTCCGTCGAACAAGTTTTAGTATTTTGGCCATAACTTTTGTTTTCAATATCTGATTAAGGTGATTAAAGGTTTGTTAGAAAGGTAACTCAAAGATATACAACTTTGATTCAGATATTATCTTCCAATTCGATTTTTTACTATCCCGAAAATTGATCTCAGGTAGACACTAAAAATTCAAAGCATAACTTTTTCGCCTGAAAGTTAATATGTGATAATATTTCGACTATATTTCATCTCTTTGACTTATTTCTTCATTCGATTGACTTATTTCTTCATTCGATTGATCTCTAACACTCTTGGAGCTTCATTCCATCGTCCATCACATCTATGAATTATTTGCAACTTGGTCCTTGAACTTTTACTTTCTTCCATTTTGGATGAGCTCCCCCAGGTGTTGTGGAGAATTCTTACCACAAGCCAAACTGCAACAAGAAAGACCCTTTTTCTATGGCTTATGGAGCTAAGAATGGGTTGTTCAAAAGGATTCCCCGACCTTCCATCAAATATTCTGCTATTACTTAGATACTCGGGTTTAAACACCCATGGATTCACTGTTTGCTTGTCCTGTTGAGGTAGGACTACCTTTACCTAGATACTCGGGTTTAGATAGAAAAATATTGTCCCACCCTTGGAAGATTGAACATTTGAGGATGTACTATCAATGGGCATATCTTGTCTATCTTATCTGGACCACCATCCTCAACTTATGTAATTATTTTATCAATAAAGATACTTTTATGCCTTTATGAACACATTCTTACTCAAATCCCTTCCATGGATGGCTCAAACATCATCGAAAAAGTCTTTATACGAAAGAATCAACCCCATTGCAAAGAACAATATCGTCCTTGAAATGAAAGATATGAAGCACTCTTATGGGGCCGACCTTGAAACCTTCGAGGCGAATCCCTCCCATGGATGACTCAAATATCATGGATGAAGTCTTTCCACGAAAGAGACTTCCCTTGCAGAAAATAACACTATCTCGGAGGGAATGATATGAAACACTCTTATGAAGCCTGTCTTGGAACCTACGAGGCGAATTTCTTCCATAGATAGATCAAACATCTTGGGAGAAGCCCTTGCATGAAAAAGTCACCATTGCAAAGGAATTTAAAATGACCCCATGAAAGGCCTCTAACCGACGAGGTCGTATTATTTTTAATTCTCTGTGACCCTCATGAGCAGACTGACAATTCTAAACGTATGGTTATTTTGGAGAAAGGTCAGATTATACATTAATAACAAACCATTCATACTTAGAAATATTCTTTCAAGTAATTATGGCCAGCCCATATGAAGATCAATTTGAGAGAAGACTCGTTTTAAGTTTATGCACTTAGCTAGATGGTAACCCAATTGATTTGAGAAAGTTATTTTGGAACTATCCTAAGCTATCAATCACATCATTTTTCTTTAAAGAATCAATACATATTGCTACTTATTAGCCAGTTTATATTATCAAGTCAGTTACAGCTCGAGTGTCATAACATCAGCTTGCATTATTCGTCGAAGCATTAACACTTGTACGAATTCAAAAAAGAAAAAACAATTGTATAGACAAAAGTTCTTTGTATATATAAAAATGAGTTGATTACAAGATGTTAAAAGCATACAAGCTAAGGCCCAAAAAAGAGAAATAAGAGCTTAAATCTATGAAGTGGCATCATCCAGCTAAGGCTGCAGTTGGCCGTCCTCCAAGTCTTCAACTAAATCCTCAACAGCATCATCTGTAGGGATAGATGGCTCTATTGGGAGAAATTTCTCCATTATCGCAGCCAAATCCACTTGATGATACAACTCAACTATTCTTTTGACAAACTCATCATGTGTGACCTTCCTCCAATATAAACTGAGGCCTTCATACTCAATCGTTTCATGAAAATGCTCCAAGTACTTGTTCACAGCTACATCATTTGCCTTACTCAACTGTTGTTTTAGACTAGCAACCTCAACAGTCAACTTACCTACTTAGGACTTCAAGTCTCTATTCTCTTTGTGTGCCGCCTACAAGGTTGACGAAGCTATCTTCTACAAGTTGTCATAGTTTCAACTTGCTTCGTCAAAGCATTCACCTCAACTTTGCAACGATAAACCTACTTCTTCATTCATTTATTTTTAGTTGTAAGAAGTCCAATCATCGACTTTACTTCAACATACTTTACTTTGAAGACTTCAATCACATCATCAGTAGTAAAGGCCTCAGCCTTTAGCCTCCGTATTAGCTGCCTTTTGAAAAAAAAAATTATTAAGCCTTTATAGTCTCCTTATATATATTTGGGCATTCAGGGCCTTGTAAGCGAGCCTGCAGAGCGAGGCTGGCCTCTACTATATCAATTGAGTTACAAGTCTTGACGTACTAAGAATATTTATCAATCCAATACTTGTAGTGAATTCTCATAGCCGCTTGGACCTCATGGAGAAGTTTTTCCAATATAGCCGAGGCGATCGCATTTGACCTGTCTACCAAGAAGTTTTGGGCTTTCCTTTTAGAAGCCCCCATTTGCTAACCTCCTTGCTCATTTTCCTCTTTATGAGGCCACCATCTTCTTCATTTTACTCTTCCGTGTCTATTATTTTGATGGAAAAGATAAGGTCTATCGCAATGTGCTTTTTCAACGATTTACCAATAGTCGTCTGATGCTTTCGAGAATGAAGAGCTTTGGTATTCTTCATCAGAGTCAGCCTCCTTTTTCTGAGTCCTCTCCCCTTTAGGGTCAACCTTTTCCTTGTCTTTCTTATCACATTTTTTTCTCTGGGAAAGGATACGGGTATAGCTTAGATAGACAAGACAGTTTGTCCCTATAATGTTTGTATGTAAAGAAGTTGGTACTCACAGGTTTTTCCTTCTTGGCTTGCCCCAAACACCTCATAAAGAACATGTCCAGTTTGTTATAGTCCTTGTTATCATGTTGCTCTACAAAAAGGACTAGGTGTTAACACTTGTTAGAAATTGAAAGGAAAATACACAAGATGACGAGGCTGCTTACCCTTGGTGGCCATTAGTGAATGGGTTACAAAAAGGGATTATTTTTCTACTACACTCTTGAATAACCTCTTCTGCATTGGCAGCTCGTAGATGACTCTAACAATAATGCACGCAGATGGCTCAAGCTCAAAATGGTCAATTGCAGCTATACAAAAGACAAGTCAATAAAACAGTTAACCCAAATATGGCAATAAATAGAGGCTCTTATCAAACAGAAACTCACTATACTCATGATATTGGGTCGGTACGATTATTTTTAGGATTGCATCATCCTCCACTATTTGCCAACGACCCCTCACCCAAAACCAAGACGACTTCTAGTTATTTTTTAAGGTCAGAGTACCCTAGATGAAGGGCGAATGCGGACCCTACAGGCTCATGCAATACTACCCCTAAAGTGCTTCCCCACTAGAAGTTTGGGGCTGGAAGAGGCTTTGTAAAATGTAAGGAGGCATATCCTAGTCAAGAGTGACCTCTTTCTAGAGAAGAAAGGCTCTTGTCAATTGGCTTCATGCATTTGGAAGTGGCTGGGTAGGCGCTAAGTTATACCGCCTAAGTACATAACTAAAGAAATTGTGTAAAGACAACTTCACTCCAGCATTCAAAATGGCCTCGCTTACCACAACACACCCCTCTCTGGAAAACAGGCTCATTCGTTAGGGTTCGTAACGGACATCTCAATTATATTCAAGATCCAATACCACTCCCTAAAGGTCTCTAATTCACTATTCTCTATGCATGTCGATCACATCGAAGCCCTTTACCTCACACTATATTCTATGGGACCTTCCTACATCATCCACGAACAATGCAGACCTCCATCGCCTCCATAATCCTCTCAATGTGAATTAATGGAGGCAAACCATTCTCAGTTCATATTACCGCTATATCAACTTTCTCAGATGACCCCCACTCCCCCGGTGTTTGGTTTAAAAGAAAAAGCCATTTGATAAGTTTCTAGGTAAAAGGGGTTGTTATTTATGCAAATAACAAAACATGCAGAAAGTATATCGGAATATGGTTACTCATTGAAAAAGATGCAAAGATGGCCGAAGAAATGCAAATAATCTTTCAAGTATTTGAGGATTTTTTTGCAAAGTAAAAAAGGTAACAAATGGCTAAATCCTTCCTTTCATAGGCAACCAAGATGAAGCTCCAACATTGGATGAGTTTCACTGAAATCTCAAGCATACACTTGTACCTCCATCTGACACGTTAAAACCAAAAAGTGTCTATTGAAATTTGAATGAACGATCCAAATCATCTCGTGCTTAGCACACACTACAAATCATGTCACATCTACCAGTTATAACAAACCATCATCATTACGCAGTTAATGCGCATGCAATATGCGTATTGAAAAGTGGAAACTGTTTCGCTATCGTATCATGAAAACAGGAAAAGTTTTAAAATCATTGTCGCATGTGTCCCATCAATATCTCAACTACATCAACAGGCTTGCATATATTTCAGCTTTAGCACAGGGTTCAACTACATCAACAAGCTCGCCCTCTTAGTAAGGGCCTCATCTTCATGCATTTCAGCCTTAGCACAGGCTTCAACTATATCAAAGGTTCACCATCTTAGCAAGGGACTCGTCTTTATCCATTTCAGCCTTAGCACAGGCTTCAACTACATTAACATGCACTTGTAAGTGACGCGAACCCGGTTAGAACGAACGCTATCGAACCCACAAGAGAATGAACCGGACCCCAAGAACGCCCAAATACGACCAAGGTTAAGGATTTAACCTCTAAACATTGAATCAAGCAACCGAAGGTATATTAAACCAACGACCTCTTGATCACAAAGCCTCAAAATCTCACCCGGATAGTTTTGAATTTTGAACCCGACAAGATGAAACAAGTAACCCAAAGATAACGATGATGCAATGAACCCCTTGCTCACAAATTGAAGAACCCACGACCCGATGTTTTGAACGCCACAAATATTACTCATCTTGCCCTTTCCTCCAATCAATTCAAGCACATGGAATGGTCCATCTCCCCTTGGATGTAATTTGGACCTCCTTTGGCCTCGAATACGCCGTCTCCGATTGTAAACCCAATCTCCATCACACTGATCAAAGTGCTCTCACCTTAACTGCTTAATTCTGTAAGTTTGAAATGCTCCAAGAACAACTTCATTTGATGAATATCCATGCATCTTCCTTGCATTACTTAGCTCATGCACTTGTTTTAGTATCACGTCCAATATGTCATTATTACCGTTCTGATCATCTCTTTCACTCAGCTCTTTACATATAAGATTCCTCCAGTGCCTTTGAAACTCCATCGTCTCCTCGGGAATCACAAATTCAATCTTTGGCAGATAAGAGAAATTCAACCCATAGCACAAGAAATCCTCCCAATGCCCATGAAATTTCGTTGTCTCCTTGGGAATCACAAAGTCAATTTTTGGCATTGAAGAAATTTCCAACTGTTGTGACATCAGCTGATGAACATTGCCTGGAACGGGTGGTAATTCAACATGATTGTTTGCTAGGACCAAATGGTAGTATTGTTGGTGAGTTTCTTCCACATGTTGCAACTGATGCTCCATCCCTAGGTCGATTGGTGTTTCAATAGAAGTATTTTCTAGAACTGAATCATCGGTGACCTGCAAAACAGAATAATTCAAAATGGGGAGGGAATTGTTAGTATTCACCACGGCCTCCTCAACTTCAGGCTCTTTTCCATTAAACTAAATTCCAACTCCTTCTTTCCCTCTGAAGATTCTTCTTCAGTTTCATTTTGCAACTCCACCTTTCCTTCCTGATTTTCACTCTCTTGTGGCATCTCTCCTTTTTTTCTCACAACCAACCATCTTACTATGTTCTCTCGAGTTCTTTTGTGTGTCCCTTTGACTAATTGAGTCACGAATCTCTGAGAGTTCACGCTCATAATCCCACCTAGTCCTTCTGCTTGACGTACTACCAACATGCCCCACAAATGGTACTTTCTCTTCCCTCGAATACCTAACTCCACTATATCTTTTAGACTCATCCCGACATTCCCGATCACGCCGATCCCTCCTACAAAAATGATTAGGCGCATAACGCTTCCTCATAATACTCCTCAACTCATCCCAAGTTTCAATACTCCTCTCACCACACCTTCGCATAGATGTTGTTAATTAATCCCACCAAATCACAGCATAGTCCACGATTGAGCTCAAACCAACTCCAACTTTTTCTTCTCGGAGTAATTATAGCGCTCAAACATTACTTTAATATTTTCTTCCCACGCCATGTACGCATCTGGATCACTTCTACCATTAAATTTTGGAGTTGTCGTTTCCCTGCCCGTATCAACACCATATCCATAACAATTTGTATCCCTTCTTCCAAACTTATCACCTTTATTTTTCATTCCCCGTATTGCAGCCTCAATCCACGCATCCTCATCACTATCACCACAATAGACATATGCATCACACATTTTAATCCTAGGCTCCAACCTATTCAATGTACTCCTCATATCCACCGACATCCTATCCATTCGATCCATCCTATTATTCATTTTGACTCAAAGACTCAAAGGACTTGAATTGGACACCTTTGATTGGATTTTATAAATTCAAGAAAGTGGTTCTTGAATTGGAGTTTGGATTTTTATAGATTCAAGAAAGTGGTTCTTGAATTGGATTTGGATTTGATTGAGCACAAAGTGATTTTGGATTTTAGAAAAGATGGTAGAATATTGGACAGTTCCCAAGAACAAAAAAACAAAAAAAAAAAAAATTGGATGTGAACAGTACTCGTGAACAGTAATTTTTTTTTTTACAAACTCAAGAATTTGACTACGAGAACGACAAAGAAAAAGAAGTTGATTTGGACTCAAATTGAGCACAAAAATAACTTTTGAAGATGTTTTTGGGATTTTTTTGACTCTAAAATTTTACTGGACACAAGAACACGAAGAACAATAGAAAAAAGAAAAAAAATACAAGATTCAAAAGCAATAAAAGATATAACCTTGATCTTGGGGCCTAAACTCTGATATCACCTAACGCGAACCCGGTTAGCACGAACACTATCGAACCCATAAGAGAATGAACTGGATCCCAAGAACGCCCAAATACGACCAAAGTTTAGGATTTAACCTCTAAACATTGAACCAAGCAACCGAAGGTATATTAAACCAACGACCTCTTGATCACAAAGCCTCGAAATCTCACCCAGATAGTTTTGGATTTTGAACCCAACAAGATGAAACAAGTAACCCAAAGATAACGATAATGCAATGAACCCCTTGCTCACAAATTTAAGAACCCACGACCCGATATTTTGAACTCTACAAAGATTACTCATCTTTGATAAGTTCGATAAGGATTGTCCTTGGAAGAACAAAGTAGAAAAGTAAAAGCGTTATTTTAATTCATATCAAAAGGTTCTTCAATAATGATAAAAGAAACTATTTATACTAATGCTAGAAATCCTATGAAATTCGTGCATAATTCCCCAAACATGGTAAAACATCAATAAAAATAGAATTTTAAGGAAACTAGGATTCTCGCCAAAAATAGAAAACTCGTCTTCAGATTTGCTCTAAGCGGTCGCTTAGTTAATTTCCAAGCGGTCGCTTAGAAGGTCAATTTTGCTCCTTCAATTTTCGGTAGACGACTGAGCGACCGCTTCACTGGATAACTAAGTGGTCGCTTGGTTATCCCGGTTACTTCCTTCTTCGACCCTCCATTTTATGTTGATCCTATTGCTTTCGACCCTCGACCCCTTCATCAAACTTTGTCTTTGGCTTGTTGACTTCGACATTTTTGACTCCAAAGCTCGGCCAATGATTGTCTATCCCGAATCACATCAGTTTGGGTCTCGCTTTCATGCAATTCAGCCTTAACACGCCTAAACCAGGTTTACGAACATTGTGTCCTCTCCATTATACAACATAACACCTCAACTTAAAAAGTCCAAGCTTTATATGAATAGTTATACATGGATTTCAGGGACTATTGAGCTAATGTTATTTTTTAAAATTTTTTTTTTTACAAAAACACAAGGCGACTTTGATTGAATACAGAACATCTTGCTCCAACAACTACATCTCAACTTAAAAGTCCACGCATTATATGAGTAACCATACATGAACTTCGGGGATTATTGTTATGCCTTGCATAGTAAGGCTCTAGTGATCCTATGTAGCAGGCAAACTTGGGTCCACTCTCCATGGCATTCAACCTAAGAGGCAGTTTGGCTGAACTCCGTGAAAAGGTTAAACCTATATGGGATACCGAACCCATTTAATTGAGTTGACATCATTGGAAAGAGCCAAACCCTCATTGTATAAGAGGCTACAAAAGAGACTCGGCAAAAGATCTTCCATGCAATCGTTAGTATGTGATTGATATCACAACTCACTGTTGCCGCCACCCTATCCAACCAATCAGGTCAAGTTTAAGCCTCATGACAGGTGTTATGGGTAACAAAATGGTATTAGCATTCAATGCTTATGATTGATTGACATCTTTGACAAGAGGCTTCAGTCGCACAGATTAGGCCACGTGCATTTTCATCCTACGTCTAGTATTCATCATACTCTATTATAAAAAATCACACACTGCCATTCCAAAAGTAATGCAAGTTTAGACTCTCAAGCTATAACTTCGCTTTTTCACTATTTTCTCTAAAATCCCCCAAAGTCGACCATCTTTTTTACATGGGAAGTTCGAGTCTAAAGCCCTCCCACATTTACATACTTATCACTTCAACTGATTTAATCGTCGGAGTGCACGCGGGCAACTCCACCGCCATGGCCACCAGAGGAAGCCACGTATGCCTAACAGTTTGTCTAAATGTGTAAGAATTAGACTTGCGTGGATGTGAGAAACCTTGAGATCTGTTGGCCACATCAGGGTACAAAACTCGAGGTCAACAAGATCATTTACAACTTCTTAATTATTCTTTAGTTTTACATTTTTTGCCCTTATTTGACAAAATATAAAAAAGAGTTATTTTGGAAAAATGAAGTTTTGTGTGTGATTAAAAAGTAAGAAAAAAAATTGGGTTTACATTATTTTATTGTGTGGAAAAAAAAAAGAGTTTTGAAAAGTTGGATGACAAACAGGAGGCTTAAAGTTAAAATATTATCTTGGTCGTCAATTTGGGATAGAATATTTGACCATGAAATTGAGCAAATAGAACAATCCATACCAATTCGACTGCTTTAGGTCAGTTTATCTAAGCAACTCGTCAGACTTGGTTTTTAAGGAGATTTTTTAAGATTTGATTTGATTTCGGGTTGTTCAATAAAACACAAACCAATTCAATCCAACGCAACTAATTCAGCCCAACCAATCCAACTTGAGCTATATATATATATAATTGAAAAATAAATAAGTCAAATTGATTAAAAATTAAAAATGTTCAAAGGGACCAAAAACCTAGAGAACAAAATTGTTGATCCCCTCCATCCCTCGGATTCTTATCTCAATTCTCATGTCTCAATCGCGTCTACTTTGGTCTGTCGATTATTAAATTGAGTAAACTTTAGTTATTTTTAGTTGATTAAAGTGATTATTTTTGTGGTTAATTAATAAAATTTAAAATGATCCTGTATCGATTGTTCTCAAGTCCAAATTGATTAACCCAAATCTAATCGGTCGAAAATTGTTTCATTGGGTTGGTACCCTTGTTTGTAAAGTTGAATTGCAAAATTAAAAAAATCGAGATGAACGATTTGATTACAGATTGGTTCATAAATTTAAACAGCCTAATACATGCCCGTCAAAGGTTTATAAATAGTCATGAACTTTTTTAGAACCAGATATCCCATTAAAATAGGATCACCATTCGAATGACACGTAGAGGCCCCATGAGAAGACACTCAGCGATGAACAGTAAGGGGGACCCAATATTGCTTGTTCAAAGTCATCAGGGGACCTAGCTAAGGTCATTAGAGGAACGAACCTAGCTAGTCTGAAGTCCTTCCATTCGCTTAGTACTTCTCCAGCCGAAGTCATCAGGAGGAACGAACCTGACTAGTCCGAAGTCCTTCCATTCACTTAGTACTTCTCCAGCAGAAGTCATCAAGAGGAACGAGCCTGGCTAGCCTGAAGTCCTTTCAATAGCTTAGCACTTTTCTAGCCAAAGTCACCAGAGAGAACAAATCTGGAGAATAACTTTGAGAGTGATTGATGTGACGACTCACTTTAAGCCACCTTACTTGATGTTAGTCAAGAAGAATAGGGTAGTAGGGCAATCATCACCATAGTTAATGTTGTGAATGAGTGATGTGATATCTAGAGATAACTCAATAGGATGAAGTCATGTGGATTATATCCGACAATAGGCAGTTCGACCGTTTGGCTATAAATAGCACTTCTTGCGATTGTAATAAGGATGCTGAATTCGATATAACATAAGGCATAAACTTGAGTTCTTACAAAAGATATTATTGTGAAAACACTTTGTTCTTATAATTGTTGTAACTTTGCAATATTATAATGGATAAAACGTAGAACCAGTTACAAATCTATGATCATATCACACGATAATCATCCGTTGGACATCCGACTCGTCCATCATACATAATCTCCGATCATCAGCTCCGGTCAACTCGCCGAAATCCAGTGTCATGAGTCCGAAACCGACATCTGTTGACAACATATTTTGGGGTCAACAGATTGGCACCATCTGTGGGAAACAAACAGTTAAACCACGAGAATCCCGTAAACAAAGGCTATTATATCTTTGCAAAAAGGAAAAGTCATATCCCCTTGAGGAAATGGAGGTTATTCTTGAATAAAGAATCACTAAGAAGGATAAAATAACATACGAAATCGATATTTTTCTCTTGCAAAAGTTGAAAAGGAAGCTAACCGGAGAGCTACCCTCAAACGGAGATAATGAGTGAAAACGAAGGAGAAGTAGCGTCTCAAATGGTAGAGGAAAGCCCTAAACAGGGAGAACCCTCCACACAATGCCTACGTTCCGCCACAGGTTTAACCAGCGGCAAAGGCACAGGCCCCGAGGCGAATCAAAGGAAGCTACTAGACTTAGCAGAGAAATGGCAACCATGGCGGAGAATATGCAGAATATCACCCAGCAGAATCACGCTATGCATGAAATGTTGATGAGCATGCAGGCTCAAGGGGGTACCCTAACCCTCCAAACCCTCTGCAAGGAGATGGGTTTTACCAAAACAACCCATACGATGGAGTTAACAATCACATGGAAGGTCAGCCTCCATATCAATATGAAGGCCCCCTGGAAAGAGAGGCTGGGATCGGTTCTTCCACCAACCATGCTGGCGAACTTTCCCAAGAGGCACCACACGACTACCCACTAAATTATGATTGAGACGTCCCTGGGAGGTCGCCCAGACGAACCAGGAGCATTTTTGATAGAATTTCTGATCCACCTAGAAATAGGCTGAATCGATGTCCCAAGGGCCCAGGGAGGGGCCCGTTGAACAACCTCAATTTGGAGGACAGGCCGAACCACTTCACAAAGGAATGAGATCTTCGCCTAGAAATAGACGTGAAAGAAGGGACCAAGCCAGAAATCAAATCGGCCCGTCCCAACCACTTCGGAACATGCCCATCGAGGAAACCCAAAATGCAGACGAACCACAAAGGTATTGCGACCTTGATGACGATGACGATACTTTACCATTTTCTCGAGAAATCCAAGATGATCCCGTGCCGAACCACTTCACATTGTCAAAGATACTAAAGTATGAAAGAAGAGGAGACCCTGCAAAGCACTTAGACTGTTTCAAAACTCATATGGGTTTGAGGGGATCCACCCTAGCTATGAAGTGCAGAGCTTTTCACCTTACTTTGAGCTGAGCAGTTGAGGTATGGTATAGTAGGTTACAAGCGGGAAGCATCCGAAGTTGGTCTGACTTCAAAAAAAGTTCCTCAAGCGCTTCGCGACTAGCAAAGAAGGTGAAGGGTCAATCCAACGCCTTCAAGACATAAGGCAACAGCAGGGAGAATCCAAAAAACCTTCCTATCCTGATTCACTGACGAGATAATGTACTGTGTCCAAGTTTCAGACAGGGAAGCACTTAGCGCTTTGAGAGGTGGTTTGGACATGAACTCTCTCTTTTGGAGGGACGTACAAAACAAAGATCCTACCAGTTATGATGCCTTGCTGGAAATGGTAAGGCGAGAAATTAGCAATGAACAACTGAAGGATCACCGCAACAGGGCAAGCCGAGGTCTCCCACCTCCCCAATTACGAAGAGGACGAGGTCCTACTTCCCATCTAATAGACCATCAGGGTGGGCAGTCAAATCTTAACCCAGGACAAGCACTAGCAGCTTCCACGTTGAGTGTTATTCTAAACCTGGCCTATGAGGAAGTCAATCCCAACCCAGAGCAGTAGAAAAGACTTCCTCTATCGCCAACACGCAGATCGAGAGGTAGAGGAAGGAACGTTGGGCCTAGAAATATGAGCAACACTTCTTATTGCTCTTATCACTGTTCTTATGGCCATGACACCACTGCATGTTGGGACTTGAGACAAAATAATGCCCAAGGAGAAAATCAACATGCGAACGCACCACCACGACAAGCACGACAGCAAAACCGCAATAATTCGAGGGGAAGCGAGCGCAGACGACCTGAAGAAGGTCGGAGACATCGCAGAAACCCTCATAATAGTGATGGAGACGAACCCATCAGAGAAATTGATACCATATTCGGGGCCCCTATGTTGGTGGTGAATCAAGAAATGCCCAAAGAAATTACGCGAAAGAGGCTAGAGAACCCCCGATGTCTAGCTTGATAGTCAGCACCCAACCCTCTAACGGAGGAGCAGAACCCATTACTTCCACACAAGACGATGTTGTAGGGGTACACTATCTCCATTGTGATTCTTTGGTCAAGAGGAGGTGGTGGCCAGGAAAGGCCTGAAAAAATACTGGTAGACAACGGGAGTTCAGTTAATATTATATTTGGAGCTACCTTCAATCAAATAGAAGTAAAGCAGGCATTGACCACCGTAACATCTCCAATTTATAGGTTTACTGGAGATAGCCTTATTCCCTGGGGGAAAATTGCCTTAGCAATAGAAATGGGAGAAGCATCTCTTGTGGCAAGAAACCTCATGGAATTCCAGATTGTGGATCACTACTCCGCCTACCATGGAGTACTAGGCCAACCTGCCCTGAAAGAGCTACAGGCTGTTACCTCAGTACACCATTTGTGCATGAAGTTCCCCACGGAACATGGCGTTGCAACAGTCCGAGGAGACCAGAGAAGTTCAAGGCTATGCTATACCAATTCCATCCGCATAGCCGAACCAAGAAATGTGAATGTTATCTTAATGGAAATCGATTATCCTGTGCAAGGAAACTACCCTGACTAAGGGAAAGATGTCGTGATGACTGAAGCCTCTAAAGAAGTGGTAGTCATGGAAGTTGCAGTTATCCCTGAAAAAGAACGGACTGTGGAACAAGCAACAATTACAGATGAACTGGATCCCCGTATGGTAGACTGTGAATCTCAAACAGCTCTGATAGAAAAGCTAGAAAACTTTTCAGTAGCACCCCCTGAACAGATGAAATCCTTACAGATCGACAAAGACTTGACACCTTTAGAAAAAGAAAAATTGAAAGGTTTCCTCAGAAACAACTTGGACATCTTCGCTTGGAAACACGAAGACATGGTTGGGATCGATCCCAAGGTCAGCTGCCACCATTTGAAAATCGACCCAAAAGTAATCCCAAATAGGCAAAAGAGAAGGACCCTAAATCCAGAAAGGTACGAGGCCCTGAAGGATGAAGTAAAGAAGTTGATCGACAATCACTTCATTCGGGAAGTAATTTATCCGAAGTGGGTGTCTAAACCTGTGTTGGTAAAGAAGCATAACGGCAACTGGAGAGTCTGTGTGAATTTCTCGAACCTGAATCAAGCATGTCCAAAAGATAGTTTTTCACTACCCCAAATCGACCAACTGGTTGATTTTACTGCTGGGCACGAATTGTTGAGTTTCATGGATGCCTATTCAGACTACAATCAAATTCCGATACTTCCGATGGATGAAGAGTACACTTCCTTTATTACGGACTGAGGTTTGTACTATTATAAGGTAATGCCCTTCGGATTGAAAAATGTCGGAGCCACCTATCAGAGGTTGGTAAATAAAATGATCGCAGATCTCATCGGAAAGACAGTCGAAGTATATGTAGACGACATGCTCGTGAAAAGTTTGGAAGCAAGAGACCACGTCAAACACTTAAACAAAGTCTTCAAAATACTTGGCAATATGGGATGCGGTTGAACCCGTCGAAGTGTGCGTTCGGAGTAGCTTCGGGGAAATTCCTCGGTTACATGGTAAACTAAAGGGGAATTGAAGCCAATCCAGACAAAATCAAGGCCCTCATTGAGATGAGGTCGCCCCAGAAGCCTAAGAAGGTGTAAAGCCTAACAGGAAGAGTAGCTGCTCTGAGCCGCTTCGTCTCAAAGACTACAGATAAGTGTTTCTCCTTCTTCAAAGTTCTAAAGGAGGGGGAGCAAATTTCAGTGGACCGAAGAGTGTGAAGAAGCCTTACAAGCACTGAAAAGGCATCTTGGTTAAGCCCCTCTCCTCTCGAAACCCAAATTCGAAGAACCTTTATTGTTATACCTTGCAGTCACAACCAAAACTGTCAGTTCGGTTCTGATCAGGGAAGAGGCAGGACATCAGCTACCTGTGTATTACATCAGCAAAGCGCTTCTTGCCACTGAAACGTTGTACCCTGACATGTAAAAGTTGGACTTAGCACTCATCACAGCCTCGTGAAAATTAAGGCCCTACTTCCAAGCACACACCATTGAAGTACTGACCAACTTCCCCCTAAGGCAGGTGCTTCAAAAGCCTGATGCTTCGGGCAGGTTATTAAAATGGGCTATGGAACTCATAGAATTCGATACCATCTATAAAGCCCGAACTACTGTTAAGGGACAGGCTTTGGCAGACTTTGTTGCAGAATTCACTCCTGTTCTAGAAATGAAAGAGGAAATGGATCCAATAGAACCTCCTACTGGAACTTGTCTGTAGATGGCTCCTCAGGAGAATCCGGGTCCAGTGCAGGAGTAGTACTAAGCTGAACTGTGCCATAAGGTTCGAGTTCGAAGCCACAAATAATATAGTTGCATATAAAGCCCTCTTAGCCGGGCTCCGCCTCGCCAAAGAAATGCAAGTCAGAAGGCTAACTATTCAAAGTGATTCCCAGCTAATTGTTAGCTAGGTCAGAGGTGAATTCGCCACCAAAGACAAAAGGAATGGCTGCCTACCTCAAAGTGGTTATGGAGCTCATACCTAGTTTTGATAGGTTTGAGTTAACACACATCCCACGCAGTGAGAATCATCATGCAGATGCTCTCTCAAAATTGGCAAGCAATAGTGATTCCGAACTTCTTGCAGTGGTCCCAATAGAGCATCTCAAAAGGTCCTCCATTGCAAAATGTGAGGAAATAATGTGGATAGGAATTATCCCATCATAGATGGATCCGATAATTGTCTTTCTAAAAAACCAAATCCCACCTTCTGATAAAGAGGAAGCGCAGAAGCTCAAACGACGAGCTGCACACTTCATTCTTCAAGATGATGTGCTATACAAGAGAGGTTTCTCCATACCTCTTCTCCGATGCACCGAGGGAGAAGAAGCAAACTATGTACTTAGAGAAGTACATGAAGGGGTATGTAGCAACCATTCAGGAAGATGGGCTCTAGCTCAGAAGATACTAAGACAAGGGTATTACTGGCCAACCTTGAAAAAAAAGGCCAAACAATTCGCCCAGAGCTGTGACAAATGTCAGAGGTTCGCAAACGTTCAAAGGCAACCTTCCCAGGAGCTTACCGTCGTATCGAGCCCATGGCCCTTTGTCAAATGGGAAATTGATCTCATTGGACCTATGCCAAAAAGGAGAGGTGGGGCATGCTTCACAATTGTCGCCATTGATTATTTCACCAAATAGGTTGAAGCCGAACCTCTATCCAAAATCACTGAAGTAAACACGACAAAATTCCTATGGAAAAACAAAATTCCTATGGAAAAACATCATCTGCGGGTTTGGTATCTCCCACTCAATTGTCTCGGATAATGGACAACAGTTCGACAACAAGAAGGTCAGAGATCATTGCAATGAGTTGGGCATTAGAAAGCATTTTTCATCACCTCATCACCCACAGGCCAACGGCCAAGCAGAGGCAGTGAACAAGACCATCAAATATACGTTGAAAATGAAGTTGGATTTTTCCAAAGGTGCTTGGGTGGACGAATTACCATAGGTCCTATGGGCAATCCGAACCACAAGCCGAACGGCGATAGGTCAGACCCCATTTTCCTTGACATATGGGGCGGAAGCTATAAGCTCCGTTGAAATAGGACTCCCCTCTCCTCGCCGGTTGCACTTCAGTGAGATTCAAATGACGAGTTGCGAAAGTGTGAACTGGATTTCCTTGAAGAAAGGAGAGACGAAGCACAAGCTAAGGTGGCCACCTACCAAAGGAAGATGGCGAGGTACTACAATTCGAAAGTAAAGAAGAAATCGTTTCGCTTAGACGACCTCGTCCTAAGAATGGTCCTATTGTCAACAAAGGAGCCAGAAGCAGGGACTCTAGGACCCAACTGGGAAGGTCCTTACCGCATAATAGAGAAAGTCAGGGCTGGGACTTATAGAATCGAGGCCATGAATGGGAAGGCGCAGCCTCATCCATGGAATGCCGAAGATCTGAGAAAATATCATCAGTGAAAAATGTAATTCCCTTCATGTATGACTAGTAATGAATAAAATGTCACTTTACAAAAAGTCTTGTACAGTATTCTACAAAGGAAAATTAAACTAATTATAACGTCGGCACTTCGACTAGGAGGCAGTCCTAAAAGGACCCCTCCCACTAGCGAAGTGAATAGAACGTTCTCTTACAAAAAGAATTGTAAAGGGGTCTCGGCATGAAAATGCAACACAAACTTCATGCCTTGGGAAGAAAAATTAAACTAGTTATAATGTCAGCCTTCGACTAGGAGGTAGTCCTAAGAGGACCCTTCCCAATAGCGAAGTGAATAGAACGTTCCCTTACAAACAAGAATTGTAAAGGGGCCTCGGCATGAGAATGCAACACAAACTCCATGCATTGGGAAGAAAAATTAAACTAGTTATAACATCGGCACTTCGACTAGGAGGCAGTCCTAAGAGGACCCCTCCGAATAGCCAAATGAATAGAACGTTCCCTTACAAACAAGAATTGTAAAGGGGCATCGGCATGAAAATGCAACACAAACTCCATACCTTGGGAAGAAAAATTAAACTAGTTGTAACGTCGGCACTTCGACTAGGAGGCAGTCCTAAGAGGACTCCTCCCAATAGCGAAGTGAATAGAACGTTCCCTTACAAATAAGAATTGTAAAGGGGCATCGGCATGAGAATGTAACACAAACTCCATGCTTTGGGAAGAAAAATTAAACTAGTTATAACGTCGGCACTTCGACTAAGAGGCAGTTCTAAGAGGACCCCTCCCAATAGCGAAGTGAATAGAACGTTCCCTTACAAACAAGAATTGTAAATGGGCCTTGACATGAAAATGCAACACAAACTCCATGTCTTGGGAAGAAAAATTAAACTAGCTGTAACGTCTGCACTCCGATTAGGAGGACAATGTTGAGAGAACCCCCTCCCAATAGTCATGATAGTGACATGCAAAAATAATGATCAAACCAACGACTTCGGCATTTAAAGACTCACGGGTCAAAATTCGCATAAGGAGTTAAGGAATCAAGAATTAGGATCCTACCATTTATTGTGAGCTTCGACATAGAGCCAAAAGCATAAACACTTCAACAAGTAAAATGAAAGATTCCATTATAAGGATATTTGGGCTTCGACTAAAAACGAAGCATACATCTACTTGAGAGCATACATTATCAAATTTAGTACTTTATTCGAACTACATGCAAAATAAAACGCTAGAATTTCCAAAGGATAAGTCAAAATAATAATTTCATTAACAAAGAGGTAAATTAAAAAATGGGCTCCAAGGCCAAATACATGAGCTTATCTCTCTATTCATACATTCGGGGAAGGAGGGGGTGTGAAGGGGACGATAGCATTCGGGGGTTTGACATTGTGGACTTCAACCACGTCGTCATCCAGATCTTCAGCAGAAGGGACTTCTTCACCTGGAGTCTGAAGTTCAACTTCTTCCTCTAGGAACACCTGCCTGAGTTCCGAAGTGTTAACTGCTGGGTGATTAGCTTCGACCCACTCAATCAGATCCCTGTAAGCATAAGCCCTCCAATAGATGGCGAAGTTCTCATACACTTCAATGAGGTGGAAGTTACTAATGAAACGTTTCTCAGCTTCAGTCCTAGCGACTTCGACCTCTTTCCTAGCCTCCTCCACTTTTTTCAGTGAGGCTAGACACTTGAGCAGTTAGTACAGTATTTTCAACCTTTGCCTTCTCAAGATCTACCTTAAGAACCGCATTTTCTTTGTTGGCCCACTCCAAGGCATCAGCCGTAATCCTTTGCAGGGTGTCAGAGTTCTCCACTTTCCTAGTCATAGAAGCCACCTCACCCTGACAAGTATGGACTTCCCTCTTCAACACTCAATCTCAGTCAAGGCAGAAGAAAGCTTCACACAATCTTCACAATGGAGCTTTTTCACCTCCTTAACCTCGGTCCTGGCTTTGCTAGCCTCCTCCTCTCTCGCTACCTTGTCGGCAGCATCATTATCTTTCCCTTGCAAGTTTTTAAAGAGGGTTTTCACCTCAATAACTGCACCAAAAGCTCTGGCAACTTGTCCCACCAACACCATAAGGACGTCAGTTGCTTCGGCCTCCTCCATAAAGTCTGCCACCTTTCAGTCCAGTACTTGTAAAAATTTGAAGTGGCAGTCTGGACATCAGTTGGAAGCATAGAAAGAATTTTCGAGGCCAATGCATCATCTCTCTGGGTTGGAAGCAACTTGGTCCTAGCAGACCCCGGAGCAGAGGCGGCACTAGCCGTCCTTAGCCTCTTCGTGTGAACGGGCCTTGAAGACTCCGAAGGCCTCTTCTGCCCAATTGGAGCCGCAGAGAGCGAAGTCCCCAATAACTTTTCCCCCACTGGGACATCGGATCGAGGTGGCAGGACATCGGAAGAACCTCCAGCCCCGTCAAATCGGGGTATCCTAAACTTCTTCTTAGGCTTTTCTCCCACCACCTTTTTGCCCTTGTCAACTGAAGGGGAGACGACCTCTTGAGAAGCAGCCTCTTTGCTGACCTTCTCGAGGGTCTCCTTTACTTTCTTTGCACCCACAGAGGTACTTTTCAGGTCTTTCCTCCCAGCAGTGGAGGTGGCAGCAATGATCGCGACCATGTCAGGCGTAGGATGCCTTCTCTTCTCATAATTCCCTGCAAAGATACGAAAAAAAATAAAAAGTCAAACAGAAGGATAAAAGAGAAGCGTCGAAAGAAATTTACTAAGAAGATATACCTCTCCTGGCCATTAGGTTAAACTCTTCAAAAAATCGTCTGATGACAATGAGCCTATCGAACTCCCTGGAAGAGGCCGAACGAAGATAGATGTCCTTGATCTGGTCGAGCTCCCTTGGGGTCAACTCGAAACGATCCACCACCTCTGCACAATAACTCATACAGTTAGAATCCAAGTTTGAGAGACAAAAGCAAGGAACACTAAGCATACGACACTCACTAGCTTCGGAGAACGAAGTTGGAACTTTGACATGGGACACTGCGTCACCCTCCACCTCTTGCCATTTCCCCCTCACCCAGAACCAGGATTCTTTCCACCCTTTAACGGATGAGGGAAGTTCAATAATAAAAGAGGAATGCGACCCCCGTGGATAAGGAATACCAACCTCTAAAATCCCATTTTCCTAAAGAACGAGGTTGGTAGAAGGTCTAAAGAATGTGCAAGGGCATGTCCTCACCCAAGGAAGTCTCCTTCTAAATGAAGTAGGATCCCACCAATTGGGCCCAGGCGTTGGGAACCAACTGGATGGGTGTGAGTCCATACAACCTAAAGACTGCCCTAAAAAAGGATGGAGGGGTAGACGAAGTCCCGCTTTTAACAAATTCTCACTAATGGCTATGCATCCCGACCTCGGATAACAGGCACGTTCCTCGGGGGAAGGAATTAAGAGCTCTATGTCATATGGGATACATAATTTCTCTCTGAGTTGGACTAGGCGAGAGGGGTTAACATTGGACTGGATTTTGGAGCCCCCCATATGTCACCAAAAATAACCCCCCCAACTAGAGAAGGATTTTGCCCTAGCCATAACGAGTTTCCTAAGATCTGAGGTTCTATCCAGACCCCACTCCCTCGCAATTTCTACAACATCGTTCTTACTAGAGTTGAGGGTCATCTATCATAATGCAAAAAGAAGGCCCTGGGGTAAAAACTTACGATGATGGAGAATGAATCGCCTGTAAGATTGAACTCGCACCTTCAAAAAACAAAGAGAACTGTCCAAAGACAAATAACGGGTTGAAGACGGAAGAGAATTATTTGAATACACCAACACGCAAAAATGGAAGTAAAGGTCTGCCCTACCTTCGTCCTACCTTTTATAGACACAAATGTCAGGCTTTAGCCGTTAGATGGAGATCTAGGGCATCCAACCGTCCAATTGAAATCTCAATCTGAACTGTCCACCGCTTCGAACCTTTGGCCTTCTACGGGTGGGATGATGTCGTGTCACCCACGAGCCGTATGATAATAGGACGATAACTGAAAATTAAAAGAATAGCCATCATTGCGCATTAATGGCAATAGTGGTTGCGTGTGTTGGGAACCAAATCGCCCAATTG